>BMAV01000479.1:21137-43349 GCA_019973955.1 Trichonephila inaurata madagascariensis | reverse complement strand
ACTTATCAATATAGCTAATTGATCCCCTAATCTCAATTCAATAATTTTACTAGCGTTCAAATATAACCCTCCTACCGGTTGAAGACTAAACGATTCTGATACTTTCGGTGACGAGGGCTCGTGTGCAATAGTTACTCCTTGAAAAATTTAGCGGGGGGGGGGCGTCTCCGGGGCCTGGTAGGCCGTCTAAAACCCTTTCCAAATTTTGTTCCCACTAACTTTCTCAAAGTTGCCATTCTTTCTCACTAAACTTTCTATTTTTTAAAAGGTTATCTTATTTGCATTGTTGCTTCGTTTTCCTCTTGGTGGGTTGGAAAAGTTTTGCCATTAATCGTGGCCGTCAAAAAACGTAGGAGTTATGTTGAAAGAAAAAAGGGGGATTCAAAAATTTTGGGAAATTTTTTCTTTCAAAGTAGATTCTTTAAAATAGTCGATAAAAAACAGGGACTGGCAAGGCAATGTACAATGTATTGCTTGAGAACAAATGAAAATAGGAAGATAATTTAAAAGGGGCTAACATTATTTCTGTCCCTATTGCAGCGTTTCTCAATCTGTGGGGCGCGCCCCCCTTGAGGGCGTGACAACGAAGAGGGCGACAGCATGTAGAAAAGTCGAAAACAAAAGTTAAAAAGAAAGTCGAAAAAAATTATTAATTTACGGAAAGCCCTACACGCATTTTAAAAAATAAAATACACATTTACACTGATGTATTATACTTATAAATGTTTCAGTGCTACACAATGTACTTTACAATACAAAGTTAAGAAGAAGTTTAATAATTACCAGTGACCCCATGGGACGGTCATATATAAAATTATATGCAAAAACTAACACTTACCTTGATTACTTGCACCGTTTATAATTAATCCCAATGCCAACTGTTTTCCACGTAGGCGCGCTTATGTGATGTATTGGGGGAAGAAGGTGAAGGAATAAAAATGAAGCAAAAATAATCTGAAATAAGTAAATCCTTCTCAAACATTGCCAAGGTCCTTTTATTGCATTCCTAGGCCTTCGGTATAATTTTATGGAAAGCAGTGCAAAAAAAAGATCGTACTTCGGAAAGACGTATATATACGTCCAAGAAATTAACGCTTTGGCTGAGCGAGACGTTTATATACGCAGGTGGCATTACGAGGTTAAAGTCGTATCGTAGTTTTAGCGTCAAAGTATAGTATTATTGAATTCATTACATTGCTATTGAACGAGGGGAGCGTGATGAAAATTATGATTGAATATTGGGTCGCGAATATTGAAACTTTGAGAAGCACTGCCCTATTGCAATGTAAGACTTAGTATTACATCATGCTTCAAATTGTGTGTGCATATATATATGACACACACACACACAAATCTGAAACCATTTAAAAAAAATTTAGAAATATAAATTTTTTTTTTTAAGTATTAGATAATGAAAGAAATTATTCTAAGATATATGAAAGATTATTCATATCATGCAGAGCGTACATATAAAAAGCAAACAGTTAGGGTTTTTGGTTTTCCATAATTATAAAATAAGGGATAGTCTGAAAGTTTCAAAATTGGAAATTAAAATAAAATTCTTCCATTTTCCGTTTTGTTAAATACTATGCTTAGTTATATGCAATAAAAAATGTGACTTAGAACATTTAGGGCAAAAACATTGATTTCTTAAAGTGTTAAATATGAACTATTTCTTTTACAAACTTTGTTCAGCCGGGATTGCACTTCATTTTAAAGTTTTTATTTCGTTGCGTTTTATTTACGTTACGCGTTTTTAAAAACGATTCGGAAAATTTGAAAAGGAAATCTTTCTCATTCAAAAAATGTTACTCTTCCATACAGATCAGAGACGATATTTATTTCATCCCCATATTTTTTATAAAATAATAAGCATGAAAATAATATGCAAAATTATCTAAACACATTACCTTTAGAGATCGCATTCTAACATGATATATTTTCAAATTCAGAAAGATAATTACTTAAGTAAGAATAAATTGTAATATTTTTAACATAAATCTCATAATTAAAACTAAACATGTGTTACTTCCCACCCATAAAACATGCAGACATTTTAGTAAGACTCCAAAATTCCTCATTTTGATTCTGTAACACTATTTTTTTTATTAATTTAGTATCATATATCACGTAACATTGTTACTTAAATTTACTCTATGATTAGGTCAGATATAAAAATTACCTTGCGGAAGAAAGTAAGTTTTCACTAGACGTTGAAGAATTAAAAACTGTGAGAAAAATAAAGCTGAATTTTTCAAAAATTTATTATTGCCCATCCCGTAAATTTAACGTTCATAATTAAAGCAAACATTGAAAGTGATCTCCATAAATTTGTAAATTTTTTTAAGGGAATTTTGCCCCCAAAGCTAAAACAAATTTTTTTTAACCACCCTTTTCTTTTGCTGTCCGCAATCTAATTTTTAATCCCTTTTTACGATGCTAAGAAACGTAACAGTTTTTATGGGACCTCTTCCAATCGATAGGTATAAAAAATCTTGATGTGCAACTCAATGGAGGTTTAGTATAAATTCCCCCTTATAAGCTAGGATTATGAGTATTACATTGAATAGAAAAAAAAAAAAATGCATTCATTCTTTTCGAATGTCGCTGCCAGATGTTTAAAAAAATCAGAGAAAAAAAAAGGGGTTTTTAACGTTAACATTCCCCTTTATTTATTGTTTGAACTAGCTAAATAAAAAGTTCATGGAACTAAATTCATTTAGAAGAATTTATTAGGTTTTACTTACACAACAAAACTTTCTTTTTTTTCCTTTAGCTTTGCCTTTGTATTTTTAGCTTTTATTTATTTAATGTATAAAACTATATTTATTATATACCGTAATTGTTTAATATTTTCAATATGTTATCAATCATGGTGTTATTTATTTGTTATTAATTAGGTGTTATTTATGGAAAATGGAGAAAAATTTTTTTTCCCCAAAAAAAAATTTCAAATTACTTTTTTTTTTCAAATTATACGCCCAAGCATGATAAATGCTGGCATTGGTTTTTTTCTACTTTTCCCCCAAACCGAAAATTAAACTCATTATAAACGGATTTACTTTAAAATTTATTTTTAAATTTTGAAACGTATATATATTAAAATAATGTCAATATTTAAGTATTGTTATTTGTTCCATTTATTTTTGAGTCAATTCATCAGAAATTCTTTCCTTTCTTAGTTAAATATTACTAATTGTTGAATTATTTAATTTTTTACACCATGTCGATGTTAATGCGAAAAAATTTAGCCTTAAAAACTCGAGGAAAAATATGTAATATTTTTTTCTCTTTTGTATCGACTTTGGTACAATGGTTGCACCAAGCGGTTACACAAGTAATTGTTGTACAGCCGGTTCACACCCAATCTTTTTTTTATCTCATGTGTATTTTCCCAGCTGTTTTTGGCTACTGTGCGACCATTCCTTATAATGGCTTAAATTTTGGAAGCTGCATGATAAAATCAACGACGTATTCTCCATGACATTCAAAACTGAAATTAAATTATTACTTGTCGTTCTTATTTGAAAATTTAGATACAATTTCAAAATTGATAGTTATGTAAAATGTTTAAATATTAAGATTCTTCGAATGTTTTTTAAAATAAAAAAACTAAAAATGTTATTTTATACTTATATTTTAAATCAAGTTCATGTTTTTCACTTATGTTTTATTAATTTTGTTGACAAATAAATACGTTTTAACAGAAGGTTTCGTCTAAAAACAAAAGTTGGCAACAGGAAAATGCTTGAAATGATCATCTGAAAATTCATGATTAAATTCATCATATGACTTTGGCTCATCAGCAAGAGACACGTGGTTATCATTGTCATGTAACTATGCCGTCTGTTGAATTGAGCCCATTTAGTGCGGAATATTTTTTCGTACCTCTGTGCAACGTCAAAACTGCAAACAGATCATGAATGCAATTGTGGTTTGATGTGTACCACAATTTTTTGAGGGAAATAAAATGACTTTTTTTATTTTTTTTTACATTTACAACTATCATATATATTTATCTTACACTTTTCAAATGGATGTGACAAGTTAATTTAATTTAAATTATTTTAGGATACTTTCAATTTTCTAAAAGTGGCTGCGGTAGCCGGTGGGGAAAATCGGACCGTGGTTGCCTTTTCACAATTCGAGCCCATGCCTTAAAAACCCCCGGAGGGCAGCGATGCACGTTAAATCTCTCAAAAGCTGAAACGTCCCCCGTTGGTGTGGTGTGGTAGTTGGTGAGGGGTGCCAGCTCGGGTGTCCCGTCACTTGACTATGGTTTTTCCGGTCCTCCCCAAAAAACCCTTTGTGTACTGAACGTGCGACGTTAATATTCAATCAATCAATCAATTTCTTTAACTATTTTCTTAGTGTTTATGGCAACCATATTTTTTGCTGTAATCAAAATATGAATAAATAAAATTGTATTATTTGAAGCAACCTCAGTTGAAAATGATTCAGAAAAATTTATCAAATGAAGGATTTTTTGTCCTCATTTATGTGATTTTGTAAATGGAAATTCAATTAATGTGTTTCAATTAATTAAAGTATGTGTATTAAGTGCTTAAAGTAATTAAATTTGTTTTCCAAATTTTTTTTGTCGTATGAATACACACAGACAATTTAAGAATCAGTCTGCACACATACACACACAAAACATATTATCTATTCTTACAATTATAAGGAAATGGCAATTAAAGGGGATTAAAAAATAGAAGCTTAAAACTATAAACATTGTACTGTTCATAAGTACTGCTAATCAACTATCATTTTAAAAAAAGGATTAATTTTATTATAACAGAATTCTATGACAGCATGTCACGACAAAATTTCTCAATAACTATCCCATACAGAGAAATACGCTTAACGTGAAATCACTTAAGACGAAACATCGGAAAACACGAAATGATACAACGGTCCTGACAAAGTTCAATGCATTTTCCTGCATTTTGTTCTCATTATACGAAACAAAAATCGCATAACAAGAAAAGATTTCCATTTAGTACTGAGCAAAATACGAAAAATACCAGATTTAAGAGGAATGTGAAAGGAAAGACCCTCGGAATAGCGTGTGGCAAGAGCCAATTTAGTTTATCTGAGCTACTTATTTGTACAAATGCCACACAAAAACATATAATCATTTATTAGTTGGCTTTGGAATTCGGTTACAAGTACATGGCAGTGTGAGTGAAACCCTATCAGTTTCATTCCAGTTTTTTTTTTTCCTATTTTGTGTAAATTTTTTCTTACGATCACAATAGTAAAGAGTTCAATGGGAATGCAAATTGCCTTTGCCCTGCTCAAAATGAAGATGGAATTTCTAAGGGTTTTATATGTACGTATTATGTAAATAAAATTTACTTGAATAAATTAAGTTTTCATGAATTATATGCTATTTATTTTTTGCAACGTTCTTTAACACGAAATAGTATTTCAGTCCCCCTCAGTTTCGTGTTAAACGATTTTCACTTTAATTTGTATCCTTCCTTGCCGTATAAGACCTTAAAAAGTAGAATACAATTTATCCAAGCCGATTTATACATACAGATTAAACTTTTACGAGCTGCAAGGCTCGTCTGTTATCCCTTGCATAGTAAGGCAATCTGCAAAAGTGAGACCATTAGATAAATGCTTACAACTTTGAGTTTTATCAAAAGCTCTTTAAGAGCTATTCTGTCTCTAACTCTCGTAGAATAAGCGCGATATTTTAAAGGACATATATTTGGAGATGGATACAGTACTACATAACGGCAGTCAAGGGAGCCATTATATGAAAACTTTTACAGTTGCAAATTGTATCACCGTTTCTGTTTTAATATTTGTTTGAGGAAAATATTACGCCTGGAAATTAACTATGCTTGAATCAAACCCCATTTAATTATATATATATATATATATATATATATATATATATATATATATATATATATATATATAATAGAGAAGGAAAAAAAATGAATCGTGTCATTTTTTAATAAATTAATGTATAAAATATTTTAGTTTTATATCTAACATTCTAAAAAACTATTAAAAACCTATTTTCAGTTTAAAATTAATATTTAAATATTTATATTTGGTGCAAATATTAAGATATGAAATAATTATTTGAATGAATTATATATGATTTCCTTACTTTCAAATGAAGTATATTTCTGAAACACTTTTAGAGTATAAAAGTTGGCTAGTATGTAAACGTCAAAGAAGATTAGTGAGACAATATTAATAGCCTATTTCATTCTGAAAAGTCTTAAATTTTGACATGATCAGGGAACATCGCATGGGAACTTCCTTTTTTTTTTTGAAAATGCAATAAAACACACTTCGTGTTTCATTTGACTTTATTGCTATTTTCCGCTTACCACACAAACTTTACAAATCTAAATTTACACAGTTTTAAACACAATGTCTGTTAAATGTCGCCCCATTATTTATACACTGACGCAGTCCATTTCGAAAATTTTGAGTCACCTTTTCAAGCATATCGACTAGGGATATTGTCAATTTCAGCTCGGATGGTGTTCCTTAGGTCTTCCTGCGTCTTGGAGCGATCTTTGTAAACTAGGGAAAATAAGCCCACATGAAGTAATTAGGAGGGGATAAATCAGGTGAGCGTGCAGGCCAGTTTACTTCTCCTCGCAGGGAAATTAGTCATTGAAAAAAGGTTGCTCTTAAAACACCCAGGAAAACCCTGGAAATGGGGGCTGGGGTCCAATCTTGTTGTAATTACACATTGTCAAGGTCCCTTTTTTGGAAGGGGGTAAGAAGAGTTGTTGAATTATTGCCACATACCGGTCTGAATTGACACACGGACTCGTTCCACATTTTCAGGTGTTCAAATGGTCTTCGGGGTCTTTTCCTTTCTTTGGAGACATTCCCATTGCTCAAAGGCATTCATCCCCATTAAAACACATTTCCGATCAGGAACACGGGCTCATGGAGGAATATCGAAGTGACAATGAAAGACACGTAGCACTGAAACCCCAATCGACCGTTCGAGAAAAACACCTCCATGGCGAAATTGCGCTCCTGCCTCGACCACAACATGTTTGAGACTGAGAGGGGCGGAAACAAAATAATCCACTTCTTCCCATCCACCGAACCCTTTCCTACGAACATCACTGCAACATTTCAAAAGGAAGCTCCATCGCCGCACGCTGTAGTTACTCAAATGGAAGTATGAATGTTTGAAGTGATAACTTCTTTTGGCGCGTTTTGCTGGAGAGTGAACTTGAATGATACTTCACGCTCGGCTTTGTAACGCTTATTCGGCATTTTTCGTCTTTAGCCGGAAATCGTGCTCAAGGTCGTCCAGGCATACACACTCCTAAGAAGACATGTGGACAAAGGATGGAAGTCCCCCATACTGCCATCAGAAAGACATGAAACATGGTAGTCTGCCCCTCCCAATACGTCGTAAATGTGAAGGTCCTATAATCTTATATCTTATATACAGCTTCAATCTAAGTGCCCACCCACCCCTGTCACATCTTTCTACAAAAATGAATAGCGATATTCATTCTAATCCTAGTAGAAGGTTGAAAAGGAAACATGCAATATTTTTAAAAAATAGGTTAAAGAGGTAGAGAAATCCTACACTAAATTTAAACTTAAAATGTAGAAAAAGGACAAATTTTTATGGAGCTAAGTAAATATTATAACTATCATGAGCAATATTGCAGTGAATTTAAGAATAAAAATCTATTTTTGTAAACGAATCAGAATAGCATTGAACAAATAGTTCTATTAATCACATAATTACTTAAATATATATTGAGTCTAAAAAGAAAATGAAAACAACTTAAACATTTAAAGTTAAAAATTAAGTATAAAGGTATTAAAATATTTACATTAAATAATTTAAATTCAATAGGTATTTATAACCTATTTTTCAGCTACCATAAATCTATTGTTTCCTTCTTAGAATACAACTAATTTACGAATATGATTGCATATTTCGCAAAAAATATTACTTTATGAGTATAGACATATGAATAAGTAATTTTAAATGACAATAATAATACTCCCTTGTTTTTTATTCACGAAACTAATCCCTGAATAACATCGCAAAATTTGAAGTTATCACTTCTATTGTGTGGTCATAAGCATACACACGTTTTCGTTTAGTTAAATTTACGGTATAAATATATCAATCAGAATAAGCTGCATGTTTAAAACAAATATACAAATAAAATATCCAGTAATTATTTTTTACAAGTCTAATAAACAAAACACAGACAAAAATTAGTAATCTTTCTTAAATGTTTCGACTGAGATCATAAAAAAAAAAATGCTGCAAAATAAAATCTTTCGTATATTATTCCCTCGACTAAGATCAATGTCTCATATTCTTTATCATTTCGTTTTGAACTTGTCGTCCCTAAACCACTTTAAAATATCACATTTACCATGTGACTATGAACACATTCGGGGGCGAGTTTAGTTAGAGGTATTTGTTGTCAGTTAATCGCTTTCTAAGGGCTTCATTACTGGCGAATTTCTCGATTGCTTGCTTCACACTTGGGACTTAAAATAAATATGGATTTTATTAAATTTATTTCTGGAGAATTAAATAGCAAACATTTAGAACAATGTCTTACGGTACAAGATACAGATTTTGGGCAGTATTCGGAAACATTTTATTTGTTTTTGATGAGAGATATTAAACTTGCTTATTTGTTTTAAATATAGTGAAATATATGAGGTTTCAAACATGATGCAAAAAATTAATTCCTGTGATTTTTCTTTTATATATCCTTAATTTAATGTAATATCAGTTATTGTTGTTAACTTTCCTTCTCAAATGATGCATTCTTTTGTATCATGATCTAATTCACCATTTTTTAATTATAGATTAACTTGCAATAATTGGAAGAAGTAAATTTTAAAATGTAATTTACAAATAATACTATCTGAAAAAGAAGTTATAAATTAAATATATTTTGTATTAAGTTATCCGACTACGTTCGAAACCGTGATTTTACAAAAGCGTATAAATGGATAATATTTATGATATTTAGTGTCACTTAGATTAGAAAATGTATATAAAATTGTTTTAAGAATATTATTGCAATAAAATTTTTTTTAAGTACAATATTTTGGCAAAAAATAAACATAGAATTACCAGTTTTCAAAATATTCTCCTTTTCTGAAAAATGCTTCTATTATAATAATATTTTGCCTGTATATAGCTCAGACCTCAAAATTCTAGTTGACAAAGGCTCAACTAGAATTTTGGAAATATATAATTTAGAAGTGGGTTTATTCATATTTTACGACAACAGAGGGGAGAAATTTTAAGAAAAAAACGACGATAATTATTTCAATGGGTGGTAACTCTGAAAATAATGTGAATTTTTCAAAAATCATAGTTGAGCCTCTGTTAAGAGGTCTGAGCTATCTACAGGCAAAATATTATTATAATAGAAGCTTTTTTCATTAAAGGAGAAGATTTTGAAAAAAAAAGATTTTTCTAAGTTAATTTTTTGACAAAGTATTGTATTTAAACAATTTATTTTTGTCAAAATGTCCTTAAAGCAATTTATACAAGTATTCTAATCTAAGTGACACTAAATATCATGGAAATTATCCATTTATGCGCTTTTTTAAAATCACGGTTCCGAACGTAATCAGATACCTATAAATAATTGAAGAATGATACATACTACTTTCGATAATATTTCAGAAAACAGGAATCAGTACCTAAAGGGACTTTGAGAGCTATAAAAACGTAACTTGTTCTTATGTGCTTTAGTAGAATGCGAACGGCAAAGTCAATATGAATTGTAAAGTTGCCATATGGCCACACACTTGAATAAATCTTGCGTCATCTGGAGCAGTTTTCTTGCTGCTCTGGAAACTGCTTCTTATCGACTTTCGAACTAGCTTCTCATCGACATTTAAAAAATCATAAAGTTGGTGGGAAGTAGACTTCCCACTTCTTCATAAAAAGTTAACTAAAAAAAATCAGGACCTGTTTTTACTTCTCTAAATACTTATAAGTGATCAACGACATGTTAGTACCTTTTCGAACTAGATTCATCCGTTTTCTCAAGAAGATTGGAAAAACCTAATAAAATCGATAATAAAAGTACTAAAACGATTAAAGCAGGATCCTCTTAACAAAATGATTTTGGTATTCTCTTCTAAAACTAGTCCGTATCCGGATAGGACATGTTTGCATGCACATGCTATTCTACAGAGAAATATTAAACATCAGAATACAAAGCGAAAGAGAAATATCAACAAGGCGTATGTGTGCTCCTTGAAAATTCATGGAATTGACTTTATCATGTAATCACGCACTGTAGCACTACAGTCTACTCTCTATGCTAACGAACTAGTAAGAAAGCAGAAAAAAAAACTAGATGGCACTACTTGACACAAATTGAAGTTGGTTATTCTCATATTGGTACTTTAGAAGGGCGCCGAACGGCTGTAATTTTTAAGAAAGTCATATATTATAGGGAATTGATTCAAATTGCTCTAAAATTCCTCCAGAAGTTCCCCTCGTTTGTAGCATGAGCCGTAGTACTCGTACTATAGATTTTCAGTTTTTTACTTTGCCTAAGGCAGTGTTTCTCAAACTGTGGGGCGCGCTCCCCTAAGGGGGCGTGATAACCCTACAAGGGGGCGCGAGTATATCGAAAAATCGAAAACAAAAAATTATTTTAAAAAATTATAAGTTTACTGAAAGTAAACGTAACAAAATACATTGGCATAGTAAAAAAATAAAATACATACTTACATTGATATAATACACTTAAAAAATGTATTAGTATTACTCACAATGTGTTTCATTATTAATTTAATACTACTAAATTTAGAACAAGTTTAATAGTTACCAGTGGGCCTACCATAAAATTATAAATAAAATTTAATAATTATCTTGATAAATTGTACGGTTTATAATTAAAGACGTATTGCAGCTTTAGAGTCAAAGTACATTATTATTGCTTTCAATACATTATTATTGTATAAGGGGGGGCTGATGAAATTATGACTGAAAATTGGGTCGCGAATACTGAATGTTTGAGAAGCACTAGCCTAAGGTAATTGTTTCGGTAATTTTCTTCACAAATAATGAGAAAAAAAATTAAAAATCTAAAAATTCCAATTTTTTTTTAATATTTTGATATTAATTTGAAATCCAGAAAATCAAATAAATCCGAGTTTATGAGTGACAGAGGGTTAATTTTTTTTTTCGGCAAGGGACCTTTTATTAAACAATTTATTGAGAAAAGAGGGAAGAGCACAATAAAATGTATTATGTTTTACAAGACAATGCCGTCAGTAAATAAAATAAATGCTAAGTGTTTTCTGATATGATAAAAGTATTGTTTCCATACCCTATTTTTAACATTACACTAAGATTCATTTTTAATTCTTTTGAGCTGAGTCATATAAAAAATATGATTTTAACTTCTTTTCAGAAACTACCTTATATAATCAATCAATAAGAAGTGATAAAGAATTGTCAAAATGAAAGTTAATTAAAAAATTTGCCTTATAATCACTGAGTTAACTTATTAAGTTGATACGGCAATAGATAAAAAAATTTTCTCTCGAATGACATCTCCAGATGTTGTGAGAAAATTCGATTTCGAAGGTAAAGAAAGAAACTTTAACAAAACGTTGGCATTTCCTTTTCTTAATGTTTTGCTACCTGAACTAAGAGAATGAAATCTATTAAAAGAAAACTCAACTCGTTTTGAACTGAATGTCAAGAAGTTTGACATGCTGTAATCTTCTCCGCAAAAATTTATTTCATACCAATTTTACTTTTCCTGCTTTTTGAATCTTTGTTCCTATTCTGAGATGAAATTTCAACAAAAAAAAATGTCTTGGAATAAATTAAGGTAGAACCTTGAATAATTTAAGCTAGGGAGATATTTAGTATTTTACTCCAAAGTGAAATATTTATTCAAATGCTTAGAAAACAGTCACTCTTTGTCTCTTTTATTTTTTATTACTTGCAAAGTTATTTTAAACCATCTGAGTTTCGAGAACCTTTTTCGCTTTTTAAATTTATCTTATTAAAAGTCATAGGATGAAAAGAAATATATAGATGAAATTTTTTTAAATTCAAAACTTTTAAAGATGTGTATAGAATGCAGCAATAAAGTGGAAATTAACTTTATTTCCGAACACTTTTATCGCCTTTTATAAAAATGAATGCTTTGATATACACCTCTTCTCCGATTTACACTGTCGGTAAAGTTCTTAGAAAACATTCTAAATAGAAAACAAACTGAAATATGCATAATTCAGACATTTATTTTAACACAAAATAAAACTACGAGTAATTTGCAATTGTATTGGTAAAAACAGGTATTCGCTTTTGAATGGTGTCTTCTAGCATATCATTAATGCTTTTTACCATATTTTTTATCTCAATATCTCTTACGTATGAAACTGATATAATATTCGTCGAAGATCCAGCTGTTACACTTCTTCCAATAGAGTTTTTATTTTTCTCTTATTGTCCATATTGTGGTTTTATTCTTGGAGTATAATGTACCCCCTCTGGCAAATTTTAACCCTGACTCTGTAAACCGCTTAAGTATCTAGTCGAGCCAGTATTGGATAATAGGTACAAGCATGCTAATCCATGTTTCTTCATGTATGTGCTGCCACATGATTAATCGTAGTAGCCTTTTGACCATGACTACAGTAGAACACAATCTGTGTGACGGGGCTTTATCAGATTTTCTTACTAATCATCTTGGGAAATTTTTGGGGCCAGAACGGCATTATTTCAATCCAATCCTCTCAAGAAAAAACCGCCATATGCAGATTATAGTTAATAGATATATAATGGAGCTTTAGCATTCGCGTGTTAGTAGAATGGAAATATAATACAAGTAGAATAGAAGAAGGAGACAGAAAACTGAGAGGCTGATTGCCGTGGGATATTGGTAAGATATTAATTATAGAACGGAAATTAGAGTGTTAAGGAATCTAAGGCAGATAAAGATTCTTAGGATAGTTTTTCATAAACATAGTAATTAAGATTCCAGGCGCTATTTACTTAGAATTTAGAATTACGTTGTATCACTCCTGATTACATCCCTATAAGTAAGACTTGTGTTGTGTTGATCAATATATTTATACAATAATAAATTAGACTTATTATGAAGAATTTGGGTGATCAATCATTTCTTCCTAAGAATCTAGGTCGCGGGGTTGAAGAGATGGTACCCCCGGGCCGCGGGGTATCATAATTCTTTGTCGAAGGACAGGAGGGCCATCATTTGATCTTACAATATATTATTTAAGAACGACATCTCTGAGGCCTCAAAAATTCAGCAGACACCGGCCTTAACATCTGAGAAGTGTAACGTTGGCTGTTTAGACTGCTGAAGATGCGAGCATAAGTTGTTCGAGCCGAGTACTCAATTGCAGCTCATACCAACGTAGCAGATGCTGAGTCCGTATGATGATATTGAATGCATGTAGGCTACATGTGTTCTCCTCGTTGCCTCCACGTACGTTATATCCATATTGATTCTTCAAGCAAAACTCTGACTCATTCAAAAGATTCCGTGGTATTACTTTTTAGTCCATAATGTTCCAGTCCGTTGCAACGTCCTTATGGATACCTGTCATACTGCAATCAAATCCTTCTTACGGAATCAAATATCCACTCGGCTGCGTGATCTTTTACGAACAGCAAGTAACCTTTATGACGTTAGAGGCAAGAAGTCATTCCGATCCTGTATAGCATTCAATATGACATCACTCCACTCGTTCCATACTCACATGAGAGTCATCGGATTTCGACGAATACGAGCAGAAAACTCGCAAAACGATTGTGACGGGCTCACGCGTCTCTTTTCTTTAATATAACCTCTGGGTTCTTTGATGGCCAAGATTAATGGCAACTCTTTTTCAACCAAAACCCAAGAAGCGAAATGCGAATAAGATAGCTTTAAAAAAAACAGAAGATTCAGTAAGCAAAATGGCAATTTGATGAATGTTATGTTTGGAGGAGATACAAGCGTGAATTGATAGCCTATCGTAAAGTTACCTAGAAACCTTGCCATTACTATAAGGTGCATACCATTGCACACGCGCCCAGACGTTTCCATTTAAAGATTGAAGTTAAGTTTGGTTTAAGGTAGGACTGATTATTTGATATTAGGACTTGTAATATTATTAGAAGTGAGAGCAGGTGGATAATATAATTATTTAGAGAAAGTGGTCTGTTACGCGATACGGTTTAAATATCTTTCTGTGTGTTCGTTCATTCTAGATTCTCACTAATTTAAATTTATCTAAATTCTTAGACGTTTAAGTTATATTATTAATAAAGTCATATTAAGAATTTAAAATGTCTGTTTATTTAGAAAACCCCACACCTCTAGCTCACGCTGACAATCAAAGATATAGTCACCAAAGGGGGTCAAGATCACACCATAAGCCATAATATCGATAGGTCTCGATGACACCAATATCGCATTTCGAAATGTTACGTTAGCAAATTATTCTTCTTATATGAGGCGCATCACGATCTCCTCACAAACACCTATAATTTAAATGCGATTTACGAATGGTAAACTCACGACTTATCCTTCATTTTTTTCAGTGTTTGAGAAGCCGTTTATCCGTCGTAATTCGTTCGATTCAACTTAATTGTTAATCGTTTGCATATCACATCATCCATTTTTGAGGATTTGACATCTGTGCCATTTGTTGATCGTAATGTTACAATTTTTGATTAACAATAGTTCATTTAATTTTATTGGTAGTAGGAATCAAAAGTTCCCGGACTGAGTCTATAACTTAAAAAATGTTACCGGTTAAGTAGCTGAAACACATTCACCTTCGAAATGAGACCCTTGAACAGCAGCCCACCTTTGCCATAACTTGTACAGCTCATCGAGGCATTTCTGGAATTTATTTTTAGCCATATCCTTTAATTCAACCTGCGATGCGCTTTTAACTTCATCTGAAGATTGAAATTGTCGACCCTGCAAGTGACGTGCCAGCTCAAAAAATATTCTGAAGTTTCAGGGAGCAAAATCAGGGGAGTAAGAAGGACGTGGTGAAACAGTTGATTTCATTTTAACCCCTTCGTTGTTTGAAGCATGTTCTTACGTACCGCTGCAGAGAACTTTTCAATGTTTTCAGCGAGCTTCAAGTCTATGGACGTCCAGAGCGTTCATCGTCTTTGACATTTTCCTTGCTTTCTCTGAAACGTCGATGTCACTCCCAATATATCACTGCCTTAAACATGCTTCAATATTTCGTAAGACTTCGTAGCACTCTTTCCCTATCCAACACAGAATTTGTTATTATTCTCTGCTCAGCAAATTCAATTTCTTTCCATCGCCGCCTACTACATGCATCCACCTCAAAATACTATATCGTGGCAAGCCACAGATCACACGATTTGGGACACATTTTTTTTTGAAAAGGGGAAGAATACAGTGGCGTATAAATGTTATCGAAGTGATTCTATTGCAATATTTTTCACGTTACAGATTCAGTACGGGAACTTACGAATCCTACCTCGTATGTCAGTGTATAAAAACTTACGTAACATTTATATGCTCAGTTTTCTTTTAGTAAAATAAGCTTATTTAAATCGAAACCGTAAAAAAGAAAACGAACTTTAGTCCAAAGTTTAATGAAACCATTCTTGCTAAAAAAAAATTTTAAAAATGAATTTCAAAAAGCAAAAGGTATTGAATTTGAGAAGAGAATTAGTTCCAGAACTGAAACTCAAGAAAAAGAAAAGAACAAGTTTCATTTTAAATAAAGAACTTTTATCTTGTGTAACTGTGAAATTTGAAGAAGTACTCTACATAAGAATAGTAAATTTTTTGTTCAATTTCAAAGTTTTTATTCGAAAAAGACATCTGCTTCGGATGTACATTATTGTTTTGCTATATTGTTTCATTACCATTGATCCCTATGAAACTTCTAAAAAGAGTTCTATTAATTAGCTATAATTTTACTGTTTTCCTTAAAAAATTTTAAATATTTCATTGGAATGTTAAGTTTCAATTAAAATTTTTTTTGATGATTATTATTTTTATACAGTGAATTAAAAATAAGAGGAAATATTATAGAACATAGATTTTACTTTTATAGATCTGATTAATATATTTTTAGAGTATAAAAATATCGTTTATATCAGTTGTGAACACATCTGCTCACATTTTTTACAGGTCTCTTAACCACATGTTTAATAAACTTTCCTAATAGAATATTCTAAATATATTACAAGTTTGTCACATTAATATTCCTAATTAAAATCTTGCATAACTAAAATTATTCAATAAAAATTGTTCATATTCATAACAAAATAATATTAACACCATATACTGGGTGTCACGAAAATAGCTCCAGAACTCTGCAAAGCCAGATTTCTCGTTGTGAGTACATAAAAAATGGCCTAAGAAATGTACCTGTACGTCACATATTTTACGAAAAAAATACGGTAAATGAAAATGCATGGCGATGAAGGAATAACATTTCATGACGGGGCACACCAGCGCATTTTTGTGTTCAGTTCTTGATTATGGCATGCTCTAGCTGCTGACTGGGATGTGTGATGTAGTTTAACTTCATCTGCAGATTGGTCTTCATTTAGCATGCGGGGAACCAGATGTTGACACACCTAATGCATGTTAAGATTCTTAGTCAGTATCCATTGGCATGTGGCCGAGGATATCCCAACTGATTCTGTTATTATTTGAAGCCTGTTCTTACGTACCGCCGCAGAAACCTTTTCGATGTTTTCAGTAGTGCGGGATGTCTGTGGATGTCCAGAGAGTTTCACGACTTCGACACTTTCCTGCTTTATCTGGAACGTCGATGACACTCAAAAGCCTGCGTTCGCGATTATGTATCACAGCCTTATGCATGCGTCAAAATATGGTAAGTCTCGGTTGCACTTTCTGCCAAACGAAAATAAAATTAATATTCATTATCTGCCCAACAAACGCAATTTCTTTCAAACGCCGTAGACTAAATGCATCTACTTACTAGATACGACGCCGTAGTGATCCACCGAATATGTGATTTGGGGCAAACCATTTTAGAAAAGAGGAAGAATGCAATAACACAGAAATGTTATCGTAGTCGCTCTACTGCAAGACATTTTCCACGATATCGACTCAATCTAGGAATTTTTGAATCCTACCTCGTAATTATTCGGATTAATTGCTTCAAAACGTATTAATCGTATAGCAAATATCTTCTCATTTATCAAATAAAAAAGAATAGTGTTTTAATAATGTCGAGTACATACTGCTATTAAATGAGCAAGATCTAAGATTTCAAGAAAAATTAAATGAGAAATTATCCACATTACTGGATGTAATCATTGCTACTTTACGCAAAGCTAGTCGTAATTTGCAGGGCAATTCGTCTGTAAAATTTCTATTTTAGCTCATTAGGAGTTAATGAAGTTAGAGAATTTTAAACTTAATTAAAATGTCATTTGGACAGTTTAGGTGTAACTAGTAGATAAATCCTTATAATCATAATCGTTAATTCCTTATTTCTAGATTGTAGATATATATATTTTTAAAAATAAAAGTGATTTAAATAGCTTAAGGACATTGCATTTACAAGTGCTTTTATGAATTTGCAATAATACAGTTAATTATATTTAGTGTTATAAATGAAATTTAAATAAACATGAAGCGTAATTATTAAATATGCTATTTTTAGAAAGAATCCTCAGACAAAGCGTGTATTCATATTAAAAATCTAATACCTGAAAAAAAATATAAAGAATGGATGTTAATCTACTGTATGTGGCTTTTGAACACTATCCAAAGGTTATTTATTCATTGTTTGTTAAAGGTAAACAAATATTTGTAATCTAATTCTCACTAATTTTTCTGTAAGAAATTTATTAAAACCTTCTTAAATGGGAAAAATAATTTTAACATCAGTTTTTAAAATAAATTTCATGTTGAAAATTTTATTCAAGACCATGATCACATATATGTGATCACGCGTTCCTTCCTCCAGGGCCCACAGTACCATATATGTGATTGCGCTTTCACCGCTCTGAGGCCCATGATCACACCGGTGCTATTTGATTTTGGAACGTTTTTATATTAATTTTTTAAAAAAACTGGATGGCGGTTAAAGTACGTTTTCTTTTGAGAATATTGTTTCACAAGAATTAGAAATTCAATATGTGCTTTCGGCTCTGTGTATTCTTTAGTTCTATAAGGAATATTTATGAATGTAAACAACTACAAATGTTTACACTTTTCAAGAGATTTGGGCATTTAAAGGTTCGCGTGGTCTATTGCGCTCTGGATTTCTGTTTTAATTCTGACTAAGTTGGAAAAATATGGAAAGCTAATTAGTTTATTGAACATCAAGCATTCCTAATAATATAGTTCCAGTATTTATTTTATTTTTGATTGGTATTTACAACAATAATTTTACTACTCAAAAACATTTAAAAAGAAGATCTTCACAGAACAAAGGCGATTACTCATTTTTAACCAAAAAGAATCTCGTTTGTTCTTACTGTGTGTGACTCATTTATAAATCAGTAAGAACACACAAACGATTCTTTTTTGTTGTT
Source organism: Trichonephila inaurata madagascariensis (assembly GCA_019973955.1). Lineage (NCBI taxonomy): Eukaryota > Metazoa > Arthropoda > Arachnida > Araneae > Nephilidae > Trichonephila > Trichonephila inaurata. The sequence continues at coordinate 24,790 of BMAV01000479.1, read as the reverse complement.
GTCGCAACCACGGTTGACATATCCATAAGAACATAAGACTATAAGCAATAGAAGGATTAATTTAAGGTTTCCGACTACGTTCAGAACCTTGATTTTAAAAAAAGCGTTTAAATGGATAGTTTTCGTAATATTTAGAGTCACTTACACTAGAACCCATGTATAAAATTGTTTTAAGGACATTTTGACAAAAAAGAAATGTATTTAAATACAATAATTTGGCAAAAAATGAACTTAGAATAACCTTTTTTTAAAAATGTTCTCCTTTTATAAGAAACACTTCTAAAATAGTACTATTTTTGTGGATATATAAAGTAAAGACTTCTCCAGAGAGTCTGAACTAGGAGTTTTGAAAAATTCGCATTATTTTCAGAGCTACCACCAATTAAAATAATTATCGGCGTTTTTTTCTTAAAATTGCTCCTCTCTGTGGTCGTAAAATATGGATAAACCCACTTTTAAGTTATATATTTCAAGAATTCTAGTTGAGCCTCTGTAGACATGTCTGAGCTATATACAGGCAAAATATTATTATAATAGAATCATTTTTCACAAATGAGAATATTTTGAAAATAGGACATTCTATATGTTCATTTTTTGTCAAAATATTGTACTTAAACAATTTTTTATTGTAATACTATTTTTAAAACAATTTTATATACATTTCCTAATCTAAGTGACAGTAAATATCATAAATATTATCCATTTATACGCTTTTGCAAAATCGCAGTTCCGAACGTAGTCAGATACCTTAATGGAAAAAAAAAACAATATATAACTGTTATTTAAAAGATTTGTATCAGTCCAAGACACAGCAAGATTATGTGAGAGTAAATGTGTCGTTTCCGATTAGCCAGAAAGTATCTTGTAAGTTTTGCGTCTATTTTATTTAATCATTATGACGAAAAGAGTACCTTTTTTTTATTAAAACAAAATCATTTTCTTTCATTTTTTTTTTTTAAATATCGCGAAAATTTTTGTACTGTATATTCAGATATTATCAATGATAGTATATTGTAATGTTTAGCGTACTTCATTACATTAAAGAATTTATATTAATTTTTAAACGAAATTAGGCTTAGCAGGGAAATTTCCCTGGTCTTGTGCGTGCCGGTCTGTAAGAAAAGCTTTTTCTCGTTTCGCTGTTCTTGAAGGGGTTAAACTCTTACATTCGAATATTATTCCTGTTTTTCACTAAATTAATTTCTTTGTTTAGCTAAATTAAGCTTTAAAATCCATTTTTTGGATTGTATGTTACAAATTATTTAAATTTTTTTTTTTTTTTTTTGAAAAAATTATGTAAATTGGAAATACAAGTTTATTCAACATTTTAAGCAATAAGTTATGATCATTTAGAATGGTTTTATTTTTAGAGGCAGCTTTCAGTCACCTATTTTCTTCTGAAAAATACTACTGACATGAAGGACAGTCATAAATTAAGAGTTTCACATACATTAAATCAGTTAATTATTTATTTGTAAGATTATGTTTTTAGAAGAACTTGAAATTATACTTTTGATATCATTTAGCAAACAAATAATACATTACGCATAACAGCAGGAAAAAATAATAAAAAATGAAGTATTAAAAAAAAGAAGGATATGATACAGGAAATCTGTGTTCTGTACATTCTCAAATAAGCAATTAAAAAATAAGGGAATGTCCAAAATTATGTTCGAAACACAGACAAATGTTAATAAAATTTAATACAGTAAACAGTGAGGGATATTAATTCGAAATTTCCTTTACTCGTATATTTGTATGAATATTTTCTTTTCAGAAACACCTATTTCTTTATATTTTAATATCTCTTACTACACGGCCGAATTCCTATGATTAATTAATTTGATAGTATCTGTTAATTAAGGAATGGTTTAAAAAGATAGTACTAGCAATGAATGCAGGAGATCAATATATCCATTAAAACATAGTGTAAGATATCGCTCAACGCATCGGTATTTCATTTCACAGCCTTAGCCACATTCGAAAACCATTCACTTCACTCACAACAGCTTTATTCACTGCATTTCTGTGATTCCTACTTCAACTGACCAAAGTTAGAGAAGTTTTAAATCCTTTGTCTTTCCGTTCTCAGTCTGAATTTCTCTATCCCCTTTCACGGTGCTTATCGCCTTCTTCACAATTTCCTTCCTCACAACTCTACTCTCCATAATTTGCATATTGCTTCGATCGATGTCATAACTGTGCTCAAGTTTTGGGAAGAAAAGTTAATTCACAGTTAAGATATATTCACTCTTTTATGAAGAGTGAATCGATAGACGCGTTTTCTATATATATATAGTTCTTAAATGAAATTATCTAAATAATTTTTGATTTGCCAAATATTTAGGTTGATTATAACGTGCATTTTGGAAATGTAGGCTAATTGTTGTTTCACTGATAATCTTTTTGTAAGTGATTTTAGAAGCAATTCTGTTTTTGAATTATAAATCTACAAATCACAAATTTATTTGAAAACATTAGAAAGATATTGCTTCTTCTTTTTTTCTTTTTTGGTACAGCATTGTCTATTTAAAGCATAAATATGAGGAATATATCAACAAATGAAGTAAAAAGTAAGAAAAATAATGTGTAAATATTTTTCTAGAATATATTTTAACTGCCTTATTTATTCGAATCTAAGTCGCCATTGATTCTAAGCCGCCCCCCCAAATATCAATAAGCTTTTGAGTAAAAATAAAAATTATTCATTGATACCAGATGCTTACGAAATTTAAAAAAAAAATTTAGAATGTGAACGAATAAGAAATTAAAAGATAATTGATTTTATCAGGATTAAAAGTTTTTAAATACATAACAATCAGTATCTGTAACCATCAGTATCTTGTTCGATTTTCCCAATCCAACGAATTTTTCCTCCTTCGATTCTAGACCGAACCCGATTTTCAATAGCATTAACATTGGAAAAAAATTAGGCTTAGATTCGAATGAATGTGGTACTTAAATTTTTTAATTCTTTATTTACAAGAAATCCATAGGATGACCATTGTAACGAATCTTGAGTAAAAGTGTAGTTAGTCAAATTGTTAAAAGAAAAGCATTTGAATTCTGATTGAGGTATTCCTCTCTCTAGTTCTGTCTTCATTCAGTATTTACTCGTCAGGGAATGAAATTAAGAAACATAAAATATCACTTTTTCTCATAAAGTACAATTTTTATGAAAGAAAATTCTGATGAAAATTTTCCCTGATGACTTAAATGTTAATGTTAAGATATAAAAATTAAAATTAGCGTGTGTTAGTTTTTTCCACATATAATATTATTTCAGATCAAGTTTATTATTTTTTAACTAATTTTTTGAAATGAATAATTAAATTCAAGCCCAAGAGAATTTAATCTTAAGTTTATTTTTTTTAATAATTCCTATTTCTATAAAGCAAACAAACCGCGGAAGCATTTCTTAAATTTCACAAGTTTTTTCTTGCTTTACTTCATAGCAAATCTTTTTCCTTGTATGGTTTAAAGACTTACTAAGAAAAACACTGTCAGTTCTTTCATCTAACTTAAAAATTCTTCGTAACATCCGCTTATGAAATAAAAAATGCTCACATACGATCTCTTTATCTAAGGAATTTTATATTCTATATGAAATCTTCTTCATTTATTCATACTCATAAGTAATGATTAAAAAATTC
>BMAV01000479.1:0-20737 GCA_019973955.1 Trichonephila inaurata madagascariensis | reverse complement strand
AAATCTTCTTCATTTATTCATACTCATAAGTAATGATTAAAAAATTCGACATCGAAAATTCTTAATCAAACTATGTATTTTTTTTTTTTTATAAAAAAAAATATAAATTTTTTGAAATTGTTTTAAATTTTTCACCGACAGAGCATGCGTTAAAACTATTTCAAATGGAAATAGATTCTTACTATGTAATGATGAAACATTTGAACATATTTTTCTTCATTCTATACGTATTGATATTAAGAAATATGAATTTTATTTAAAGTTAAATTTCGATTAGACGCTCTTGTAATTAAAGGCGTTTTTTTAAGCAAATTAAAAACAAAAGAATTCGCAAATTTTCTCAAATTCACTTTTATTCTGAGACGAAAATGATTAATAGCGGGAGAAAAGTTGGAACATATTTATAGCTATAAATGAAAATGTATGAAAATTTATAATATAAGAATTACAGTTTGCTTGATTTTTTTATGGAAAGATTTGTTAAATGTTGTATGGCTCAGCATGTATTCAACAAAATTGTTACCGATTATATTTTAATAATATTGCTCCATAAAACACATTCGTATGTCTGATAATGCGGGAGAAAATTATTTTAAAATAAAATATTTACTTCGCAAAATATAGACGTAAATATCCTCCCCCCCCAAATTACTAAATGGTTTTACTAAGCGGGAAACCCTTTGTTTGCTTATCAATTTATATTTAAAATGAACAAACTTAATTTTAAAAAAAAGAAAATAATTGGCTTACACACTATTTTATGTGCATTTATTGTACAGTAATAGCAATTAAAAAAAAATCTCCAAAAACATGACTATTTTTATATCACATACGGCACTTACGGTTAAACTAACATTTTTTTTTTAAATAATTTTTAACAAATTACCTTATATTCAATTATATAGTATTAGTGTGTGCGCAAAATTTCTAAAAATCTATAAGACAGAAAAAAACCTACTAAACTAAAAAATACTTTAAGAAAAACTTGGCTTTTGGTGTTGCAATTTAAACTTTTGACGTTTTGTGATTAAAAATAAAAAGTTACCATTAACTACTGAACACTTAAACCGTTACTTCAATAGTGTGTTGGGGTTACTTCTAAAATACATTTAGAGACAAAATTTAAATTTCATTAGAAGCAGAAATAATTGTATTTATTTTAAAAATAATACTGAAAATTTCATTTTTAACTGAACCATGAAGTGATCACCTACATTTTGAGACTCAATATTTCAAAATTTAAAGCACTTTGTATACGTGCTGATTAAAACGTGTAGGAATTTATGTTAGATTAAAACGTAATCGAACAAGTTTTAAGAAATTTATTTTGAGATATATATACTCTTTATATATATATATTTATATTAATTTGTTTAAAAATTTTTAATCTGTGCATGAAATACTACTTCATTTTGAAAAGTATAATGTTTAATACATCTAGCAGGCTAACTCGGTAGATTCTTTAAATTATCATGGGATAATATTCTTTAAAATTTTACATAGATTTTATAACTGCCATTTTCTTACAGTGGAATTTGTTCTGAAGTATAAAAGTGTGTGAGAGAGAGATGACGAGAGAAAAAGAGCGAGAGTTGAGGAATTAGTAATTAGCAGCAATGAGAATTTGACCTTAACCCTTTATGTAACGATGGTACTTACAAGTACCACTCACTTCAAAATTACATAGAATAACCATTTTTACGAATATTCTCACGACACTTAGCAAGAATATTCTTTGAAATCCATTCTTCTAACATATATGGCAGTACGGGTTCTATAATGAGTATTTTAGCGGGGAAGGTGATAGTTTTTTAGCAGAAATTTCGTTTTCAGCTGACGGCGTTTTCAGCGGATTGCGAAGATCGTCATTTTTGTCCCGAAAAAATAGTTAATGTCCAAATTTAAGTGTCTTATTTTTTTGTATGTAAATAAAGACCTTAGAAAATGATTTGACTATTTATTTTAAGTGAACAATGTATATAATTAATTTTACAGTGGAATATCTTTAATTAATTAATTAGCTCTAACGTATTAATTTTTACAAACTTGAGTATTTTGCTTATGTACATCCTTTAATTTTCAATGTAGTAATTAAAAAAAACATGAAAAAAACTGCAGTAAATCATAATGCGGTAGATAAAGGATTAACATTTGACAGTTTTTTGGTTAGTTGGCATGTTTATGGAAATGTAAGGTTATTTTCATATAGGGCATTCGATCATACATACCACGTCGGCAATGTCCAGACAGTTGTCCGAAAACTGATCTTCCTGCGGGCAGTCACTGATTCGCTGCAAGATTGCCAGAATTGCAGGACAAGAGAAAATGTTAAAATTTGTTTTATCAATTATTTAGTACTTAAATACCTATTGCAAGACACTTTTTGTCCTTGATGAAAAATTTGTTTTGAAAAGATCTCGGAGTCTTACTGATCGTTGGACCCATGACCTTCAACTTCTATTATTCTAGCTTCTATTATTTCGTGAGAGTATTGGTTTCGAGTGTCTGCCAATAGTTCAGATAAGTTAATTTTTGATTTATTAAGTATTAGTTAATCTCTTTCTAGCTCTCATGAGTAGGGAAAGTTTGCCTAATAAAATAATTGGCTTGATCATTTGTTTCTGTAGTTCCAAGTATCTTGTGATATGGAAGCAACTTCTACTGTAAAGTAGGGTTCGAGTTACAATCTCTAGGATACAGTTACTTTAACCCGCGGTCACTCGCGCCTGTTTTTGCTACCGTCGTTACTCGCGGGGTGTAGAGAACACCCCAAACTTTTAACAAGTGCATTTAATTATGAAAATATAATAAAGTCATTATGAGACAAATTTATAAAGTACAAGATGTTTTTTGTATTATACAAATAAAATTATTAAATTTATTGCATACAAATGAGACTAACATTAATTTAAACTAAACATACAAAATTTTCATTTTAAAACACATAATTTTATATTTTTTCATAAACCAGTATATATATATATATAAAACGTATATACCAGTAATAAATATACTTTATAATTAATGAGATAATGATAGTAGAAAGTAGAAAATAGTATTTTAATCATTTTCCAAACAATCAGAGCAGACTGTATGCATATACTCAACTTCTCGCGGGAGTTCTCAGCCCCACAGATAAACTTTTGAAGGTCATTTACATTCCAATCGTTCGAGAAAGACAGATTGTATTAGACCTGAAGGTTCAATGACCTAAAATGGGCAGCTACAAAAAAAATCGGGTTTCTGCTCATTCTTTTTAGAATCCTGGGAGGATTTTCTTGTAACTGGGGTGCACAGAACACCCCGCGCGAGTGATCCGGGGTAAGTAAAAAAATATTCGCCTGTGGAGTAATCTTATCTTCGAAATATGTTGATAAGCTCACTGAGAAAAGTTTTTTCTGCTTTGAAACCTTATTACAGCAAAACATTTTCTCAATCTCAGAGAAAATTTCCCCTTAGATGTTGAATTTATAAATGTGTTAAGCGTCTGTGAAGATTTACTGCAGTGCTTCTCAAACTTTCAATATTTGCGCCCCATTTCTCAGTTATAATTTTCTTCGCCTTCCCCCCCCCCCATATCATAATAACGTAGTGAATGCAATAATAATGTACATTTGACACTACAACTACAATACGAATTTAGTTATATACCGTACCAACTATCAAGATAAATATTTAACTTTGTACATGGGTTAATTTTTAGTAATAGATATTTTTAGAAAGTTGTTTTCATGTGATAGGATAAATATTATGTATTACAGATTGGCACAAATTGCAATAAACCTGCAACGTGTATTTTTAATCTCAGAATGTATTTTATTTTACTGAATTTAGATAAAATAACAATTTTTTTTAAGTGTAAAATCCTTCCTCTCAGTTGCTGGATATTTGTTGGGAGTAATTTCGTGAAAAGGGACGGATGTGTGTAACAGGATGTGATGTAAGTGCGCGCTACTTTATTTGACCAATGAGAGTGCGTGGCTGTGTTTTTTCGCTACCCTCGCATGGGGGTCCAACTCTAGTAGCCATCAAGCACTCGAGCGCTTGACTCTAAATCCGTTAGTCACGATATTGGGGGACATAAGTGCGGCAGAATGCTTATTTGAAAATGGACAAACAGTGATTTCTTTGGTCGTATACATTTCTTAGGATCAAACGGTTAAAAAAAATTAAAAGATTTCCTGCCTTTTATACTTTTGCTATATAACGAAGGTGATTCTGCTCTTTTAAAAAAAATTATCACTCACATCCCCTGATTTTGAGAGGTGATTTTAACTTTAACCTCAGTTTGCCAAAAGCTGAGCTACTCATAGCTTTTATGAATGATGAACTCAAGCTCGAAATGAACACAAATCAAAATGTTTCGACTGCTAACAGTGGTACCGTTATTGGCGCTGTTTTTCAACGGTTTTTAAATACTTTGAAATCACAAGTATATGTGTCATATTTTAGTTATCATAAGTCTATTGTTTCCGCTCTTCCCCAAATTGAGCAAGAATAATTATTTTTGGTAAAATATTGCACATTACTCCTTTTGTTAGTTAAATACAATTTTCATTAAAGATATAATTATTCGATAGAAAATTATTTTCAATAATACCCGAGATTTTTTTTTTCATATTTTTTTTAAGGAAAAAAATTTAATATTGCGTATTTACCACTAACATGTCAGATGTTACACATCATATGCGACTACTGTAAGACTCGTTTCTTTTTTTTTTTATTTTCGACATGCTCATGCTCCCCAAGTATGGTGATCACGCACACTTAGGCGAGAGGGGGGCATTCTGCAGTTTGAGAATCATGGCTTTACTGTATTATCTATATAACACTGTGCTCTAAATATTATATATCTGTATATATAGGCAGCTCTGTATATAATACTTGTAGTATTTCCTCCCTTCACTAGGAGGCGCACTGTGCTCCCCCGGTGGCCATTTTGAAATATTACCCGCGTGGGTCCTTTGATTTTAAAAATTTTCATGTTCATAGTAAATAAATGTGCTGTCCTCAAGAATGTCTGTTGGTGAAACTACAACAACACATTCCACACTTTGCCACAACATATCACAATACTATTCCAAATAATATGCTATAAATTTCCAAATTCTTTTTCAAAAAAACCCAACATTTTCTTAATTATTATAAGCACACACACACACACAAAAATACACTTACTTATATACATTAATTCCGTTAGAAAGTTTTCTTATTCTAAGCACTTTTACTATTCATCCGTACCTATAGCGAATTCGCTTACCTTGAACAAAGAAATAGAAAAAGAATAGTGTTTTCGAAAGTAAAAAAACATTTTGCAATTACCTCTCGTCATGAACAAAATGAGAATTCGCAAACTTCGATGACAAATTGAAATAGAAAAGAATTTTTGCTAATAATGGTTTCCTGGAATATAAGAACAATAAACATTTAGAAGAGTTTCATTTTGAATGACGCTAAGAACTTTGCAAAAGTAAAATAAACCCTTAACCGTTGTAAGTAGTATTCTGGATCCCAAAGTTATATAAAATGTTTGAATGCTACGTTTGTTTTTATTTCCAACTGTTTCTTTTTAGGTAATAGTTTGGGAATTTTCTAAGAATGTTTTGCTTTTATTACTGAAATAAGAACACTTCAACACTAACAAAACAATGCAATGTTTATTTCTTCATGAGTAAGCAGTTTTATAGTTTGATCTTATTATTAAAATTGTTATATTAGTGTTTTCCTTTTGCAAGGGATTTCTTTCTTTGCATTTGATTTTATTTCTTTTTGAGCACCCACAGGTCTTCTTCCGATTTTTTTTTTCTTCAAGTATGGTATGAAAAGGATTTAGTGACTTTTTCGAGTTTGTTGTATAATTTTCTTGAAGCTGACGGAAAAAGAGATTTAAGTTGTGTTTTGTATGTGCTCAGACTAATTAATTTGCAAATTCTAAATGCATTATGTTGCATTTTTTTGAAGATCTAAAAAAAGTCTATGTTCTTATAACATCTAAAGAAATTTTTCAAATTTGAATTGTATTTTTTATAAATCTATGCCCCGCCCATCTTGTATAGTCGTTAAAGACGTTAACTACTGTGCCGTAGGGCCTGGGTTCGAATCCTGGAGAAGACGTCTTCGTCTTTTCTTTAACATAACCTTTGGGTTCTTTGGTGGCCAAGATTAATGGCAACTCTTTTCCAACCAAATCTCAAGAAGCGAAATGTGAACAAGGAATACAAATAAGATAGCTTTTAAAAGAACAGAAGTTTTAGTAAGCAGAACGACAATTAGGGGAAAGTTATGTTTGAAGAGATACAAGCGTGAATTGACAGTCACTTGAAAAGTTACCTGGAAAGTAAACCAGTAATACAAGGTGCAAAATATTTCACGCGCTCCCAGACGTCTCCATATAGAAATCAAATCTTAGTTGGAATAAGGTAGGACTGATTATTTGATATTAGGATTATATGATATTATTTGAAGTGAGAGTAGGTGGATTTTGAATAATTATTTAGAGAAAGTGGTCTAAGTTACGCGATTCTGTTTAACTATCTTTGGGTGTGTTTGTTCATTCTAGATTCTCGCTATTTAAATTTATCTAAATTGTTAGACATTTAAGTTTTATTATTAATAAAGTCATATTAAGAATTTAAAATGTCTGTTACTTTAGAAAACCCTACACCTCTAGTTCACGCTGACAATCAAAGATACGGTCAACAAAGGGGGTTATATCACAATGGGTATTTGTAAATGTAGAGAGCCTTTGCGACATGGGGGTACTCTAAATAGCCATCGAACCGCAAGTCTTCTCGTCAGGTTGGTGGAACGGAAAGAGAGGCCCTTTTTACTACCTCCAGCATGTTCGCCCTCAAGATTGGGGGTGCAACTGAGCCTAATCGTTCTATCATCTGTATGGTGCTCAAGGCTACGGCTAACAATAGGCGTACATACCATGATGAATTTCGTGGGCGTCGATCTAAGACCATCAGACTGTTGGTACTAGTAACAACATAAATATAGGCAGAAACGTACGTAAATAAAACTGCAAAATATAATTTATTTTTAAGTTATGAAGTTAGCCTTCGTGATTACAAATATTTAAGTAATATAAAACATTATTTCACAAGTTATTTATGAATAATAGAGACATTATTTTAATTGTGATTTTCTGGTAAGAATTATTATTTTTAAATGAAATAAATGTACTAAATTATTTTTCAATACAGTATTTTTTTTTTTTTATTTGGAATTATAGTTTACAAAACTATGTCTACTACATACAAATATAACTCAAAATATTTGAATAGAGTTATAAGGTTGTATTTAAAAAATTCAATTAGTTATCCGGAATAAGGATATGTCTTGAAAAAAATTAGCTAAATATAAGGTGTTAAAAATTTTCTAAAATAACGTACTTAATTGATTTGATAATAATACCGTTACTTTTGTATATGCATATCACATGAGCATTATAAGTGTCTAGTTATACCTTACACTGCTATAAAGTACGTATAACTGTGATGATTAAATTTTTGTACATATATCATCAGAAATGTTCAAAAAATTGATAGATGTAAAAATTAAAGAAGGAAACTTCTAGAGGAATGTATAAAGATAGGCCGTGATAAACCTTACAGGCTGTAATAAACCAATTTTTCACGGTGATGCTTAATTTTACCACACTTAACAATAATTTCTATTATTTCCATTCCAATAAATATTTCGCAGTGAAAATAATTCATTTAACATTTTTGTAAAGATAAACTAAAATTATTTTCACAATGGTTTCTCTTTCGTGTAAGAAATAACTGTCTAATAATAATTTTTCAATACTACATGCATATAATGTGAAGATAAATTGATCAAACTCGCACGTGGTTAAAATTTTCAATATAAATTAGACCATTCAGCTGTTGTTTGTAAAAAAAATATATATAATAAAACCTTATTAACTATAATTGGAGGTCTAGAAGTCATTATATAAACATTATACGAAATTAAAACTAAACAATAAGCACAGGTATAAAATAATATGTCTTGAATTAGTCAAAGGTTATGTATGAAACCTATTAACAGTGATCAATAATTTTTATATACTAAAAGATGACTTAAAAGAAATTACACACTAATTATAAGTAAAGAAATATATTGAGCTGCAGATTGATAAAAAAATAGAAGAAAAAAAATACTTGATAACATTTTATAGACAGATAATATAGTATGAATTACATTATATATAAAAGTGAATATTACAGAATACAAGCATATTAAAATTGTAATATATTAAGAAACAGACAATTTAAACTTCACTTAAAAAAACAGAATTTTAAATTAAATCAGAATTTTTCTGTGTAAAATAAGTTAAGAGCATATTTGTTTCATTGTATAGAAATAAAATGTAACTGAATGGTAATGACTCTTTGTAAACCTTCTTTAAAGTAATTAATCACTTAGACAAATTGCAGTTTTAATGAGGTAATGATTAAGCTAATTAGTCTCTTTTATCTACAAATTGACTTTGAATGTATTAGGGATTTCGAATTTGTAAATAAATTAATTTTTTTTAATTGTGGAGACAATATGGTAGGTTTTTGGTAAGTTTCTAATGATCATTATTTAAAAAAATGTTCCCAAGTTAATTCCAGGAAAATAATTTATTTGTTAAGACTTTCTGAAAGATTACGATAATAGACTCTTTGTTAATTATGTTATATGAAATGAAAACACATTTTCGTAAAGAGTTTTAAGCAAAGTCTCTTAAATAATATAGTTTACATACAACATTGATCAACATTCTCATGTTTCACAAATTATTTTAAACCGGAAGCGGTCATACGGGGAACATAATCACCCCAGGCTTACGAAATCTTTAACTCATGGGAAATTCATTTTTTTTTTTTTTTTTTTCTAATTATCTTGTCAATATCCTCCTATACGACCTTCTTCATGGGAACTGAAATGTATTTGTCACATATCTCTCTATTTTTCTTTAATGGCAAAAAGGTTTTTACAATCTAAAGGTACTTGGGGTGAATTAGTTCCCCAAACGACCACTTTTGTTTCAAAATATTTTCTATTAATGTATTAAATCGTTCCCGGTGAACCACTTAGTGACTTTGATTGCTTGACTCATTATGGCTTACAAATGTAAATGAACAGAATATAAATAAAGAAATGGCCATCTGCGACCACTATTGGATGGAGTTGAAACTGATCAAAAAGGGAAGAACCTGATGAAATAATTTATATTAATCATGATAGGGATAGTAAATTTGAGAAAAGCGGTGAACTGGAAACGTTTGAGTTGAAAAGAATATTTTCAACTAAAAAACGTCTTTCAAGAAAGATATAAAACCACGAGTGTACCACAAGACACTAAGTGCCTATTCAAAAAAAATTACAAGCAAGAAAAAGTTTAAAATGCTATTTGTCAATCATCAAAGTACAATAAATTTTCAATAACTTAAATAAACTGAAATATTTTTGCCTGCAAATATTATTCCTGGAAAGTTAGTCAAAAGTGTCTGGGAACTGTGTCATTTGAAATTAAGATTTTTACCGTGTACATAAATATAATTATGAACAATGGATTGGGGGGATTCCATCACACACCGCGATACCGCTAACTATAGTATCGAGTACGTGTCTTCTCCAGGGTTAAAATAGTACGAACACGCTGTTTTAAAGTCATAATGCATTGCCCCTATGAGAAACACATTTTTATTGTGGTAACTTTTAGTAAAATAACGCATAAAATCCACTATTAATATCATGTGGAATAGTTACATGTATTTAAAAATTACCTGTTGTCTTAGGAAGGAAAAATGATTCATTCTTACTGCTCTACAATTGAAAGGCAAGATATGCGCTTTTAGAATTTGCTGTTGACATTTTTTTTGTGCAAATAGATTACCCAAATCTTTCATTCTGGAAATAACTAGTGCATATCTTAACAAAAAGTCCTAGATTATACTTAAATGTTTATATAGATTTCAATTAATCGCTGTACAAGAAGATGACAATAAAAAAAATATGTTTTATAAAATTAAAAATAAAATTTTGATAAATTTGCTAAAACTAGTTATTTTTCTATATCAGTAATGTAAATAAAATTTACTATTTTACTCAACTTGACAATGACTAAAAAATTGTACATATCAGCAATGCGAAAGAATGCGTAGTAATTCAATATTTAACACGAAATTATTAAAAAAAAAACAAATGTAAAATACGTTAAAAAGAAAGTATTTTATAAATCAATAAATTAAACAAGCGTTACTACATAACCAAAATAATTAATTATAAATAGAATATATGGTGTGAAATGGGAAAAGTGTATACAAATATTGAAAATTAAGGGTTTGTACATTATTGCTACGTTTACAATGAACAATCTTCTTGTGTTCAAAATACCCAGGAAATGATTTCTACTAAGATGATTCAAATCATAACACATGGCTAGAATTCCTCAGAAAGACAATGGTTTCGCTGTGAAACCACGAAAAAAAATGTTGTAAATTTAAATGTTTTGTGTGAATTTTGATATTGAGCAGTATTTTGAAGCTATTTTAAGAGTTAAATAGTCTTTTGGTAAATAGTTTCAGGGATTATTATATTTTTTATACTTCGCAAGTTTTTTACAAACTTCAAATAGAAAGTTTCTGAACAACATCATAGCCTGTCACATTGTAATTTAAGTGTTTAATTTTATAGCTCTTCGAAAAATTAATTTCATTTAAAAATAAATAATTATCTCTAGGATAATTTTTTAAAAATTTCTCGGAATTTTAAATATGAATAAAAATAAGGAATAAGAGGTTTCAACATAAAACACCCTACGACTAAGTTTTTTACAAACTTCAAATACAAAGTTTCTGAACAACATCATAGCCTGTCACACTGCAATTTAAGTGTTTAATTTTATAGCTCTTCGAAATGTTAATTTCGTTTAGAAATAAATAATTATCTCTAGGATAATTTTTTTAAAATTTCTCGGAATTTTAAATATGAATAAAAATAAGGAATAAGAGGTTTCACAACATAATACTCCCTACGACTAAATGTCTTGGTCTTTCCAATACCTACACATTCTGGTTCAACGTTTTCTTCCGTAAGTACGTGACAGTTAATACATACAATAACATCAAAGAAAAACCCTGTATTTTTTTGTCCATTTTGAAATATCTAGCCAAATCTACCCTATGTAAAATGAGAAATTTATTTAAAAAATTTCAGAACTCTTAAAAATATTGGCTGATTAAAACCATGAAATATATCTCAGAAATTAAGTAACATCAATGACTTCACCCTGGAGCGGTCGTTCGAAGCACGCACTTATCCTAGGCTCTCGAAATCTTTCATTTTATAAAAACAGTTTTTTTGTTACAAATGACCTTGCCAGTATATCGTCTTATATGACTGTCTTCAAGGGAACTAAAAAGTATTTTATTGTGTGTA
The DNA here is from genome assembly GCA_019973955.1 of Trichonephila inaurata madagascariensis. Classification (NCBI taxonomy): domain Eukaryota; kingdom Metazoa; phylum Arthropoda; class Arachnida; order Araneae; family Nephilidae; genus Trichonephila; species Trichonephila inaurata. The sequence continues at coordinate 9,298 of BMAV01000479.1, read as the reverse complement.
TATATCTCTCTTTTTGCCGAGTGGCAACCTTTTTTTACAATCTTAAGGTGATACAATGATAAGGTGACTGAGTTCCCGCCCAACCACTTTTGTTCCAAAATATTTTTATTGAACAAGCTACATTCTTCCCCCATACACGATTTAGTGGTTTTTATCGCTGTGTCATATGACTTATTATGGTTTATAAGTGTAAATCAACGGATTATAAAAAAGAAATGCATCTGTTATCTTTATTGGATGAGGTTTTAACTGACCAGGCTATGGAAAAACCTGCTGAAATACAGTTATTAATCATGATGAGGAAAGTAAATTTGAAATAAGTAATATACATGTAAAGTTAGAGTAGAAAAGAAAATTTTCAAATGCTACCTAAAGAACAAGAAAAATATAAAACCACAAGTGTACAACGAGACGCATTGCGTCCTGTCAAAAAGACAAGCAAGAAAAATTTCAACATGCTATTTGACGATCATCTAAGGACAATAAAATGTCATTAACTTGAACAAAATATGATAGTTTTTCCTGAAAATAACTTTACTGTTATATTAGCGAAAATTCTCTATGATTTGTGTCCTTTATTAAAGTTACGCCCTTTTATAACTTTTTGGTTCAGTTCAAATGGATTTTTGTTTTTCAAATTATCTGAGAAAAACCGAAAGGTCCTTATGAATAGTTAAATATACTTTCTACTATTTAAAATTTTCATTAGAATAACGATTTTTCTCGTGTACAATAGAAGTAATCCTATATAAAAAAAATATTCATTACCCCGCGTGACCACTACTGTTAGTATCAAGTGCGCGCCTTCTCCCGTGTGAGAGAGTGAATATTAACGTCGCAATGTTCAGCTAAACGAGGGCTTTTGGTGACAGACCTCGTAATTTTGAACCATGGTCAAGTGACGAGGATAACACCTGAGCTGCCACCCCCTCTTCTAACTACCGCGTCAACGGGAGGACATTTGATCTCTCGACAGATTGAACGTGCATCGTTCCTCTACACAGCGGATCTTTAGTGGTACTGTTCCCGACATCATGACATACCTGCTATGATACGATATCTTGACCACTGGGCTACCGCAGCCCTTCGCCTTCTCCTGAGTTAAATATTAATAAAATAAATTATAGTTAAAAAAAAAACTAAAAAACGCCCTTTTATATTTAATCGAACTAAGTTTGGTAACTTAATCTTTTGTCGCCAAATCTGCAAATGGGATCTGAAATTAGTCGCCAGATGCGGGATGAAATCTGAAAATGAGAAATCGTTAATCCTGATGATCCTGTTCAGGATAATGGAACAGAATTATTTAATTTTTGTATTGTCATCGGTCCTGGACAAGTGAGCAAAATTTCTAATTAATCCGACGTTTTAAAGTGGGTAAAAAATGAGTTCAAAGATTCAGTTATATACAAGTGAAGTTTATAAAAGGGTGTTAAAAAAATGACATGGTTGAAATAATCTCATCCTAATCACCGTATAATGTTCAACATATTATTTGTTATCTTTTTCAGTACATCACATAACAACTTATTTATTTCCTTGCGAAAAACTTGAAAAAATAAGTCATTAATTTCTGCCTTATTAATTTTGTAATCTCAAAAATTATTGACAGGTATTGTAATTTCATTGACTGTTGTCTTAATTAAATTTTCATTTTTGATGAAACCGTTAAGATAATAAATTCACAAGCATATAAAGGGGAGAGGTGTTCCATTTCTGATAATCTGATTACTATGTGTACGCGTTCTTCCGTTCATTGTTGAATATACCTGTTTTGATAAAGGTTTAACTTAAGGAAGCTTTTCTTAATAGGATTTCATGTTATAAATTATTCAGTGTTTTGTACTTTGCATTAATAATACGAAATTTTCCACAAACACAAAACTTCTCAAGATTTTAGATTTTATGAAAAATGTTTACTTATAACCCAATTACTACACTTCCTAAATATTCCCTTCTATAACAGTAAAGGACAGTAAGTGCAATATAAATATTTTTCAAGTTATTTTCAAAATAGTAGATAATTTTTCCAAGAAAGAAAATTTTACATAAACTAAATTATAGTAATAATTTTTACAATTTTTGAAAACTAATTTGTGTGTGTTTTCTGCGAAGTACTACGTCTATGCAACAGTACGTTAACAGTACAGTTTCTATTCTATTGTATAAATTTCTAAAAAGAAGGCTGGAAAAAAAAGATAAACAACGGATTATCTTAAGAAACATGTATAATTTTAGAAATATTACCTTGATGATAAAATTTAAAAAAAAATATACGTACTAAAAAATCAAATATGAAAATTGATCCGGAAAAAAAATCCTTTGGAAATTTTTAAACATATTTACACTAACAAATTTGATTTTCGAAAAAATATTAAGCGAATTTATAAAGATAATTCAATTCAAATATTTGCCATACAAGTTAAAAAACGACATTGAAAAAAGACTCTTTTTGTCCAAATAAAGTAGACAGTCACTTATATAATTTGCAATTTTCTGAATTTTATATTTTTCTTTTATATTTTTTTTTCGACGACATACATTCTCATACAAAAATTATAATTAAATTATCTTAGATTGCTATACATTTATAAAATATCTTATTCCTCCAAATTTAAATATGGTAATTAAATAAATTTTTGAAAAGTATCTGTAAAGTTTTATTTGATTAGTTTCATGATATCATCAAATGTAATTTTACATAACAAAGCAATGAACTGTTTAATTTTGTTTTAAGCCTTTTCTCAGTATTAAAATAACTTAAATTCAATTTCGAAATAACACTTTATTGCTAAAAGACTGAATTTCTTCCTAATTAACGATAATTTTTTTATAATGATCAAAACCAATTAAAACTCAACACGATGAATATTAAGTTAATAATGTTTCTTCCATTTTTAATTCATTAATTTCCTGCTACGAACGTTTTTCAATTACTTAATTTTCTTCTTGATGCTTCTCTTTCACTTGCATTCTACTATATTTAAGTATGTCTTTTAAAATTACTATCTACATGCTATTAGTTAAAATACTTAGTTTTTTTATACTTCTTCAGTTTTTTAAACAAACATGGAGAATAAATGCGAAAAACAGCTATTTTAATAAGGAGGGTTTTGTCAAATTAACGCATTTCATTAGTTTTATATCAACAAGTTTGTTCAAGCTTTGCCTTTTATTTTTTTTAAAATTTACCTTTAAAAATAATGATATAATGGTATTTATTTAAATGTATCCTTTCAAGACTCGAATTTTTCTCTGAAATTTTTTTTTTCGTATAATGACTTCTAATTTTTATCTAACGACTTCCTTTCTTCCCGCATACTTTTTCTAGATTTAATTATACTTAAACGCCTCACCAAAATTTGTTTTATTTTTAGTTTTCTTTGAAAAATTAAATTAAAGTCATTCTAGTAATCTCTCAAAAAGTCAAGAAGAAAATAATCCACTACATTTAATTATGTGAGCATCAGTTAATGAAACGCAATAATACTTTTTTAGAAATTTAGAAAACTCTTATCCGTTTAACCCTTTATCTACCGCATTATGATTTACTGCAGTTTTTTTTTTTTCAAGCAATATTTTTTTTAATCACTACATTGAAAATTAAAGGATATACATAAAAAAATACTCATTTTTAGAAAATTTAATCCATTACAGCTAATTAATTAATTAAAGATATTCAACTGTAAAATTAACTATACACACTGTTCACTTAAAATAAATAGTCAAATAGTTTTCAAAGGTCTTCATTAACATAAAAAAGTAAGACATTAACTATTTCTTAGGAATAAAAATGACAATCTTCGCAATCCCCTGAAAACACATTTTCTGCTATAAAACTATTCGCCTTCACCTCTAAAATACTCAACATAGAACCTGTGCTGCCATACGTCTTGGAAAAATAAACTTAAACGAACATTTCTGCTAAGTATCGTCAGATTATTCATAGAAATGTTTATTCTATGTAATTTTAAAGTGAGTGGTACTTATAAGTACCGTCGGCAGATAAGGGGTTAAAGTTAAAAACTTTCATAAAATAAACCTAATTTTGCTTCCTCTTTCCTGTAAACAGGATTACATATCTAGAATTTACAGTTCGCTTTCTTTCAAAACGCTTAAATGCATAAGAACGACCAATATATTACGAAAATATATAATAAAACCATCACTTAATCGTTTGTAAAAGTTATCAATAAAATCACTTTATATTACAATCTGGAAATGACATCAGAAATATTTCTGGTAGGAATACAAATTTAAAATTAATTAATACAATAAAAATATAATTTTTTTTAAATATCCAAAAATGAAATTTGCCGGAATATAGACTTTCCTATGTCTAGTCTAATTGTCCTAATAGAATCATTTAGATTGGGAAAGAACTGTTTCGACCTGCAAAGCCGAATTCTTGGCCTCATTTACAGCTTTGCGGATTTAAAAACTTGTTTTGACAATTTATCATCGGCTAAAATGCAAGAAGGGTTTACTGATTTTAAGTTATCTCAGATTCTTATAGGACATTGAAATTTTAAGAGCTATTTGTCTAGGTTTAATTTACTTAATAGTGATATTTGTTCATGTTGTCAGGAAGTTTAAAGTATGGAACATATCTAGTTGTATTGTAACCCATATTTTTGTAAATGAGAAAATTTTAAAAAGTGAGCTAAAATGTTAAAATATTTCCTGTAGTCAGCTGTTTTGCCTTTGTTGGTGAATTGTTCTGAAGGCCTTCATGCATAAAGCGGTGTTTTTCCAACTTTTAACATTTGCAACCCAATTTGAAATCATAATTTTCATCGCGCCCCCTTTCATAGAATAACAATGTATTGAATGCAATAATAATGTAATTTGATGCTAAAGCTACAATACAACTTTATATTTTAAACCGTACAAAGTATCAAGATAATTATTAAATTTTGTATATGACAATACCATGGGGGGGCCTTGTAATTATTAAACTTGTTCTTAACTTAGTATATTGATAAATTAATTCTTAAATACATTGAGTAGTACTGATATATTTATAAGTGTATTATATATTTGAGTAAATGTATATTTTATTTTATATTTATTTTTTTATGTCAGAAAATATATTTTTTTTTCTTTTTTCTCCAAATTAATATTTTTTTAAAAAATAATCTTTCATTTTGAACTTTTCGATACGATCACACCCAGCACATAGTGCGATCATGACCCTCCCCCTAGGCAGGCGTGCCCCACACAGTTTGAAAAAGGCTGGCATAAAATAATTTTGTTTACTGTATAGAATTTTAATGTTTTACAAGTACCTTAACCCTCCCCTTCTTTCTATTTTTATTTTCTTCACTTTCCTTTTTTCATTTTATATTAATATCATAAATATATTTATAACTTTAGATTTAAATTAGATAATGTTTTTGTCACTTACATGTATAAGCCTCATGGTATGCAAGTTAGAAAAGGTGGAGTTTTGCCAATAAATAAATTTAAAAAAAAAGATATTTTACACTGAACAATAACTTTAACAAGATTAAATTATTTCATAAAGGTTCATTCAAACAGATTTCGAATCAAAACTTCTGGATCTGCATGAAAGCGTGACCTTAAACATGTATCAAAACAGAACTCAAAACAAACCGAACAGAGTATTAATCTCGCGTTTCAAATTCATACAAACTCTGAAAGTTTTCACTTCACCGGACAACTTTTCTAGGGGTCTTCGTCTATTCCTTCTTTAATTAACCATTCTTGCAGAAGTTTTGCAGCCTCCCTTCTCAGCGTGTGAAATGCATCATTTCTGCGTTACTGTTGCAGAACGTATCGCCGTCTCTTTGAAGTATCTTTTATTCGTCTCTTCTTGGCACGAGCTATATATCTTAGTTTTCAACTAACTTTGTAATTGTGTGAGTATCTTTAAAATTAATAAGGGAGAAATATTCACCCTGCTCTAGAACAGTAGAAATATTTATGAATGAGTGATAATTGTAATAGTTTCTTTAAGGTATCCGACTACGTTTTCAACCGTGATTTTAAAAAGGCGCATAAATGGATAATTTTCATGATATTTATTGTCACTTAGATAAGAATATATGTATAAAATTGTCTTAAGGACATTTTGACAAAAAGAATTTATTTAAATACAATATTTTTGAAAAATCAAATTAGAATAACATTTTTTCAAAATGTTCTCCTTTGTAAAAAAATGATTCTAAATAATTTGTGTGTGTGTGTAAGTGCTAAAATAAAGTAAGGACTTCTCCAGAGAGCTTGAACTATTATTTTTGAAAAATTCACATTATTTTCAGAGTTACAACCAATTGAAATAATTATAATCATCAGCGTTTTTTTCTTAAAATGTATCCCCTCTGTTGTCGTAAAACATGGATAAACCACTTCTAAGTTATATATTTCAAACATTCTAGTTTAGCTTCTGTACAGAGGTCTGAGAGCTGTATACAGGCAAAATATTATTATAATATAATAGAAGCATTTTTCACAAAAGGAGAATATTTTGAAAATTCGTCATTCTATGTTCCTTTTGTCACAATACAGTACTTAAATAATTTTTCATTGTAATAATACTCTTAAAACAATTTTATGTACATTTTATAATCTAAGTAACAATAAATATCATAAATATTATCCATTTAAATGCTTTTGCAAAATCACGGTCCTGAACGTAGTCGGATACTTTAAAGATGAAAATATAGCAGCATTTGAAACGTTAAAATGTTTCAGAAACTATTGTTTGTTTAGTAAGAATGAATTTAATAGACAAAAGAATAATTAAAAACTATTGATAACTGTTTACAACTATAGCAAAAATATAAAAATGTGTTATTTTGTTTGATTTATAAATTAAAAATTTGTTAATTGCAGGATGTTTTTAAAATACTTTTTTCAATGTTGTAATCCAGTTTTAACCTAAGCATTTGTATATTCGTATAACATAAACATTCCAGTATTAACCTCAAAATATATCATTTCTTTTGAATAAAAGAAAATGAAATCAGATATAAACATTTTTTTTTATTTAAAAGTGCTTAAGTATAAAAATATTTTTGTAAAACTTTTCAATTCTGAAAACCTTAATATAATGCAGATGACAAAAATGTTCGTGAATTATTGAATTTTCGAAAACTAAAAAAAATATTTCTAAGAATAAGTTTGTGGTAAGATGTACATGTTATGTACAAGAATTTAAATTACTATTGCTAATTTAGTAAGTATAATGTATCTAACTTCAATCTATGTTTCTTTTTAAAAGTATGGCTGAAAATATATAGTTTTTTAGTAAAGCGAAGACATAAAAGTATATTTAGTACTTTAACCAAATAATTATTTCATATCTTAGTGCAGAAGTTTTTCATAATAGCCTTAAAATATTTTTTTCAATACTATTCGGGTTGCAGTAAAAATAATCTTTAGATTTTTCAAAAGCATTTTCTATTTAAAAAATTTATATATAGTACCTATTTTAATTAAGACCTCTTAGCACATGTTTAAGTAAAAAAAGTTTCAAATTTATTCAATTCAATTATATTTAATTTTTTTTCATTTTTAACACCACTTAAATTATAATAGGATAAATAGAATAACCATCAGATTTGTATAGTTTATTCACTTACTTTAAAAACTAAAATTCGCTATATAAATGTTGGAAGCATAAAATTGGAGGAATAAAGTATTTTCTTGTCATCCATTGCGGGATTAAATTTATTAATGCTATAATGAGTAAAGAAAAACATGAACGATCTTTTAAATAGCTATTCTTGAAGAGAATTTATATTAGAAACTCATACACTGAAAAATAGCGGGTAAAAGCAAAGATAGAATGCTAAACATAAACACATCTTTAAGAGGATTTGGCATCCTTTGAACTACTTAATTTTTTTTTTATGTATTTAAAAATTATGTTTTAACATTTTATATATAATGTTTCTATTCAAGAAAATGATACGAGATTAAATTTTTCACATGTTATTCACACAATTTTAAAAATTTAAATTTTTGAAGAAAATTTGAAAAATTTTAAAATTTTACTCCTGTTGTAAATATTAATTTTTTTACGTGAATTTTTTTGGTAATATTCTTGTGAATGCTATAAACAACTTTAGGGATCTATTTTATAATAACTTAATTCGTTTTTGAGGAAAAAAATAAAATGTTGATATGCATGCTAAAAATCAACGAAAAAGCCAATATCTCTTACATTTTATTTTTTTTTTAAAGTATTCAGTTTACAGCAAAATGGATCCCTAATTTTGTTACATGCTTTATATGCAACACACAGCAAGAAAATGGAAGTGATTGGTAAATAGTTGTGGAAGGAGTAGTATTTTGAATGTACTAATGTTTCGAAAAACACAAACTGAGAAAAACCATTTTAAAGTTTATCTTCTGAAAGAAAAATTATAATAAGCTTAAATAAACTTGAAATATACCACTTAAAGATATTAGTTATACATTTTTCTGTAAAATAATTGCATTTTCGTATTTTTCCAACCCATACATTTTTATAAATGATCAATTTTAAGAAGGTATTAATTGCACACAAAAATTCAAGAAAAATGTTAATTTTTTTTTTTCTGACACGACAGAAAGTTTAGTTTTTTTCTTCACATATATTGAAGTATTATATTTGTATGAAAAATATATCAGGAATAAGAACTGAAATTATGAAATTATTAATATAAAATGCCTTAATTCAAAAATTTTACATGCACACATTTCACAAAGAAGAAAAATTACATTATTGTATTGCCTCGGAAATATTCTGCTTTATATATTACACATTTTTTATAGTTATTATTTCTCTTTATAAAATAGATTTTTTTATCATAATGCTTTTTTAACTTTTTTTTCTAAAAGAGGCGTGGCCGAATTGCCTAATTTGTTTTCAAATGAAGTTTTATTCAACTTCTAACTTTCTGAAATGCACAAATGATATATCAATCGAAATATAATAATGTATATAATAAGATTAAATAACAAAATGATAGGATGGTCATTTTTGGGTTACCAAGTCCTCTTAAGCATACGTCGTATTAATAATTTCAGCTTAAAATACATTTGAATATTTAAATATGTGGGATAAGATTTCATATCAATCATCTTATTGCAAAGGTATGTTAAAGTTATTCAAGGATACGTATTCCTCAATTATGTAAGATTTAATAAAATGATTCAATCCCATACTTCTAAAGGAGAGGGCTGACTGATTCATTTGGGATCAGACTTAGTGTAATAGTAGTACTCTTCTTAGGTATGTCATCAAGTAATTCCGCGAATGGCTAGTCAATTTAAAATAGTGTAAATT
>BMAV01000478.1:0-60064 GCA_019973955.1 Trichonephila inaurata madagascariensis | reverse complement strand
TTTTATATCATTTTCTAATCTAAGTGACACTAAATATCATAAATATTATCCATTTATACGCTTTTGGAAAAGTCCAGTTCTGAACGTAGTCGGATACCTTAAAGCGATTAAACGTAAACTTTGGCAAACAGTAATGACCATTTTCAATAAAAATCAATTTAAATGGTCACGAGCTTGTGGCCATAACCACCAGGCTACCGCGGCCACCCCGCAATGAGTCAAGAAACTCGTGATATCTATATGTTCAAAAACATCAAATTGGATTAAGATATGTGGGGGAGGTGGAGTCATTCAAAACGATTAAAATTAATCCATTGATATTTCAAAAAGTTAGATCCGCTTACTAAAAACTAAAATCGTCCTTTAGAAATCTTGCTGAAGAAACTTAAAACATGGACAAGGTCATATACTTTTAGTAGTTTTCAGGGGGAAAATAACCCATGCATATCAAATTCCAGGGCTTCGAACCAAAAACCGGGGAAAAACCGTTATTTTGGTCGGAATGAAAATTGTAACTGAACCGAATAAAAAATATCAGTTTATTTCGGTTCGATATATCTTGTTATTTTGTTACTGTAACCAACAGTAAAATTCTCCAATTTAGCGTCAACCGTATAATTATCATAACATATACATTGCTTCTTGATTTCTTGTTGTGATGTTCACTAGTACTTTTCTGTTTCACATGAAACTACCTGTAGAAAGTAAATTTAATTCAGTTAAATAAAATAGTAGATGATTTAAAAAAAATTTTTTAAATTTTGATAGAATTACATTTTTATTTATGATAAAATTATATCTTTAGTACAAAGAAGAATATAAATAAAATTTATTCGGAACTGAACCGAACCGATACATTTTAGTTGAACCAGAACGAAAAAAAATTACGGTTCGAAACCCTGTTAAATTCATTTTAATTCCCAAATAATTTTAAAACGAAAGTATTAACTTCGGCAATAAAATTGTGAAAATAATACAATATAACAAAGGCAAGTTAATTTAAATGTCATGAAACTATATGTAACATTACTGTAAGGTACATTTCATTATCAGATGAATTTCTTAAATTCCACTTAACTTCGAACAAACGCTCAGTACTTGTGAAAATTGAGTTTAATAATGCTTCCGTTTCAAAAATGCCAAAAAAGGCTTACTATCCCTCAAAATAAATAAGTTATCACTTCATAGAAAGATAAGATGTCAAAAATACTCTGAAAAATTTGCTATCAATTATGATGAAAATGTTTGTGTACGTAGACTTTGCACAATAACCTATAAAAAAAAAAAATCTTTCAAATATACGTTTCAAAAGGTTACTGAACTCAATAGATAAAATGTGATATTTTTTTCCCCAGATAGACGCTTTTCATCGTGGAGGAAATATTATCAAAAAGAATTTACGGTGTAAATTAACCACTTCTGATTTTATGTTTTTTTTTTAAACTTTTCTATATAAAAAGCATTAATTTTACTAACTTATAGCAATGTCTTTTACAGATTGTTATCAAATAGAAATAATTTACACAAGGACTAGGTCATAAATAATGATAGAAACTCAATAAATATTAATAAGTGGGTTGAAAAAATGTTCTTTTCTAATTTTAATACATTGAAGACAATCTGCAATAATAAAATATATAGTATGAATTCTCCCATATTTTTTGTAAATATTTAATAAAAAAAAATTATAACGTAACTGATAATTTTATTAATAATGAATAAGTTCGTAAATATGTAATAAATTGTTAAAATAAAAGACGGTTTTTATTTTAATTTACGTCGCGTTCTGAAACGAAACGAGGGCTTACTGGCGACGACCCCGTAATTTTGAACCTCGGTCAAATGACGAAGACGATACTTCCTCTCCAAACTTCCACAACACACCAACGAGGGACGGAGCCTCGACAGTTTTAACGTGCATCAGCTCTTTCGCATTTCAACAAAAGACAGGAATAGGGATGGCGATCTAAGATCGATTAATCGATTTCTCGGGTCAAAATAAATCGATTTTTTAAATCGATATGTAGCACTGAATTGATTCAGTGAATCTATATTTCATCCTAGAAAATCGAAATTGGATTTTTTCTGGTTTTGGTAAAAACCATAAAATCATTTACAATTAGTTGAATGTTCTATCTTTAAACCCGTAATATTACGGTGTTGGCGGTTAAAGGGTTAATTTAATAGCAAGAACAAAAAAACTGAATTTATCACGTTCATTCAATAGCCATGATGTACGTATATGAGCATCGTGGGATCATTTGTTCTTTGTGAGTGCCTTTATTTGACTGCCGGCAGCATCGTAAGGGATGAGCGGAATCGCTTGGATCCCTGTAGACTTGACATACTGTTTTTTTTAAAAAAGCTAAGATATCAAGCATCGGGAACTATAAGCTATATTATCTATTTTCTAAACCTTTTAATGTAGCAAATACATTTAAAAAAGGTTCTTTTATACCTGTTACTTTGATATGGTAATAAAAAAATCATTGTAATTATTGAATACCCTGAATTTCCCTGATTTTATTGATAAGAGATCGTTTATTATGGTATCTTTTGTTTTTCATAAAATGGATTTATATTTACATCGTAAACGCAGACTTGAAAAAAAAATCCATTCTTTAGAAATCGATCCTTTAGACCTCGATTTTTTTGTGAATTGATTCATCAGGTTACGATTCGAAACGATTTAAAAACCGGTCTTTTTCGGAAAGAATCGCCATCCCGTCACGCGAATCCATGTCTTTCGTATTCAAAGTGTTAGAAACTTATAAAAATGTTCGGTAAACCTAAGGTATTCAACGCAAAATGAATTTTTGTATTGATAAGGACTTTGTTATAACTAACTCGAAAAGAGACTCAACAAAAATTCAATATAATTTAGTTAAATTCACACACACACAATTTAATTTCTGGTTCCTTAAACTTAACGATGTCAACTTAATTACAATCTCAATTTCTTTCCTTTGCATTGTGTCACATTTTTTCATAATCGTTTTACCAGTGCAAAGTCAAACACTTATGCACAAATAAAAGCATTTGGTAAAAATAGCAATAACAAAATCAATATTAATTAGTTAAGTGTGGCTTCTCCGTTTGAGAGCGCGTAACTTATGTGTCACGGAAATCCAACGATTACGAGTATACTCGTCAATTACGGAGTAAGTGTCGCCAGGGACGTCTTAAGACAGGGGCCAACTGGGCCCGGGTCCAGGGCCTCATCTTGTTCTCGACTCAGCCTTAATAAGGTTACAATTCGAAAGATTTCACCGGCCAAATGTTATTTTCGGTCGTATTCTCCGATAAACAGGGAATTTAGGACAATATGTCAACTGGTTGCCAGTGATGATCGTCGCTCATGCATAGGCCTAGGCCTACCGCCATTACTCATTCAGTTCAAAGGTAGCAGTAGGTCGAGCTGGTTTGTGCGATTGTAAGTCATGCACATTTATTTTATGTTATTGTTTGTACGAGTGTCTGACAACATATGCTATATAATGTCTACTTTTAAGGGTCATAGGTATAGATAGGGCAGACATTTGTTTTGGGGCCAGGGTCTCAAAAAGTCTTAAAACGTCTCTGAATGTCCCTGTTAAAATTTTGGATCAAATAGATGGGTTTATTTTATTAAATCGCCAATTGTATAACTAGTACTTATTTATGTGATTAATATAAACATAAACATACATATATTACTCGAAAAACGCATTTGTCTCATGGCTGACCGTATTTTGAAAGAACTATCTTAAATCAACTTTTTCCGATTTTTGCCTTTGCCTCTTTTAGGCGAACTTCTAAAAAATATTATAAATAAATTCGCTATGCGAACTTATACGTTGTTTCAACCGGTGCATACGGGGACGTATGAGTTCATCTTAAATTTTTCATTTTTTTGTCTATTTTACTTCGGGCCTGGCCTCAAAATATTCTAAACATCCTGAAATTTGAGAAAGTAATTTTTGAGAAAAATAAAATACAATTTAAATAGCCAAAGGTCACTACTTTTTACGCATGGTGAGTATGCTCACCAATCACAGTTAACTGGTAAAATAATGCGGTCTCTTTCCAATCGGTGAACAAATTTTAAAAAATCCACGATTCGATATAAAACTTCAGTACGTGTACAAGTTATTCAAAACTTTGACAGATTAATTTAAAAAACATCCGATATCAACTTTGAAAACGAGCAAAAACTCAAAATTTTTTTAACAAGATAGATAAGAGGGATCAAAGTTTACATAGCTGCAATAATGTATTATAGAGTTGCCTAACTTTAGCGTAACACTTTTGTAAGAGTTAAAAAGGCTGCGAAACTGTTTTTTTAACCTATAAACAAGAACAAATGCTTTTTTTTCTGCCTATCAGTGTTCTATTTTAAATATTTATTCGGATTTGATATGGATAGTAAAATATTGTCGAAAGAGATAGAAATGGCGTTATCTTATACTCTTTATGATAAGTAGTTCTACTTTTTTAAATTTCCTTGATGCTGTGTTCTGCAGCAGCATACATGTAAAAATACTTTCTGGTTTAAATATTTTCTGACATAAAAAAAAAATATTGGTATAACGTGTAAAAGCATCCTAGAACTAAGGTTTCACTCATTGTAACATTAAAATAAATTAGATTTAAATATATTTTTTAGCTTTCTTCAGAACTTTAAACATTCTTCATAAATACTGGGGGAAAGGTTTTTCCCCTGTCCAACTAACAGTGGACCAATTCCCATGGTACAAATTATGCAACTGTTCATACTCATTGCCATAATTTTAGAACTAATTTACATGTATTATGTAGCTATTTTTTATCAATATATTGTAAGTAGGGAAAAAAAATAAGTTTCAATAATTGATAAAACAGTCATTTCATTGCAATCTTCAGACAATGTGTCTTTGATGTGTTCCCACTTAAGAAAGGCATTATCTCCAAGTTCTCAACAGGTACACAAAAAAAAAATGTCTCAATCTGTTTGACATAATTTTTGGTGACCATATGGATGCTTCTGGAAATTACTGGAGAAATCTATAATATCACGATTTATGACGTGGGTTTTTGAGAAAGCGCTGGAAGGTAGGGGGCACCCCTAGGCAAATCATTCTTGGCGCTCCTCTTCAATTAAATTCAACTTTTTACGACCCCATTTTTACTTACAATACCTTGTGTATAAAATGAATTTATCATAGCATCACAAGAAATTTTTATACAGAGAGATTTTAAACATATAAAGGTGTATTTAATATATAACATTAACAAAGGTATTACTTTGCAAGAGTTTCGCCTCCCACTTATATTTTTAAAATAATTTAAAATTCATTTCTCAAAATTTTGTAATATAACTAAAACTTTAAAAATATTTGCTGAAACACACTGAAGAAATAAAGATATTCTTAAAACTTTCTCCCGTACAGGTAGGATAAAAAATTTTTTATTATACTACAGAAAAATTCTACCAAATTTCACATCAAATACTCTCTAACGCTAATTTAAGATATCAAACACACGAAGAAAGTTTAAGCAAAAAAATTAGTTTGAGATTTTTTTCGCCTATTGTTAAAGAACTTAAAATAAGCAAAGGAGTTATAAATAATGAAAGAAAAACATTCCAAGTTTCAGTGGTGTCATTTACAACAAAAGCTATTCTTTATTAATGCAATCCAATACCGACACAAAGCATTATCGGTAACAAATCCCGTAACTTAGAATCAAAAACAAAAGATGAAAATGAGACATGAAACCATTCATCACCTCACTATTTTGTTGCCCCACATGACATCTTCGAAATTCTATTGAATTGACAGCCCCATTATTCCACACTAGTCTACGGCGTGATCTACCTTCGAACTCGTGACCTATTAGCCAACAAAACTAGAGAATTAATCGTTTTAATCGGTCTATTGTAGCTAAGAATAGAGTTAACAAGCTCAAAAGTATTGAAAATTTATCTCAAGAAATAAACGGTATTATCATCGACATTCAACAATAGATATTTTGAAAAAATTTTAAATAAAATGTTGACAAAAGAATACGAATTGAATAGTTGATAACGTTTATTCAACTGTGAATAATAAACAAGTTTCAAGAGGAACGCTACTAAAAAAAAATCGTTTGCAATTGTGAGATTGAAAATGTTTAAATAAAACGGAGAATAAAAAGTATAATAGAATCAATTTGAATAGATATTCGATAATATTTATACAACTATTGATAAATATGTTTCAATATGAAAAAAAAATGAGATTTAAAAATATATCGTTATAACAATCATACGATTAAAAATTCATAAATAAAGCATAGTATTAAAAATAGCCCATCTACACACAACACACACACACACACACACACACAGAAACGTATTTCTATAATAATCGTTTGTGTTTATTGTGAGTAAAATATAACTTTTTTCAATCTACAACGTAGCTCCATATTTAATTTCTTATCCATTTCACAATATTCAAGTTCGAAAATTTACGATTCATACTAATTAAACTAGTAATATCAAAATTTGTGTCCGTAACAGGAAAAAAAAGTTTAAAACTCCACTAACCTAAAATAAAATAACTCATTATTTCCATTTAAGAGCTATATAGCAATTAAAAGATACAAAATTACAATATTCCAGGAAGAGTTCTTACTAAATATAATAAAACTTTCTATTTTACACTATAGTTAAAAATCTCAAAAGTTTCTTCCTATTAGTAAAATAAAATATTGTAATATAGTATATTTATTCCAGTATTCTTTCCCTTCTTGATATCCTTCCTTAGCTTATAACTTAACAAAGATAAAAAAAATTTTTTAAGATATTATTACATACGTTTAAATTCTGAATTGTTTAATGATTTATGAATCTTCTCACAATCATGATTGAAAATTTAAAAAACAATCAGTAGTTATGAGCTATAAGGTGAATGAACTTGGCTGCAAACCTGTTATGAGTTTTTCGAATTCGGATTTTACAGGGAAAAACAATTCTTTCCTTTTCATATAAAACCATTCATGATTTCATAATCCTCTTCTAATTTAATCTATTGATATTAAAATTTTATTCATCAATTATGTACAGTCTTTAGTCAGTCGTAATCCATTTTACAAACAGGTATCTAATTTTATATCTCTAATGTATAAAATCCTTTGTAATCAATATCTTTTTAATCTTCTTTCGCCAGTAAATTTCAAAGTACATTAATTTTTATATCTTAAATGGTGCAGTTGAGAATAAGAATTTTAAAGTTGGAGAATATTTTAGTATGTAACAATAATAAAAATTTTATACTGATATTTCTGTATAATGTATAGTCTTTTCACATCATAATTTAGAACAGTTTTTAAGGTTACGTATGGTTGTGGCCCTCTGTTATAAAAGAATTCACATCCTAAGTTATGATTTTGTCTGTGCTTTTTATCATTTCCCAATTTTCCTTTCAATTGCCATTTTAAAAAGCTACAGGAAACGATATAAAGCGACTCATTCTGTATTTGCAAGAGGACTATACATATATAAATATTTGGAAGAAATTTCCTTAACATACAATGAACTAAATTTCTAATATTCTGGTTGGATACACGGAATAAATGCCTCCCTCGACAATTGGTAATTTTAATTTTTTGCGTTGGGTCTCATATGGGAATATGAGTGAGTGTTAATTAAAATCGCACTATAAAGTGACATGAGGGCTTTTGGCGACAGCCTCCTAATTTTGAACCTCAGTCAAGTGACTAGGATGACACCCCCTCTCCAAACCACCACACCACGCCAGTGGGACAATTTTGAATCTGGACAGATCTAACGTGCATCAGCCCGTCTATACGGTGGGTCTTCAGGTGATACAGGGGCATCGTTTCTCAAACTGTGGGGTGCACCCCGCAGGGGGACGTGATGACTTTACGAGGAGGACGCGAGCATATTAAGAAGTTGAAAACAAAAGATTATTTAAGATATCCGACTACGTTCGGAACCATGATTTTAAAAATGCCCATAAATGGATAACTTTCATGATATTTAGTGTCACTTAGATTAGAATACATGTACTCGTATAAAATTGTTTTAAGGACACATTTTGACAAAAAAAATTACTTAAATACAATATTTCGGGAAAAAATTAACTTAGAATAACTTTTCAAAATGTTCTCCTTTTGTGAAAAATGCTTCTATTATAATAATATTTTGCCTGTATATAACTTTGACCTTAGTACAGAGGCTCAACTATGATTTTTGAAAAATTCACATTATTTTCAGAGTTACAACCCATTGAAAAATAATCGGCGTTTTTTTCTTAAAATTGCTTCCCTCTGTTGTCGTAAAACATGGATAAACCCACTTCTAAGTTATATTTAAAATTCTAGTTGAGCCTCTGTCAGGGGTCTGAGCTATAGACAGGCGAAATATTTTATAATAGAAGCATTTTTCAAAAAGAATATTGAAATGGGTCATTCTATGTTCATTTTTTTGTCAAAATATTGTACTTAAATAAAATTTTTTTATTGTAATACTATTCTTAAAAACAATTTTATATACATTTCTAATCTAAGTGACACTAAATATCAAATATTATCCATTTATACGCTTTTGCAAAATCACGGTTCCGAACGTAGTCAGATACCTTAACAAAAAAATTATTATCTTTCTGAAAGTAAAAAAGCAAAATACACAGTAAAACAAAAAATAGTAAAAAAACAAAAATAAAATGCACATTTACACTGATATAATACACTTATAAATGTATCAGTACTGTACAATTTTATTTCTTTAATTTTAACAAAATTAAGTTAAGAAAAAGTTTAAAAATTCCCAACCCCTAGGGTTTTTTATATAAAAAATTATAAAACAAAATTAACATCTTTTAAAATTTTTGTACTTTTTAAATAATAAATCCCTAAACTGCCGATTAAAAATTTCCCGGTTTTAACCCCCTTAAATTCCATTTTTTTTTCCACGTGGGGCGACGTATATGCTTGATTATTGGGGAAAGGGGGGGTAAAAAAGGAATAAAAACCAAATCCTCGAAATAAAGAAAAACCCCTTCCCAAAAACACTGCCCAAAATCATTTTAACGGGGTTTCCCAAACCCCCTTCCCGGAATAAATTTTATGGATGGCGGGTACGGGAAAAGGGTTTGTATTTCGGGTTCGTATATAATGTCCGGGGAATGAAGGGATTTGCCCAAGGTAAAGAGGTTTATATACGCAAGGAAAAACAAATTTTTTAAACCTTCGCGTTGAAAATTTTATTGTTAAATACATTGGTGAAGGAGGTCGAAAAAAATGATTGAATTTGCGTCGAAATTTGTTTTTGAAATTTTCGGCACCCATGCCCGTACAACCCAGGCTCCCCGCTTCAAACATTTTAAAAAAATTTCCCTTCCCCGGAAAAAACAAAATTTTCGCTCTTTTTACTTTTTCCCAAACCCAAAACATCATTTTTGAATTCAAAACTTTTCTTCTAAAATGGAGCACAAACCATTACTAGTGACACATTAGGGTACAACAAATCCATTAAACTATTTTTTCTTTGTTACTTTTTACGAATCAACGATAAAAAAGAGGTTGAAGCAGACAAATTATGTTTTGATGGAACAAGAACTGATCGATTAACATTTTTTAAAATTCATAAAAAACCAGTTCACTTCTGTATAATTTGCAAAACTCATTTCGCTGCATTTCTCATTTGAATACAGACAATAATTTGTATCATTAAAATCGCGTCATTCTTATGATTTGGTAAATTGCATTCGATATTGTTTTTGGTCGGTCACGTGATTCAGCAGCAGTTTGACCCCGTTGCCAGATGTAACCAACCGGTGCCCTACTTCTTGTTCCTTGCTTTCTTGTTTAAGGCAACAAAAGTTTTTTTTTACATCTACCTGATTAACTTCCGGATTTTTACTTTCTATACTCCCCTATCATTTTTAAATGTTATTTTTGACTGGTTTCATATTTTCACGGCCTTTATTAACATTAAAAGTTAATCTATCTAATCACTGCATTCCGTGTAAAATATGTAATTATTATTTCATTATAAAGAGCTACACACACACAAGATTTATATTCTTTTTAGAAACTTTTTTTTTTCAGAATGTTATGGATTGATAATGGAAGTAAAATTGAGGACATTTACTGCTTCCAGTGGATGGAATTTTTCCTCTTACTGTTGCTCCCAAAAGGGGTAACTCGTAGATTTGTTGGGAAAAAAATTTTGGTTTCTTCTAGAATACGGGGAAATTAAATAAAAATGGTTTTTCAACTGTTAGAGGGGCATAAAAAAAAACAGTTACATCAAAATGTTTTTAAAAAAATTAAAAATCCTTCGGGGTAAAAAACGAAAATTACTAAAATATTTTATCAATAAATTTTAAAATAAGAAAAATGCATATTCCATACAAACATTTTTTTCGGAGAAATCTATTCATAAATGTATCAAAAAATTATATATTTTAGATTAAATATATTCTAATGAGGTTGATTCATGTGACGTCATAGTCACATGATAGTGAAAGCCACGTGATTCTAGCCAATCAATTCAAAAACTCATGTGACATCATAGTCACTCGATAAAAACCATCTTGTGTTTTAAACTAATCCCGTTCACGCGCTCCCCGGGGTTGCCAAGTTTTGCTCTTTGCAGAAACTTTCTCTTAAAAAATACACATGTATACAAAATGCATTTTATTTAAAAGTATACGGATAAAATACGACTTTTTTTTTTAATTTAAAAAAATCTTTTTGAAGAAATTTTTTTCCCAACATTAAAACATCTTTAACCAAATATGAAATTTGATCTGAGTTTTACAAATAGAACAAGTACAATTTGTTTAATGTTTGTTTTGAATTCAATGGAAAACACGTGTTTGTTTTTATCACGTGACTTCCTGAATCAAGCCCATTAGATAATAATTTCGTATATATTTGTGCATGAGAACATATAGGAATTTTTCAAATTTATCATTGTAAAAAGTGCTTCTAAAAGAAAGGGAGAGGAAAAAACTATAGTTATATACTAATTTTTATATTTAAAAAAATTTCACATTATATATGTGTACAGATGCATGCCTACGTACGTGTACAGATCTATGTCAACACATATGTAGAGTTCGTCGCCAAATGCATACATGCCAGTGGCGCACACAAGGGGGGTGTCCTGGGGGTCCGGACACCCCCCATAGCCCTTGATTTTTTTGATTGGTTATAATCCTATCTATATATTAGGTAAAATTTAATTATGTATTTGTTAATAATTAATTTTATTAATTAATGCTAATTATTTATTCAATAATTTTTTGTATTGTTTTTTTAAAAAATCGCAAAATCAAAAGTATGTTGTGCGGAAATTTGGAATAAAAAAATGGGGATTTTTAACCCGACCCCCCCTTAAAAAAGTTTGTGTGCGCTACTTTACATAATATATAAAAAGGTTTTAAAATTTTTTTTAAAAATATAAACTAAGGAAAAAAGATTGAATGCCGTTAATAATAAAAGAACTTTATGTAAATAGTATCGGGATGTTGATCGACTGATTGATTATTTATAAACATCGCACTTTAGAACAACAAGATAGCTATTGGTGACGGATCTCGTAATTTTCAACCATCATCAAGTGACGAGGACGACACCCGAGTTGTCATCCCACTTTCCTAACTTTTCTACCACACTTACGTGAAGACTATGAGCATTGACAAATTTAGCGTGCAATGAGTCCGTGACTTGACCACTAGGCTACCACGGTCATTTAAAAATCAAAAAGCTAAATTAGTTTTATATAATTTCATTAAACTGCAAAAAAAAATAGAGATTTATTGCATTTGAAACTAAAAGCAAAGTCCTCGATCTCTATAGCAGTTGATGCTGATTTAGAAGAAGTGTTGCTTAAAGTGTGTTTAATCTGAAAGGTTCCAAACACAAGTATAGTCTTTCAATGGCTGATACTGCATTTTACTTCTTGTACTGGAAAACAAAGATATTGCGCATAACATTTGAGTGAACCATATCAAACAAATATTTGTCTAAACGGGAAAAAAGAAACGGGGAAAAACAATTATCGGGATAAACCTTCGTTCGTTAATGGGGGGAGGGGGGTTCTTTGCTATATCGGGGTTGAAAAAAGTGCAGATTTCTTGCCAACTTTTTGGGAAAATTCTAAGCACTATAAAAAAGTATCCAAAGTTAGAAGTTACGACCTTTTTATTCTACTAAAGTTATTCGTGAATTATTACGCACCAGTTCGTTGGAAATTTTAATCTTTTTGATTCCCGACTCGATTCCTGATTGAATATTAACGTCGCACTGTTCAGCTACACGAGGGCTTTTGGCGACGGACTACGTAATTTTGAACCATGGTCAAGTGACGTGAAGACACCTGAGCTGGCTCCCCCCTCTCCTAACTACCACACCACACCAACGGGAGGACGTTTCAGCTCTCGACAGATTTAACGTGCATCGCTGCCCTACACGGCGGGTCTTTAGTGGTACTGGGATCGAACTCGTGACAAAGCAAGCCACGATCCGATACCTATACCACTCGGCTACCGCGGCCGCAATCCCGACTCGAAAGAATTTTTTTTCGACAGTATGCAGAGAATAAAATACTGAATCATTTACATCCTGTTGTATAAGGTATGTTTTCACAGTTTCCAAACAAAGTAAAGCATTAGAAAATGTTGTAGTTCTGACGGGAATTTCATCATCGATTTCTGTATCAGAAATTGTTCACTAACTCTAACAAATCAACAATTCCTTCAACTTTAGTTGCACAAATAGATAACCAGTTATCACACACACACACAAGTGTAACATAATCTTTAAAGTATCTCTTGCGTAGTGGAGTGGGATGAAATAAGACAGGACTTTCTTGTCCTTTTCAAAACTCACACGACAGGTTACACTCATGACTCATCTGCACTCTACCAGGACGGAATTTGCTGCTTTTTTTTCTTTATCTGTTCCAAACAAAAAGGATATATCATTTGAAGGGGGAGGACAATTTTCTCTAGTATAAACTAACAAAAAAAAGTTTCAGGTGTTGAAATAATTAGCGAATTCGGGGTGTATTATTCGTTAAATAGATGTTTTTGTATTTTAATTGGGGAAAGAGAAAAATTCGTTAAATTGGGGTCCGACTGTAGTTGGGAGATATTCGCTTTCATGTTTCAGTGATACCAATAAGTATATTTGTAAAACATAGCATGACATAATTCTGAACTTAAAAAATTAATATTCAGCTCTTTTCTTTATTAATATCTAGAAGTATGTCTTTTAGAGACAGATACAATTTATACCAACAAGTATGAAAAATATCTGAATGCCAATATCTCCAATGAATATTACAGAAGAAATTCTTTCAAAAATAATACATGATGAAATAAAATAAATTTTCTGAAATGTAATTTTCATTTTTTTTGTTTCATGTATTATCACTGCACAGTTACCGAAATTTGAAAAACCTTTTAAAGAAACAAAGATTAACTGCAAAAATTATGTAACACACCCAAGACTAGAGGTACAAATGTACAAAAAAACATACACAAATTCTACTCAAAAATGTATAAATTCTTTTTGGTATAGTAAATTGGGAACAAGTAAAATGGAAAATGGAACAAGGGAAATAGTAGAATCATAATTGCGTTGTTTATAGAGAAATGCATCTAAACAACCATAATTGTGTTCAAATTTCTTATATATATTAGAGATAAAAAAAACTAAAAAAAAACTAAAGAAACTTTAAAAAATACCAATCAAAATAGTCCAACTTCAAACAAACAAAACAAAATAAAACATGTCAATTTACAATCCCTTTTTGAGGAGGAAATTTTCATTATATGGGGAAAAAATATTGAAAAAACTTAAATAGTAGGATCTATTGAAACATACTTTAGTATGTATTTCATTTAGTTGTTTAATATTACAAAGAAAAAAATTTTATTTTCCTTATGAATGGCTTTGTTTAACAATTTTTTCTTATTTTTTTTTAAATTGTTTCTACTTCTAATATGAGATACAGTAGAGTCGAGAAAAATAGGCCTAATGTGGACAGGAGGGTGACTGAGCTTTTGAAAATGCTGGGTTATCGAGAATGGGAATAAAAAAGAATAAGTATGGGTGTTTACTCAAGAAATATTGTACTGCACTAAGTATGTATTGTTTGTTTGAGAATACAATAGAAAAAAAATGCCCAAATACTCTTAAGATATCAGACTACGTTCGGAAACGTGATTTTACAAAAGCGTATAAATAGATAATATTTATGATATTTAGTGTCACTTAGATTAGAAAATGTATGTAAAATTGTTTTAAGAATAGTATTACAATTTTTTTAAAGGAGAATAGACAAAAATGAACATAGAATGACCCATTTTCAAAATTTTTTTTTTGGAAAAACCCATTATAAAATTTTTCCCTGATATAGCCGACCTCTGTACAGAGGCTCAACTAGAATTTTAAATATATAACTTAGTAGTGGTTTATCCATATTTTAAGACAACAGGGGGGAAAAATTTTTAAAAAAAAACGCCGATAATTTTTTCAATCGATTGTAACTCTGAAAAAAATTTAATTTTTTTAAAAAAATCATAGGAGCCTCTTGAGTCTGAGCAAAGATGAAAATATAAAAAAAAGAAGCTTTTTTCCAAAAAGGGAACTTTTTGAAAAAGGTTATTCTAAGTTCTTTTTTTTGCCAAATATTTTTTTTAAATAATTTTTTTCAAAATGCCGAAACAGTTTTATACATGTATTCTAATCTAAAAATGCACAAAAACAGGGTATCCATTTCTGGTTTTTTAAAACCCGGTCCCAACAGTCATCCCAAAAAAAGGGGAACGTACTATTTTACGAAGGTATAGAGCATTTACCACATGAAATTTAATGTACATATAGTACACAGTAATTAACCTCTGATCAGGCACACACCTCAGAAAAATACTTCATGAAGACAAAGCTATTTATAATAAGGTGACCAATCGTCCTCCTTTTATAGGTTCTGTCCTTTCTCGAAAAGTGTCCTCCTTTTCAATATTTTAAAAAACTGATCTGTTAATTTTGCATTCAGAGATGAACAAACATTTTTCCAAAATGTCGAAAAGGGCCCTAAAAAAAATATCACAGGAAATAGGTTTTCAATGGGTATTTTGACTTCATCGCAAATGAAGTGGGCAGATATAGAAAATAACGTTGAGTTTTTATGAAAGAAATGCCTGATATTAAAATCGAAGACAATTGTCTGTTTGAAGTAGAAAAAAAAGAATGTATATTTAAATTCTCTTTAAAAAATTAGAACAAGGAAAATTCACATGATGAAAATTGGTAAAAGATGGGTGAAATTGCAAAAAACCCTTTCAAAAAACCATTCCCTATGAAAATTTAATTACTTTGTTTAAAACTTTGTGCCCCAAAAATTCCCAGTTTAAAGTGCTTTTTTTGGTTGATAATGATTTTTTTGAAGGACTAGTGGAAATCAAAAAATTTAATGTTAATATTTTACCTACAGTGCTTACCGTAAAAATTTAGATAAGGGTACTTTTGCCCGAACTTTCCAATATATTAGAAAATGATATGTTTAAAAAAAAATTTATTCAAAGAAAAATACTCTTTTTTAAAATAATAATTTAAAAAGAATGTAAGCATATTTTTTTTTTGAATTAATAAAACGTTTCATATATTTCAGTTGTAATTTTTTTTTTGAATTTTTCGTCCTTTTTTTTTAAAAAAAAATGGTCACCTTATTTATAAAAAGAATTATGACCGACTTGCAAAATTTGGGTACTTTTTTTTTAAAGGGTATGGGAATGTCGCGTTTTCTTCCGTACTGCATTTGCGTTTTGCTGCGGCACAATCGCGCCGGGCAGCAAAAGGAACCGGCAGAGTCCCCATTATCGGCTTACACGCACTTGCTCACATGCTTAAAGGTCGATTTGGAATGAACTTAAGTCCTCACTAAGTGATGTTGCTGGGTTTTGCTTGTCACCTCAACGTTGACGTCACTTCATCAATTTCAGCGGTACTTTCATTAACTGTGACACTCAAACACATAGCATATGTAATTTCTGCATCGAACACAATGTCTTGATCCGTATCGTTCTGGATCGACCTGCTAGGGTATGGCCTAGTTATCCGGACGGCCGGATTATCGAGTTTTCGAGACTCTACTATACTTACTATTTTTGACGCAGTACGTCAGTTTTATAGTCGAATTATTCCCCATGTGTGAATTGACCTGGAAATGTGTTTTATACCCAAAGAAAACTATACACTCTTATTCAAATACAATTACGAAACTTTAAAATTCCATTCAACTACTACACATTGAAGATTTTGGCCGCCGCTTACATGTTCTTGGCCACTTACCCTGGGCAGGGGCGTGTAGGGCGCAGTCACCAGACTCCCAGAAATCGTTAATTCTGGAAAAACTGTTTACTTGTTACCAATGACCTTGACAGTATCCTCCTTTATGATAGTCTTCATGGGAACTCCGATATATTTGTTACATATTTCCTTCGTTTTCGGGAGTGGCAAACGTTTTTTTACAATCTCAAGGTAGGTGAGTTTGCTCGAGTTCCATACGATACTTTGTTTCAAAAATATTTTTCTATGAACAGGCTACATGTTTTCCCTACAGGAATGACTTGCAAAGTTTTGATGTGTTTTAATGGTGGCGACTCGTACGGTTTATAAATGTAAATGAGCAAAATGTAAAAAAAATAGTATATTACTATCTATTGAAGGAAGTTAGAAACTTGATGAGCAAGAGAAAGAGGCCACTGAAATAATGTATGTATTATTCACGATGCTTGAGAAGTAAATTTAAGAAAAGCGATGAACCTCTGAAATGCTTGAGTTGAAAGGAAAATTTTCAAATGCTACCTTAAAAAACTCCATCAAAAAAAACACACGTTTTTCCTAATGGAGTTTTTTTAGGTAGAAGTGGATGGAGTTTTTCTAGTATTAGTACACCTATGGCTTCATAGTGTACCACAAGACTTTGTGACACTTCGCCGTGTCAAAAAGACTCAAGAAAAATTTCAACATGTTGTGGATGATCAAAGAAGGACAACAAAACTACAATAACTTGAACAACATATAACAGTTTTGCCTGCAAATAATATCTCTTTAATGGTAACGAAAGGTGTCTGATTTTATTTGAAACTTCTTGGTTTAGTTTGATTCATATTTTTCAATTCCTACTATTAGCTCACACTATTTATTTATTTATCTTCGCGGAATTTTCAATTGTTAATAAAATACATTTTAAAGCACTCAATTGAGCTGAAATTTTATATAAATGATTATTTTGGATGACAATACAGTAATTTAATGAAAATTGATTAAAACTAATTATTCAAAAAGAATTACAAATACAACCACGTTGGCATCATTTTTGGTTAGCGACCATTTTGGCGACTTGTGTCAAAACATGAAAAGGTTTTTTTTCTCACATTTTAAAGCGCTCGTTTGAGCTGCAGTTTTCTATACACTATTGTTTTGGGTAAAAATACGATAATTTAATTATAATTAATTAAAATTAATTAACAGAAACTATTAATTTAGGAATTACAGATACAGCCACGTTGGCTTCATTTTTAGCGACCTGGGTCAAAACTTCACAAGATTTATTTCTCACGTTTTAAAGCATTCAGTTGAACTGAAATTTTAGAAACATGATTGTTCTGAATGACAATACGATACTTTAATGATAATTAATAAAAATTAATTAACACTTAATGCTGTGATTCAGGTCACCATATATACATATTTACATTAATTGTAACTATTTAATAAAAAATAGCTAAAATAAAATTTTTCTTTGTTGATCTAAGTAGGAATCGACTTAAAATAATTATTTTTATATTACTTGTTTCTCAAATTATCTAACAAAAATTGAAAAGTCCTTAAAAGAGGAAAATATACTTTCTCTTAATCAAATTATTCATTAGAATTAGGATTTTTATCGTGTACAATAAAAATTATAAAAAAAGGATTGGGATGACTCAGTCACCTCGCGCGATGAATAACGTTAGTATTGAGTGCGCGCCAGCTCCCGGATTAATACAACTGTTGTAACAACTTAATGGTTTTGCAAATTTCCTTTTAATTCGCTGCCTTTTTAAAGAGACATTTATACTTATTACGAAAATAAATCAGGATTGTTTTAAACCTTGATCTCTAACGAAAGTTTTGTTTGAAAAACACACACGTTTTTTAGATTATCATTTTTAACTGCTAACATAAAAATGTCAGGTTCAAGGGGAGTGTCATTGCTGAAATACATAGAGTGCTGTTTATTAAAAGGTTCATTTCTCCGTGATTAAAATTCGAAATTACGTACAAGATTCAATGTCGGCCAAACAATCTACTATCTGGCAAACTAAAACGCTCCTTCAAGGACACTCATTGCCACATCAAAGCATTAATTCTAAAAGAGTCAAATTTTTACTTTTTTTGCAGTTAGCTTTTATCTTTTTTCCAGTTACTCCAAGCGAATAACAGAAGTTAAATACCTCACAAGGTCACAAGGTAGAGGTCATGATTACCTATTTTCATGGGTTTCTCGTTTCTGAACAGGTCAGGAACACGAGAAAGAACTATCACCGTTTAAAGAAACAAACGCGTTTAAGTTCTGTCATATTTATCGAAGAGGCAAGCATGCGTGTGAATGATTTTTTTGCCGAAGAATATTTTTTGCTTAGATTAACTGTGAAAGAGCTTAAGATTCCCTCCCCCCCCCCATGTTTAACGTTTATTTTTAAATACAAAGGAATTTGTTGCCTTAAAAATTAAAATGTTCGAAATGTTACATCGGAGGTTCTGTCCGTTTTTAGAACAGAACAAAATAAATTTTTCATACCTTGAATAAACTTTATTGAGTAATATAACTGTCATTTAATATTTATGACTCCTTGCCAGAGTGATGACAATTTGAAAATCCCATTTTGTTTTTTTTTAAAAAAAATGCCTTTTAGGCGAAAAATTTAAACTGTGTTTAACTATCTTGCCCTGCAAATTGTTTTGCAATTTTCCCGGGTGCCAAGATAGGGCAGTATGGCGGATTAAACAAAATTCTCCAGCCCAGCTTTGCGAGTTTTTGTAAAGTTCCCAAACAGCTTGTGGTTTGGCAGTATGATGTCCTTCCTATTGAACATTGCCGGCCTATTTCCTCTTGGAGTGCTGTTTTTAAATTATCCAATTGCTAACAGTACCTCTCCGAATTTAGCTTTTCTATTGGTTTCAATATTTCGAGGTGTATTAGTCATCGAATATGTTCCACCACACAAACACATTTTCTTACTCAGACAACTTCAGTTTAGAGATAAGAGGGAGGGGGGAGGTTTTCCGGGTACTCAATCCCCTTACCATGACGATGTTTTTTATAGGTAATCCTCTTTTCATCTCCTGTTGTCATCCGGTCTAAGAGGGGCTCATTTTTGTTCCGTATAAGCAGAGATGTGTATATCATTCAAATTCTTCTCACGTAAGGTATCCAACTACTTGCGCTTATCTTTAAAAAATGGAGGTATGGAATTTTTTTGTGTGGTTTTAGTTTTATTTAGTACATTTTTAAGAAAAAATGCTAAAATTAAGAAAGGAAAAAGAAATTTCTATTACTAAAGTGGAAAAAATGGGTAAAAATTTACAAAAAATTACATAAACAGGGCCCACTCTGTACAAAAAATTTATGAACAAATTCTCAATTTCTCAATTTTGATGTGTTACTTTGGTATTCCTTTTTGAAATGACCGACCTTCAGGATAAGAGATATTTTAATTTTTACAAAAACTAGACCACTTTATCGTAGTTATTACATGAAATTTTACTTTAAAAAATAGTGATTGTATTCATATAAGCTTGTGCTTGCCACACAAAATTTTTCAGGGAAGGCGGGGGTCAGGTTGAAAGGATCCACACCATTTTGTTATCATGCTCCGATATGCCGCTAACATACATTCTTTTGATTTTGTCGATTTTTCAGGAACAAAAACAATACAAAATTAAGTATTTGAATAAATAATTAGCATTAATTAATAAAAATTATTAATAACAAATAGATAATTAAATTTTACGTAATATATACATAGATTTATAACCAATCGAAAATAAAATCAAGGGCTTTGGGGAGGGCATCCGTACCCTTAGGCCACCCCCCTTATGTGCGCCACTGCACATACGGGACTGTAAACTTTTTAATATAAAAGTGATTGATAAATCTGAAGGTTAAAACACTTTTACTATTACATAGAACATGCTCAAAAAATTTCAGTTAATTATTTTCAAAACTTTTGGAGCAATCACTTTCTCTCTACATTTCAGAGTTTTTAAAAAAAAGAACACATTTCGAGTACAACGCATTTTTTGAAGTTAGACATCTAGTGTAAAGTTATGGCAACTACTTTTACTAAAACACTTGTAGTTTTTGTTCTACTGAATGGAAAATAAAAGTCCTTGGTATTTTTACAAAGCTAATAAGACGGTCTATAAAATAAAATTTTTAAAAAATTGTCAATTTTTGAAAAAATTCACGATTTTAAGATAGTCGGATACCTTAACTTATACATGCGGCACTCATCTGGAATATTTTTCCATACCAGTCCTAGTTTCCGAATGGTCCGAAATGGTTTATAGAGCTGAATCAAGCCTTTCTAAACTTGAAACTAATAGTAAACTGAACCAACAGAACTTTCCGGTACACCTAATATATACGCATCATATTCAACTAGACTAGGGATCTTCGGTCTTTCACGCTCGAGAGCCAAATTAATAAATTTACAATGATCCGCGGACCACATAAAAAAAATTCATAGTGATACGTGCACCACACGACTGACAAAAAATTATTATAGGCAAGAAATTTATATAAGAAAAAAGAGGCTTGTTTTACAAGACTACAACCAATTAATTCTAAGGGAAGAGATGGTGTTTACAAATATGTATATACAGCCGAACCTCTGTATAACGAATCTCTATATTGCGAATTTTTCTATATAGCGAACTTTTTCCAGGAACCTTGAACATTTTCACGATTTTTCTACGTAAAATAACCTCTCTATAACAAAGTGCATTTTCTATATAACGAACTTTTCTTTTTGGAATTTGTTTTTGTTCTCCCTTTTTTTTTAAAGTATTTCTGAAAAAATTTCAAGTTATTCTCTCTTTAACACATTTTATGGTAGTCAAATCTTGAACTGGTTTTATTAGATCAAAATGAGCTATGCTTGAGCATGAAAGAAAAAAATTTAATTCTTCAAGGATTGGATAAAGGCGTCAAGAAACATTCCTTGCAGTTTTCCTTTCTTTTTTTTATAAGGTATATAAAATAAATATATATTAATTTACAAAAAGGTGTGAATAATTATTTTTTTTAATATATAGTGTTTATGAATTTAAAATTTGTTTTTTTTTTCTATGTGGTTTATAAAGCATATTAAAAGATGAACTTCTATAAACCGAATTTTCCATATAACGAACTTTTTTCCGGGATTTAGCGACTTCGTTATATAGAGGTCCGACTGTGTGTGTGTGTAATATATATATATATATATATATATCGGTTTCAAAAAAGTTAAATGGAAGTCGAATTAAAATACTTTGCAAACCTGTTAAAGTAACAGACCGCCTTTTTTTCCGAAAATTTCTGAGATTTTACCACATAGTCAGAGAAAGATTTTTATATTTAAAATTATTTAGGATACAATAAAATTTTTGAAAAATTCGTCATTTTCAGATAATTTTCTCAAATGAGTATCAAATACATCAATGAAAGGTTTTTAATAACAAGTTTTTTACAACAAATAGCAGACAACACAATTTTCTTTTGAAACTGCCTCAAATTCAAATAAGGGGCCACTAAAATGCCTTCAGCGGGCCATTGGTGGCCCGTGGGCCGCAAGTTGAAGCCCCGTAAACTATTCATTTGACGCATCATCGTTTAATGTCGTGTAAAGTGTAGCCCTAGTGCAATTTTAACAAAATAGGAAATGGTTTCTAATAACAGGAAAATAAAATACTCCAATATATTATTTTCTAACTCCACCAACATATAAACGAGAGGGTATATTTTAACTTCCTTGTGGAGGGGGTACTTAGGGGGTTGAGATTTCAGTCGTCTTCTCGTAGTGCTTCCTATTTAAACTAAACAACTGATAACTTATCGACATTGCAGATATCCTCTTGACAAATGGTTCCATGTATACACAGATGGTTCAGCAGAAGATGCTGTTAAAAATACTGGTGTTGGAGTATTCAAGTGCTTTTAGTATTAGTTACATTATTGGGAAGTACAGTAAGACCCCGCTTAACGCGGGGTATACGTTCCATCAAAGTAGAGCGTAATATGAAACAGCGTTAAACAGGGTTATCTCATGTAAATAATGGGGTTAGGGGAAAATGGGTAGAAAATTGGTCAGGTATTTTTACCATTAAATTTGTCGAAATTATGTTTTTATAACAATAAAGGCAAGAATTTGCCTTCTTTAAATATGGAAACATAATAAACGAATATGCATATAAAATAGAATTAAATTTTAAGTCAGTAAACTTTACATTTCAAGATCATTCTAGTCTCCTTCTGTATATATTTCCATTTTCTGCTATTTTATCAAGAAGGTAGATTGAAACTGGCATTTTGAGTTCGAATTTCGTCGTCAATCCATATAAGAAAGTCATTTTCCATTTCCTCCAATGCATTATTTCTAGAATGGGTAATTCTGGATTTGCAGGCATGTCGTAGTTGCAGTTACCGATGACAGTATTTTTTCTTCTTCTTAGAATGGTGCTTCGTGACAGTTTCTAAATTCAATGCAGCACCCATTTGAGATTGGCGTTCACCAGTATCTAATCATCTAATCACTTGCATTTTGATTTCTAATAAAATGCCTTTTTTACTCTTTATTTTTGTGTTCCTGTATTACCACCTATTTATAAAACTAAAATCAATATTTTATATCACTATAACAAAGCGTTATATTATATAAATTTACATACTTATAATAACGTCAACAAATGTTTGAACAGATAAAATTTTTTCGTATATACCACCGGAAGAAGAAACTACAGATAAACTGCTTCGGAAATCAGGAAGCCTAACTGCGTGCAATTTCGGGAATACATTCAAAACAAAGAGCCGTTGGGCAAGAGCAGCCCGCTAAACAAAACAGCGTTAAGTGGGGTCTACTGTGGCGACTGTTTAACGGTGAGATAGCGGCAATATCATTGTAGCGGTCGATATGGAAAGCTGTTATGAATGTAATATTTATTGTTTTTGTCGATTTCTCAAGCTGCTATTAATATCTCAATAAGCTCAGGTATAATGAAAACGCACTAGTTCCTTCACGTAAATAGAGTTGTTAAACTTGGAAGTCTGAAGAAAGCATTGCCACTCTGGTGGATTCCAGCTACAGCAACATTCCTAGAAATGTAGAGGCAAGCAGATAGGCTTTCTAGAGTAGGATCTCTCATATTCCACAATCTTACTCTCCTTTGCCTCTGCGTAAGCATAAAAAAGTTTGTGCTTATGACCACACGATAAGTGATAGCACCAAATTTTTGTAATGTTATTTCAGGGTTTAGTTAAGAATAAAAACAGTCTTGTATTGTCCTATATAAATTATTTATTCATATGTGCACTCATAAAGTAATATTTATTGTGCGACATACAATCATATTTGATTAATTGTATTCTAAGAAGGAAACAATTGGTAGCGCGATAGGTTATAAATCTATCTTTAGATTCAAAATTTTATTTAAATATCTATAAAAACTCCTCAAGCGTTGATCCGTACTTCCCTCATTAGCTTCATTTGGATCATTTGACATAATTAAATTGAATTTTGATTTAAAAGACAGCTAAAGGTTTTTGGTTGTCTTTTGAAAAATCTGCTAAAATTCCCACTTAAAAATCATAGGTAATTTGTTTCAGAGGCCCGATCGGTTTTATGAATTTTGGTTGTAATTTAACAATATTCAATTCTATCCATGAATTAATCTAAGCAAAGGAATAGTAAGACAGGTAGTTGATTGGGAAAAGAGGAGAATCTAGGTCAAAACCTTTAAAAAGGGATTTATATCACGTTAGCTTATACTAGCTCTTTTGTCATTGTATGGAAGTTTTATACAAATATATCCGGTGTTGCTGCAAGGAAAGTCTTCTTAATTACATTTTTTCTTGTATTTAAATTATTTAATGTAACTTTTTCTTAATACCTGTATACTTAATTTTGTTATTTTAAATTTAAAATTTTTTTTTAGACTCAAAAGTATGTTAAAGAAATATTGCGATTAATAAAACTATTTGTTCATTGCTATTCGATTCGCTTACAAAAATGATTTTTATTCTTAAGGAATCCACTGCGATATTGCTAATGATAATTATACTATTTACTTAGTACTACTTAATTTTGTTCTTTTTTACCTTCTACATTTTATGTTTAATTCTAATGTAGGATTCTCTCTCTCTCTAAGCTGTTTTTAAAAATACTTCATGTTTTATTTTCATGCTTCAACTAGGATACGAAAAGAATCCACTGCGCATTCATTTAGTAGAAGAGAGTGGCGGGGAAGGGCATTTAGATAGAAGCTATAACTTTACTTTTACAGCGTATTGGTGGGGGGACAAACAACGCCGTTTCAGAGTGGCGGGGAAAACGTCCCTCCTTTCCTTTTTCTCCTTGTGTATGTCCGACTGAAAGCGGAAAATGCTGAATAAGCGATTCATTCCCGAGCGTGACGTTCAGTCAAGTTCACTCTGGAGCAAATCACGTCAATAGAAGTTATCACTTCAAACATCATTCACAGTAAACTTCAAATTAATAGAGCATCCTTGTGTGGTGATGCAGCTGCAGGCAAAAGGTGGAATATCTTGCTTAACAGGTAATTTAGAGTCCCCAGTTCCTACTCGATCTGTTGGAATTGCTTGCGTGCTTTCGTTTTACTTACTGGACATGATTATTTGCAGACATTTTCATTGCATTGGAGAAAATGATTGAAAACTTTGTTTATAATATTGCCCCCAGGGGTGAAATGGATGATGACCACCTCAAAGCACAGCCTATTGTTTTGAAGTTTGTGGAGCAGCTCACGGAGGAAGTTTTAATTCTTTTAGCGTAGCACCGTCATGTTTTATTGGGCTGCTCATCGACTAATGGCAGACATGCCGAAGATGGGCGTAAGGATAAAAAAATATTTTTAACATACACTTTGTTTATTTTGTTTACAATGCGCTGAGGTACACAGTATTTAATTCCATAGCGCATGTATAAAATCATCATGCAAGAATATATAAAAGTAGGAACATATTATTAACTGATAAATACAAAAGAAAATTAGATGACTCGAACCAGCGGATATCCTTATTCCCACATAAATGTCTTACACCTATAGTATTTACATAAATATTTGGAAGCATTCTTTTAACTTTCAGATAAGCATTTCGAGTTTTACAAGCATAAACGAAACCTGGAGCCATGTAATCTTGAAGGAAAAGGTAAATTTAGTATACGAGTAACTCCATTGAAATGACGGCACTGGTGATGGACATATGATTTTGTGGCCCTGGGCGCCCATACAAAAACTCGATAACTTTAAAGTAGACAGTACTCATATAGCATGCATTTGCTACCCAAACTCGTTCAACAATAATCTGAAACAAATGTACAACTGGCTTAATGAGGACAACCAGTTTGACCGATGGCTGCATTCGACTAAAATAGGTTGAATGATTGCTTATGACAGCGGTTCTTAAACTTGCGATCGCCGGCTTTACTTTTTGTATCAGAGCATCATAGACCCTGAGATTTTACGTTTATCCCGCTCTTTATAACTTCAGACGACTTTGAAAAATTTAATTCTTGTTCGATTTGAAGACCAAAATACGCTAAAAATATGCATCAATTCCGAACAATTTTACCATGACGCATTTTGTTCATTATTTATTAAAGGTACAACAGTTCGGCAATAAAAAATCAGAACAGACTTTTAAACACACATACTACTGAATTTAATAATGGGCTCAGTACATATGACATCACGTCACATGATATCAGCAATAAGCGTTCCAACCAATTTACTTAAAGAAAATTCATACTACGTCATATGATCATATAATGAGATATATGTCGTATACTTCCAACCGATCAGTTCATGCGCTTCATTTGTTAATCAGCCTTTCCTTTTTCACTTTAAACTTTCTTTTAAAAGCATATACAATCAGATCCCCGATTTACCGGAGCCCTATTAAGCGATTTCGCTTTCCACGATTGTAAAGGCAAAAACCCTAAGTTACCCACAATAATAAACCCCGAATTAACAAATTTGGGGCTGAAAAAATTTAAACTAGTTTGTGGCCTACAAAAAGATTAAAAAACGTATCTTTTGCTTAGCCTGGAAGAAAAAAGACTTGAAACATGTAAAATTTCGGCAGGAAGGGTGCAGATCACATTATAAGACTTTGCAGGGCAGATGAAATGAGTCATGAGTGTAACTATATCCATGAGTTGAGCCGCTTTTGAATTCCTTTTCGTATGTAAATACGTTCTGGCTTACCAGTGGATATTTTAAGATTTTAACGATTATGATACATTTGATGAGGACTGTCTATCTGTGGCAGCACGGTTGTGAGGTATTGATTTGTAACAGCCAATGAATAGTGATTCTGATGCAGAAGTGGTAAATGAAACTCCTATCAAAGCTTTATTGCATTTTCCTGACCGGTTTTACGTCATTTTGGAAACTGAGCATACCTTATGTAAGCAGGATGTAAACCGGCACTGTTTTATATAAAGTCGAAAAATAACTATTTCGCACCAGAAATAAAGATTATTTCAATCAAGTCCGTTTTTAAAATTTCAATTAACATGGGGGATCATTTTTCCTTGTGAGGGCCTTTTTTCGATTGCAGGCAACATGGCGAGTAATGAGCGGAACCGCTTGGATCCTAGTAGACTTTACAGACTGTTGTTTTTGAAAAGCTTAGATGTTAAGCATTAAAACTTTTAAGCTATATTACCTATTTTCTAAACTTTTTAATGTAACAAATACATTTAGAAAATAAATGTCTTCTTTTATACCTAATACTTTGATATGGTAATTAAATAATTGTAATTGTTGAATTCCCCGAACTAAAAAAATTCCTGATTTTACTGATAAGAGATCGTTTATTATGGTATCTTTTTTTCTTGTTTTTTATAAAAGGGATTTATATTTACATTGTAAATGAAGACTTGAAAAAAAAAATCGATTTTTATAGATCGATCTTTTAGATCTCGACTTTTTTGTGAATCGATTCATCAGGTTACAATTCGAATCGATTTAAAAATCGATCTTTTTCGGAAAGAATCGCCATCCCTATTCTAAGGAAAGATATGGTGTTTACAGATATGTAAATATATATATCGGTTTCAAAAAAGTTAAATGAAAGTCGAATTAAAATACTTTGCAAACCTGTTAATATAAGAGTCTGCCTTTTTTCCGAAAATTTCTGAGATTTTATGTGCACATAGATTGTTATATTTAAAATTATTTAAGATACAACAAAATTTTTGAAAAATTCATAATTTTCAGAAAATTTTCTCAAATGAATACCAAATACAACACAAACAACAAATACAGCAACAAATACACATCTTTTACTATTAATAATAGAAAAATGTCATTTTTTTTACGAAAAAAAAGCAGACAACACAATTTTTCTTTTGAAATGGCCTCAAATTCAAATAAGTTGCCACTAAAATGCCTTCAGCGGGCCACGGGTTGAAGCCCCATAAACTAGACTACGTTCATTTGACGTATCATTGTTTAATGTAGTGTTAAGTGTAGCCCTAGTGCAATTTTAACAAAATAAGAAAGGGTTTCTAATAATAGGAAAATAAAATACTCCAATATATCATTTTCTAACTCCAACAACATACAAACGAGAGAGGGTATATTTTAACTTACTTGGAAGGGTGGGTTGCTTAGGATTTTGAGATTTCAGTCGCGTTCTCGTAGTGCCTCCTGTTTAAACTAAACGACTGATTACTTATCGCCTTAAGGTATAAACGCATTGCAGATATCCTCATAACAAATGGTTCCACGTATAGATAGATGGTTCAGCAGAAAATGCTGTTAAAAATACTGGTGCAGGAGTATTCAGGTGCTTTCAGTATTAGTTACATTATTGGGAAGTACAGTAAGACCCCGCTTAACGCGGGGTATACGTTCCATCAAAGTAGAGCGTAATATGAAACAGCGTTAAAAACGAGGTTATCTCATCATATAAATAATGAGGTTAGGGGAAGATGGGTAGAAAATTGGTCAGGTATTTTACCATTAAATTTATTAATTGTGTTTTTTATAACAATAGAACAAAAATTTCTTACAAAAATAGAAACATAATAAACGAATATGCATATGAAAATAAATAAAATTCTAAGTCAGTATGTTTACATTTCAGATCATTCAGTCTCTTCTGTATTTCCAATTTTCTGCCATTTTATCAAGAAGGTAGATTGGCTTAATGGCCTTTTGCGTTCAATTTCGTCGTCAATCCATAAAGAAAGTCGTTTTTCCATTTCCTCCAATGCATTATTTCTAGAATGGGTAATTCTAGTTGCAGAGCTTGTCGTAGTTGCAGTTACCGATGACAGTATTTTTTCTTTATTCTTAAGAATGGTCCTTATTGTTGAAGTTTCTAAATTCAATGCAGCACCCATTTGAGATTGACGTTCACCAGTATCTAATCATCTAATCACTTGCATTTTAGTTTCTAATAAAATGCCTTTTTTATGCTTTATTTTTGTGTTCTGTATTACCACCCATTATAAAAACTAAAAATCATAATATTTGTCACTATAGCAAGCGTTATATTATATAAATTTATACTTATAATAACGTCAACAAATGTTTGAACAGATAAAAATACTTTCGTATAATACCACCGGAAAGAAGAAACACAGATAAACTGCTTCGGAAATCGGGAAGCCTAACGCTGCGTGCAATTTCGGGGAATCCCACAATTCAAACAAAAGAGCGTTAAACCGAAACAGCGCTAAACAAAACAGCGTTAAGTGGGGTCTTACTGTATTCTGACTATTTTGACGGTGAGATAGCGGCAATATCATTGGCGATCGATAACTTGGAAAGCTGTTCTGAATGTAATATTGTGTTTTTGTCGATTCTCAAGCTGCTATTAATATCTCTAATAAGCTCAAGGTATAATGAAAACGCACTAGTTCACTCCCGTAGAATAAAGTTAATTAAACTTGGGAAGTCTGAAGAAAGCATTGCCCTCCAGTGGATTCCCAGCTACAGCAACATTTCTAGAAATGTGAGCAAGCAGATAGGCTTTCTAAAGTAGGATCTCTCATATTCCACAATCTTACTCTCCTTTGCCTCTGCGTAACATCAAAAAAAAAAAAGTTTGTGCTTATGACCACACGATAGAAGTGATAACTTCAAATTTTGTAATGTTATTTCAGGGTTTAGTTATGAATAAAAAACAAGAAGATGTTAGTATTGTCCTATAAAATTATTTATTCATATGTCTGTACTCATAAAGTAATATTTTTGTGCGAAATATACAATCATATTTGGGAATTAATTGTATTCTAAGAAGGAAACAATTGGTTTATGGCAGCTGAAATAGGTTATAAATCCTTTAGATTCAAAATTTTATTTAAATATCTACAAAAATTTCCGTCAAGCGTTGTTCCGTACTTCCTCGTGCTTCATTTGGATCATTTGACATAATTAAATTGAATTTTGATTTAAAAAATCAACTAAAGGTTTTGATTTGTCTTTTGAAAAATCTTCTTTAAAATTCCCACTTAAAATCATAGGTAATTTGTTCAGAAGACTTGATCCGTCTTTGTGAATTTTGGTTGTAATTTAATAATATTCAATTCTATCCATGAATTAATTTAAGCAAAGGGATAGTAAGCCAGGTAGTTGATTGGGAAAAGAGGAATCTAGGTCAAAACCTTTAAAAAGGGATTTAATCAGAAGATTTACATCACATAATCTCTGGCTTATACTAGCTTTTTGTCATTGTACGGCAGTTTTATACAAATATATCCGGTGTTGCTTCAAGGAAAGTCTGCTTAATTATATTTTGATTTCTTGTATTTAAATTATTTAATGTAACTTTTTCTTAATACCTCTATACTTAATTTTGTTAGTTTAAATTTTTAAATCACTGCAATATTGTAAATGATTACTATTTACTTAGTTCTTTAAAAATTTGTCCTTTTCCTACATTATATGTTAAATTCTATAATGTAGGGGATCTCTCTCTCTCGGAACTTAACTTTTACGGCGTATTGGTGGGGGGACAAACTGCGCCGTTTCAGAGTGGCGGGGAAAACGTCCCTCCTTTCCTTTTTAAGGGTGTAAGTGGAAAAAGCTGAATAAGCGATTCATTCCCAAGCGTGACGTTCAGTCAAATTCACTCTCGAGCAAATCACGCCAATAGAAGTTATCACTTCAAAAATCATTTACAGTAAACTTCAAATTAATAGAGCATCTTTGTGTGGTGATGCAGCCGCAGGCACAAAAGGTGGAATATCTTGCTTAACAAAGGTGGTAGAGTTCCCAGTTCCCTTCCTCGATCTGTTGGAATTGCTTGCGTGCTTTCGTTTACTTACTGGACATGATTATTTGCAGAAGCATTTGTATCGCTTTGGAGAAAATAATTCGGCTTGTTGCCCTGTGTGCCCCCAGGGTGAAATGGATGATGACCACCTCAGGCACTGTCCTATTGTTTTGAAGTTTTGTAGACAACTCTACGGAGGGAAATTTTAATTCTTTGTATGCTTCGTCATCATTTTATTGGGCTGCTCATCGACTAATGGCAGACATGCTGAAGATGGGAGTAGGATAAAAGAAAAATATATTTTTTAACATACACTTGTTTATTTTGTTTACAATACGCTTAAATTTTCGTCTATTTAATTTAAGCACATGTATAAAATCATCATACAATATATAAAAAATGAGTTTTATAATTATTAACTGATAAATGTCTAAAAGAAAATTAGATGACTCGGGCGCCAGCGGATATCGCTTATTCCCACATAAATGTCTTACACCCACTCAATGTTACATTAATATTTGAAGCATTCTTTAACTACAGATAAGCATTTCGAGTTTAACAAGCACTCAAACAAGACCCTGGAATAATATCAATCTTGAAGGAAAAGAATAGTTATTATACGAGTAATAATTGAAATGATGTTTGGCACTGGTGATCAGGGACGCCTTATGATTTTTTTGTGGCCCTGGGCGCCCATGCAAAATGATCTTTAAAAGTAGACAGTATATAGCATGCATTGCCCAAAACTCGTTCAAGCAATAATCTGAAACAAATGTGCACAACTGAAAACCTAGGGACAACCGGTTTGACCGATGGCTGCATTTCGACTAAATGAGTTGAATGATTGCTTATGACAGCGGTTCTTAAACTTCCGATCGCCGCGGCCCCTTTTTATGTATCAGAGTGACATCATAGACCCCCAAGATTTTGAACATCCCCTTTCTTTTCTCTCTCAGACGGCTTTGAAAAAATTTAATTCTTGTTCGATTTGAAGACCAAAATACGCTAAAAAAATATGCATCCAATTCCGAACAATTTTACCATGACGCATTTTAGTTCATTATTTCGATAAAGTACAACAGTTCATGCAATAAAAAAAAAATCAGAACAATTTTAAACACACATGCTATTTTAATTTAATAATGGGCTCAATTTATATGACATCATAATCACATGATATCAACAATAAGCGTTTCCAGCCAATTACTTCAAAAATTCATACTACGTCATAGTCATATGATGAATGTAATCGTATGCTTCCAACCGATCAGTTCATGCACTTCATTGTTGTCAACTTTCGCTTTTTTCACTAAAACTTTCTTTTAAAAGCATATACAATCAGATCCCGATTTACAGAACCCCTATTAACGAATTTCTCTTTCCCCGATTAACAAGAAGGCAAAAACCCCAAGTTACCCAATAATAAACCCCGAATTAACAAATTTAAACGGCTGAAAAAATTATTAGTTTGTATTCCAAAAAAACAATTCAAAAGACATCTTTTGCTTATGGAAGAAAAAGACTTTCTTGAAACAGCAAATTTCGACAGGAAAGGGTGCAGATCACATTATAAGACTTTACAGGTGTAGATGAGTCATGAGTGTAACCCATCCCGTGAGTTGAGAATAGCACAGAAAATTCCTTTCGTATCTCATCCCATTCCACAACGCAGTGGATATTTTTAAGACTTTAACGATTATGATACATTTGATGAGGGACTGTCTATCTGTGTAACTGAAGTTGAGGAAATTATTGATTTGTAACAGCCAATGAATAGTGATTCTGATGCAGAAATTGATAATAAAACTCCTATCAAAACTGTTACATTTCCTAAAGGCTTACGTCATTTGGAAACTGAGAACAAACCTTATGTAGCAGGATGTAAATGACACACTGTGTTTTCTTCTCTACATAAAGTCGAAAAATAACTATTTCACACCAGAAATAAAGACTGACAATCAGTCCGTTTTTTAAAATTTCCAATTAACAAGTGCGTAATAATTCACTAATAGTATTTTTAGTATTTGAATTAAAAGTGTATAATTTTTAACTACGGATAATTGTTGTGTAGTTGCTTATTATAGAATTTCCAAAAGGGAAATGCAAAAAATTTGCATTTTGTATGGACCGTGATACAATGAATAACTCCGAATTAACGAACAAAATGTTCGGTTCACATGAAATTCGTTAAATCGTCGTTTGGGTACATTTG
The DNA here is from genome assembly GCA_019973955.1 of Trichonephila inaurata madagascariensis. NCBI lineage: Eukaryota > Metazoa > Arthropoda > Arachnida > Araneae > Nephilidae > Trichonephila > Trichonephila inaurata. Next base: position 27,317 of record BMAV01000478.1, on the reverse strand, counting down.
ACAATAACGCTCGTAACTTAGTGGCGCAACGGCCCATGAAGGCCAAGACCTACTGTGCCCAACTCAGTATACGCGACCTTGGGCCCCAAGGTGCATGAGCAGATGTTCCGGTCAGGGGGTCAGTCTGACGCGAAAACCCCCATTATTAAGTTTCCAAGCAAGCTTGGTACTCATTGATCGACCCACTGAAGGGATGATAGGCTGAGTCAACCTTGCCCATCCCTGGGTTTGAACCTCAGACCTGTGGTATGGAAGCGCAATGCACTAACCACTCAACCACTGGGCTTCAATAACGGACATAAGTAAGCAAAATTCCTTGATATAAATATACACGCATAATGTATATATTTTTTTACTTTAACAACTTTTTTACAGAATTTTTTTTCTTAATACTTTAAAAGGTTTACCCAATTACAAAATTTAAGGTTTTATAAAAATTTTACAAGAACAAGTGTAAGTTCATTGTCAATTTTAAATCCAATGGAGAACACGCGATTGCCTTTATTACGCGATCATCATGAGTTACACACCCAGTGGCGCACACAAGGGGGTCCTAGGGGTCCTAAACCCCCAAAGCCCTTGATTTTTTTTCCCGATTGATTATAATTTTAAGTACATAATACGTAAAATTTAATTAAATATTTGTTTTTAATGATTAATTTTATTAATTAATACTAATTATCTATTTAATAATTTAGTTTTTTTACTGTTTTCTGTTCCCAAAAATCGACGAAATCAAATGGAGCATGATACAAGAATGGTGGACTTTCGATCCTGGACCCCCCCCCCTTTGGAAAACTTCTGTTTGCGCTACTGGTTACACCCATTGTATATTTGAGCAACACAATGACAAAAATCTTGTACTATCGTCAAATAATAGCAATCTATAAACTATTTCCGGGCTCTGTAATATGTTTGAATTTTGGTTTTTTTACTTAAATTCACTACACTAGCGAAATTCCCTTCACTACACTAGTTGTTTTTTTCTCCTCCATTATTTTCTTAAGCTGATTTTGGGTTAAATTGAACATAGAAATTTTATCTTTCACAATCCCAGGCAGTAAAAAGTTTAACTAAACACCAATTTAATTGTCTAGGTTTAAGAAATCGTTGTAGATAAATACAAGTGAAGAAACAAGGACTGAAAACAAAACATTCCTTTGCTACAATTTCCCTACTTTCAAAGCCCAAGATAATTGACAAGATTTGTATTGTTTAAAAAATTCCACGACAGCCAATAAGAAAAAATAATTTGAAACACCTCATTTCAAAACAACCAAGCACGATAAAACAGTAAAAGTGCCTACGTAATATGTTAATAGCGAATCGGTGACCTAGTCAGGTCAGAAGCCTCAAGACACACATAACAGAAAAAGATGGCATCAAAAACGAACCGGTTATTCGCAGAGATGGCAATTACAGATGAGAATACCATTCGAAATTGTGATATTATGGTGGTGAAGTGGATCAGTGAGTGCGGGGGAGAACAGAAAGCGGAGTATATCATGTCCATTCCGACGAAATGACCAAAGTAAAATGAAATTGGCAGACAGACGATTTAGGAAGGGTTTTTTTCTTCTTCTTCCACCTTTGTTGTGGATTATGATATAAGACAGAAAAATGGCACATGAAAAGAAACGCGGAGAAATCGTCACGCTTTCACGCCGGTAACTGAACCACAACATAATTTCGATGACCCATATTTTTTTGCCGTAAATAGTGTCACTTGCAGTGAAAAGTGATTTAGTTGTGGTTCTGACTACATGGTAATGAGAAGCTCTAGAGAGGCGGAAAGAAAAACCTGAAGGTTTTCTTTTTAAAAGAATGCATTCCTGTCAGAAAAAGTTAGTTGTGAATAACATACCACAAGTGACATACATTTTCAATGATGATTGGTGTTAATCAGAGAAGACAAAATGCCATTTTACACATAGACAACAATAGGCTTTGTAGCGGATTTTAATAATCTTTTAGAACAAAAACAAAATCTCCTTAGTGGGTTTCCAATGTCATTAATTCGAATGTTTAAAACAACAAGAGGACTATTGGCGACGAACTTCATAATTTTGAGCCATGGTCGAAACCGACCACAAGGAGTAAATGTTTGCATTCTACCGATAACAAGAATTAAAATAGATCAGTTTTTAAAGCGTATATTGACTGGTTATGAAAAAACATACTTGATGCCAGTGATTCCCAAACTGTTCCACGGAACCCTGGGGTCCCATGAGTCACAATGAAAAAATCGAGAAGAAATAAATATGTACAGTGGGTGATCGGTTAACGAACAGATCGGTTAGCGAACAAATCGGTTAACGAACACTTTCACGAAAGATTTTTGTGTTCGTTATCCGAACACATATTCGGATAACGAACACTTTCAAGAAAGATTTTTTGTGTTTGGACAACGAACACATATTCGAATAATGAACAAAACGAATTCTAACGAACACTTCTCGGCTTTGAAAAAAAAATTAATATTAAACATTTGTTATTTTGCATAAAAAATAAGATCACTGAAAGGAGAAATGTTTAATGCATGCTTAGTACTGATAATTACTAAATGAAACTTGAATTAACAATGAATTTAAAGGTCATTCAATAATTACTATTATGACTAAAATCAATACACACTTGAATACTTGAATTTCAATATGAATATCAATATTTTATGACAGCTAATAAGATATGGGCGAGTGGATTTGCTGACAGGCAAATAAATTAAGCGAATTCTTAATTTTTTCAAACAGTGCAGACTATAAATATATAAAGGTACCGATGACGCACTACCGCCGTAAAAATACGTGAAATATGAGAAACGGACTAAAAATCGTTTTTCATCTCTCCTGAATTATGTTGCTTACCTTTTAAACTTCAAAGTTCAGTTGAAAAAATAATTCCAATAGAATGTTCATACAAATTAGACCATCAGTTTTGGTTTTGATTTCATTTTTTTAGGGTCTCCAGAACGAATTAATCGATTTCACATAGAAGTCTATGGTGAATCGATGATCGGTTAACGAACAATTCGGATAGCGAACATAGTCTCGGAACGGATTATGTTCGTTAACCGATCACCCACTGTATTCAAAATGGATTCACGTTCTCTATCAAGTTTATATACTTACAAGTATCTATAGCTCGTCCAACTCAATAAAACTGAAAATTTTATTTATATATAATAACTTTATTATGCAACACTCTTTATATTTTATTATAATAAATTAATAGTAAAACGATTGTATATATAACTTCCTACTAAATTGAGAATATTCTATTGTTACTATCTCGAATTCTCCACGGGATAATTTCTACTCGTCAGTTAACAAAATGCCTTGCAAAACTAAATAGTTTTCTAATGGAACATTCCCCTTTTTGTATTTGTGGTAAAAACACTTATAATGAAGAAGAAACATATCAACAGATTTGATGTTATAATCTAAATTTTACAAGAGCAGCATCTAAATTTTTGGTTGAAAATTAATACGCGAAATACACGGGTTTTCTAATACAACTATAAGCATTTTAATGCCATTCCGAGCATTGTGTTTAAGTGAAATATTTCTCAATGTGAGTGGCTACAAAACAAAGTATAAAACAAATCAAACTCTGAATAATAATGCGCGCGCGATTGCATTTAATCTCAATAGATCTAGACTGCGACAGTTTCTGTGAAAAAAAGTAAGCACATAATCCCAGTTATTAAATAATGTATGGATTACACATTACTATTATTAATGAGTATAATTATATTAAAAATTAATTATATTTTTTAATAATAAATGCAATACTTTTTTTTATTGCCTTTACATACAGTGCCCATAACATGTTGATCTACTTTAAATATTATTTTGAGATATATTCTTCGAAGTATGTGTACGGAATGGGGTTCCACAAAAACACTCTAAATCTAGGGGTTCCACAAAAGCACCTTAAAGTTCTAGGGGTTCCATGAGATGAAAAGTTTGGGAACCACTGCTTTATGCAGATGTTATCGAAAAGAACGTTTAATCTCGGGAAAAAATTATCATAAAGCCAGAACTACATACAAAAAATGTTTGCTTTGTATTTGGTGAGATAGGGAAGGGACAGCTTATTTTAAATAGTTTAACAGTAACTGAACAACCTGCTAGACATCACCTGTCGACAATTTCAAGAATTTAAAGTGGGCATCACACAAGCGACCTGCATTATTCAATAGACGAGGATGGTATTCTTTAGCAAAATAAAACTTGGACTCGCCCCACGAACGATTCAATAGAAGCTGAAGGAATTTGTAAGAGAAATTCTACCGCTCTTATCTACCTTTCGTAGACCAGACATGCTTCATCATGCAATGATGAAGTGCAATATTTCAATTTTATGCAATACTTCTTTTTACATTTATAACTACTGAATCATTAAAAAGAATGACTACAGATGACACAGCAATAAAATTGCTTAGAAAGCCTGATTATTAAAGTGTCTTATTAATAGAGTTGTATCAGAGTAAAAATCAGAGTTCATGTGAAAGAAATAGCTTAATCATGATTTGTAAGCAAAATTATTTCTTTGAAAAAGAAATAATACGAAAGAATGTTAAATCATGCTTCGAAATAGCTGTATTATACATGCATTACAATATCCTAATAACTGACTGTAAATATCAATATCAAAAACTTTCAATGTCATTTTTTGTGTCTTTTTGAAATAATTATTCTTAACATTAAATTTAATTTATTGAATTAGTGTCATGATTGTGATTATCCTTTTTATATTTCAATTAATACTTCATTATTATAAATAAATGGAAAAAAAACTAGAAATAAATCTTGCATGCATAAAAACTTAAGCATAATTCCAATAAAATTAAAATTTGAATTCATATATTCTTTATATGTACCAATAATATTGGAATCACAAAAAAATTAAAGATGTATACAAAAAAAAATTCATTATATACACAAAATCATATAACGGATTAAGATATCTATATATTCTACATTCCTCTAAATTTTAAATATAAATTTATATTTAAAAAAAATCATTCTAAAGTTTTTTTTTTTCATAATATAAATCCTGAAGTTTATTCTTTGAATTCATACAAAGTAGTACAAAATTTTTATTAACAGCACGGTTTTCAACATGTACGCTACCGCTATTTGTTTTAAATGTAGAGAATGAATCTCATTCACTGTTTCGATTAAGAGCTAATACCTGCTCATATTTTTGACTTTCCAGCTATTCTTGTTGCCCTACAAGACATAGGGGTCATGTTTTCGTCAACAAACCTCTATGTGGATTATATTGAACAAATTGCCAGAAAAGTCATCTGAGCCCATGGTACTGTCTGATTTGGTCCCGTCATGGATACAGCATCATCTCATTAACTATTGAGATAAAAATTAAAGAATTGTTCCTTTATAAATATTTATTCAATGTTATGCATTTAGATAATATTAAAACCACGAAGGCTACTGGCGACGGATTTCGTAGTTTTGTGCTCCAATCAAGCGAGAAGACGACGTAAATTGTCACCCCACTCTACATAATTCCGTACCTCGTGCCCCTCAGGGGGTTGATTGATTGATTGATTATTAACGTCGCACTGTTTAGCTACACGAGGGCTTTTGGCAACGGACCACGTAATTTTGAACCATGGTCAAGTGACGTGGACGACACCTGCGCTGGCACCCACTTCTAACTACCACACCACACCAACGGGAGGACGTTTCAGCTCTCGACAGATTTAACGTGCATCGCTGCCCACACGGTGGGTCTTTAGTGGTACAGGGCTCGAACTCGTGACAAGGCAAGCCACGGTCCGATACCTATACCACTCGGCTACCACGGCCACGCCCCTCAAGGGGCTCACCTTCTTTAGGTGAGTACGGGTGTCACAATCCCAAGGTGCCCTAGTGATCTTTTCCTTTTCCCACAAGGAGTTTACTACCTTTGGTAAACACGGGCTTCACGAACCCGGGGTACCCTAGTGATCCTTCTCTATTTTCGACCCTCTTTCTTGTCATCCCATTTCTCCTTTTCACTTCCAGACCACTTTAATATATTTAACATGTGTTTGGCGGAGCTTAGCCAATGTTGGCTCTTGCGCCATTAACCCAAACACTCACTCACCCGTACCTCGACAACGTGAGGACTTGTGCCACGACAGATTTAACGTACATCAGCCTCTCTACACCACGAATCTTTTACTGGCATTAGAACTCAAGTCCATGTCAGAAATAATGCCAGTTAAGAGTTCGGGACCATGATCTTATATTCCAATGCAGTCTATAATACCAATAGCTAGTACTGCATTCAACAAGCCTTAAGGCTTTGTCTTTGAGATATTGGAGCTCCTTCAGTATTTTATGACAAATTACAGGGATATATTAAAAACTTTCACGCCTCTAAGCTCTTCCTAAGTAGGGTGGAGAATTTGCCGTGGAGTACTTTCAGAAGAAACAAGTAATATAAAAAAAAAATTAAAGTCAGTTCCTAATTAGGACAACAAAGAAAAATTTCATTTTGTGTGATTACTTTTTATAAAATAATTACAATTGATATAAATATGTATATACATATGACAGAATCACAATATTAAGTGGCAAAATAGAAAGTGATTTTCCTTACAATTTTCCCATTTTCCTTTCTATGTAGGGTGTTGGGCTATTTTTTTTGTTACTATTTATTCATTAATTAAAGTTAGTTACTCCAGAAAAATAGTGTAGTAAAAAGAAGTCACATTCTCAGGAATTAGGCCATCCCAGGTGGGAATCGAACGTACAACCTTTGCAATAAAAATCCAACGCGCTATCCATTGTGCTAAAGGGACACAACGAATGAATTTCCTTTCTATATATGCTGTTGAACTCTATTATTTGTTTATTACTATTTATTTATTAATTAAACAAATCAATGAATTAATATTTGAAAACCTGTATTAACATCAAGTGTCATCCACTACAAGTTTAAAAAAATGTATTTGAACTTGAATGGATGAATAAAAAGTATTTTATTAAGTATTGAAAATTTGAACAAGTGAGTGAGTGACTATTAACGTCGCGACGCACTGTTCAGCTACACGAGGGCTTTTGGCGACGGACCTCGTAATTTTGAACCATGGTCAAGTGACGAAAATTTGAACAAGATATAAATATATACATATATAGGGAGAATGTGAACTAATAAAAGGATTGAAAAAAAAAAAGATGATTGTTCAGTTTTAAAGTTATAACGATATAATACAATAAAAATTCAAATTAGTGTACATAAATGTGAATTATAACTTAAACTGTGTACAAAACCATAATTATTTATGTATTTGGATTGGCGTATGTAACAGATAATGACCTGGATTATACTAATTCATGGCTGGCAGCAAGACTTCCTGATATCTAAGCTGCCCCTTACATTTCGTGATAAAATTGAGAAAATATTAATTAAAACATTTACGTAAGAATAATATGGTCTTGTATATACTGTTAAAAATATTCTTTTAAGTAAGTATTCAACTTTAGTGCAGTTGAAAAATATATTTATAAAAATTTGCAATAAATCATAGTTTAGGAATAATTTGATCTTGCTGTGTCCTCATTCAATGTTTTTTGTAATTTTTAATGATGCTAAACAACATATACAGTCTACTCTCGATAATTCGGAGTTGGAGGGACCAATGAAAAACTTTTTTCAACACATTTAAATTTGAAATTATGTAATAAAACCATTGTATATATGTATAAAATTATTTTACAGTATATTTAAAAAGTACATATTATACAGTAGTTCTGTATTAAAAGAATACATTTATGTATTAAAAACAATTATTAAAAGAATACACATACATAGTACATAATTAATCTTTTTTGACGAAAAACTATTCTTTAAAAATTTGTTTAATCTGTTTTCGGTTCCCTCAGACACTGTCCCCAACATCATTGGCTCTTCAAGGCAGGGTACGGTCCGGCCCATGCCCTATTTGTCGCCACACGCCAAAGTGACACAGACAGATTAGTCATAAATCGTCATGTCACTCCGACGCAAAATACACAATCGTACGCATCTCATCATCACAATAGCATCTTTCTAAACACGTGTTAAACGAAAGATCTAGACGGCTGACAACAAGTGCGGCCGGTCTATCGTCCACTTGCAATAAAAGTCTTTGTTTGAGGCACCGGGAAACACAAAGAAGGGATGGCAGACAGATGGTCATCAAAGGGGCTGTGTTACAGGGGAGATATGCAAGAGACGGTACAACACAAAACATGTAAGCTCCAACCTGTTTGCTACAGGACTCTACATGATGGGTGAGTGTTCCAATTGTCAAGGATAACTTCGAATTATCGCGTGTTGTAGTCTGTCCAGTCCAGATTTTACTTCCCAAATATTGATTGTACCAAACTCTGTAATAAAGAAAATATAAAATGATTAACGAAAATAATTAAAATAAAATTATTTTTATTAAATAACATTTTAAAGTTCTCAAGAAGAAAAATATAACAAATCTAGTGCATAATCATTTACACACATAGATATCTTCTACTCTACTTTTTAAATATCTTTCTACTTCCTTAGAACCAAATATTTCATTACTAAAATGCTTTATTTATGGACTGTTTTTATTTAAATTCACAAACTCGACAGCGAAAGCATGCCAATCACTGCTATGTAATGCCCTTTCAAAATAAAAACTATCTTTTTTACTTACACTCATACACTCGTGTACTTTTACTAAACTCTGTTATCATTTTTACATACAACGCAATTTAATTTCAGAAACAATGAAATATTATTTGCTAACTATTTAGTAATGTATCTGCAAAATGCGTAGGTGAATTCGTTAAGTGCGTATGGATTGTCTGCATCATAATTAAAAGAACTTTCACATTTTCAGGAAGACGACCCACTTCAGTCTGTACATATACACAAAGCGTGCAGGTTAACATTTTGTTTTTCACACATTCGTAAGAATCAAACAGTTTTTTCAAATTTTCGTCATTGAGAAGGATCCTTCCTGGAAGAAATTGGAAAGAAGAATCTTTTCTCTGGAATATATAGTTTGTTGATAATCACGGATACGTTATCTGTATCCGATTGGCTGAAAAGACAAATGATTTTTTTAACAATGATTGTACTCTCAAAATTTTCACGAGGACAAAAACTGGAAAGTTGGCTATGAAAGCATTCCCCACTTCTTGTTTATTCCCCAAGATCACTCCGTCTTTGGTAGGGTATAAAATATCCTATCGTCTTGTACATAAAGTCGAATATGCACTCCTGTTTGCTTTTGAAAAGTATTCACCAAAATGGAAAATTAGTCCTCCTAATTGAATCATATGTTTTGGTAGGTTGTCCTAGGTAAGTTAGTTAGCGTTACAAGGAAAAGGCAACAGTAGCGCACACAGGAATTTTTCAAGGGGGGGGGAGGGTCCGGGGTCGTAAGTTCACCAATCTTGTATCATGCTCCTTTTGATTTTGTCGATTTTCGGGAACAAAACACAGTAAAAAACTAATTATTGAACAAATAATTAGCATTAATAAAATTAATCATTAATAACAAATACTTAGTTAAATTTTACGTACTATATACTTAGAATTATAATCAATCGGAAAAAAAATCAAGGGCTTTGGGGGGGTGTCCGGACCCCCAGGACCCCTCCCTTATGTGCGCCACTGAAAGGCAAACATCCAAATTCTCATTCAAACGCATTTTCTTAGACGTATTATTTAAAGATTCCAATTTGTGCTTCCCATTGGATTCAGCATAACTCGAAAATAAGGTCTCGTAAAATTTAAAAAGAAAAAAAAAATCGTTGTATACAAAACACCGCTCCGAAGAAAATTGAAGCATAAAATGAAAGTTTTACAAAGTTGCCAGTTTGTATCTCGATTTCTTCGTTATATTTTGTTCAGTCAATTACACAGTCTTCAGAAGAAAAAAAATATTACGTCAGTTTCAACTAATTAGATTAATTCACGTGATCTCATTAACCAATGGTAAGGTATTTTATCAGAACTTTCTTGTTTATACATGACAAAGCAAATTATCTACATTTCCAGCATTTCCATGGGTTTTCAGAAAAAAAGATAACCTTTATCAAAATATTTTAGTAATTTCACGTGTTTTTTCGAAAAAATCGAGCTGCATAATCAATTCTACTCTAACACAATATATATAATTATATATATATATAAACTTTTTTAAACTTGAGGGAACTTACTGTTGATTAAAGCCTTTATTCCATAATTTAATTCCTTTAATACCATATCTTATTACTGAAATAAAATAGGGTGACTTCTGTACTACATTAGAATAACCTTTAAGAAATGTGAAAATTATATTTTAATCAAGTATAAGAGGCTTTATGCATGAGCGAATTTTAAATAAAACTAAAAAAATATAAAAAGAAATGTTAGTTTTAAAGAATATAGCGCATTTTACCACAACTTGCATGACATTTAATAATATAGACCTTAATAGTGAAAAAAATTTACTGAATAAATTCAAATAACACATATTTTCATAGGTTTAATTATAAAGATTTATTGATTCAGAACATGTTGAGTAAATTTTATAGCAAATTGTAGTAATAAAATTTCAATGAATTTGCAGAAAAGGGAATTGATAAATATATATCGTAATCAAATGCAATAACGTAATGAAAAAAAAATAAGTAGAGAACTAGAGTTGAAAGAAAATAGAATGTTATAGAATTTATTTCATTTAGAAAAATAATATAAATTTCATGTATACTTACTGTAGATAATAATGGAAGTACGAAAAATATAGTCACGGTAGAGAGAGAGAAAGAAGGGGGTTAATTTTTCTTCGATTCAAAATCATTGATGAATTTTATATTCTAATGTACACGAAACATATCTATCAATGTAATTTATACATAGATTCGTATTATAAAAATAGAGTGAAAATTTAGTAAACCACACACAAAAAAGATTTTTATTTTAAACCAGTGTCAAACATGTTCTTAAGTTAATTGAGCTGAATCTTGCACACCTCGTTATACAACGCAATAGGTATGCTTAAAAATGAGTCAGCAACACTTACAATTGCTTACTAACCTTAATAATAATCTTTTATAAGTAGTTATTCAATGAATGTCTATAATCTATAACAAACATTTTAGGGTAAAATTATATAACAAGTTAGAAAAGTATGATAAATTTTATATTATTGTAAATAAACCTGATAAATTCATTTATGCTGAAATATTTAAATATTATTATGTAAAAATCGGAAAAGAGAAAAGAATAAAAAAGGGGGGAAAGGGTATTCAAACAATGTCAGGTAGATTGTTAGATTAATCTAAAAATTAAAAAAAAAAGTTGTGTTCTTATTAAATGATTGCTTTCATCAAACACCTCCTTCCCCCACCCCTTTATCTACAGCGTCCACTACATTTCTTGTTATCATCACTACAATCTTATCTCTACCACTACTAAGCTGAACCCCCATAACCTTAAAATGAATTTTTTATATTATTAAATAAATGAACAATTCTTTTTTAATGTTAAATTATATATCAATTTCGAAAAGTTGCGTAAATTTTATATAGTTGTTAATAAACCTAATCAATTCCTTAATGGTGAATTATTCTGATATTACGTAAAACTCAATCCTAAAATTAAAAAGAAATAATTTGTAAATAATATCTTCCCACCCCCTTATCTACCCCTCGTTCACCCCAATCTTATCTCCATCTCAACCTTGTCACCACCACTATGCAGAATCCTCTTACGCCCACCACCCCTATTACCTCTGTTATTACCCCACTCCAACCTTATCTCCACCATGCAGAACGAACATTTATATACGACTTGCATGTTTCTTTTAATCTTGCAAAAACTCCTTTGTTTAATACAGGGCATGGTAGGTGCGCAATCAATTGCAAGACAAACCAACTTATCCAATGGTAACTTATACTTTTTTACAATTTCCATAAGAGCATCAAAAATATCAGCTCCAGTGGTAGTATTATGCATAGGAATGACTTCCAAAAGTTCTTCATTTATTTTTAAATCAACATCGCATCCGCGAATAAAAATGGCCAGCTGAGCGATATTTCGAATATCTGTACTTCCATCAAATGAAATCTAGTAGGCTTGAAATGTTGATATTGTTGAATGATGCTGATCTCTCAAATTCTCGGTTATTTCATCAACTCTGCTAGCTATAGTATTTTGACTTAAACTAACACTCTTAAATTTTTTTTATTTATGCTGAACATAATACTTCCCGCTGCTTTGATTAAGCATTCACTAATATAATCGCCTTCAGTTAATGGTGTCAATCTGCTTGCTATTAAATGGGATAGCATATAACCAACTTTTACAGCAGCTGTATTGTCTTCAGAAAATTTAGTGAATACATTTTGTTGTTTTTGAAGAGTTGATTTCATATCCGCCAATTCTTCAATAATGAAATTTTGAAACGTATTGGTCATAATTTGTTTTATGATTTGTGTCATAGTGCCTTTTAATATTATACTCCTTAGAAACGGAAAGAGTTTTTGTAAATCAGGCATAATATTTTACTCTTGTTTTGGACACAAAAATATTGCAGTTCCCATTTTTCTTGAAAAATGCGATGTTCACCTTCGATTGACCTTTCTTTTAGTCATTGTATTTGAAGTATGGTTTTTTTTATTATTATTAAATAATTTTTTAGATTAAATCCACTTTCATCTGCAAATGATTGAGCTGCCCTTTATCTCGTATTTCGTCTGGTGACTGCATCTGACAAAGCTCTTAGCTTTTCGCTGATTGGATACTTTTAAAGACGGAGAAAGAGAAATACAAGTCGCACACATGATAAATTATGATGCTATCTTTTAAAAAAGTCATAAAGATTGTTAACACTGACCTAATACTGTCCAATTCCAGAGGGGGCTTTAATGGACAGTCCCTCTGCCCACAGGAAGTGCGAGGTCACTGATCAAAAGGGGATTGAGGTTATGAGAAAGGTTTAGAAGAGGGAGAACGACTCGTAACGTGGTGTTTATCTCATGAACTTTTAGCGCAAGTGTGTGAGAAATATAATATATTGTGAGAATATATTATGTGAGAAATGTAGTTTAAGTAACAATTAAATGTGTTGTAAAGTTTAAAAGGTTCACCTCAAATAAGTTTTAAAATGAAAAAAAAACCTTTAAAAGCTCGATATTTAAATAATTTTAAAAAATCATGACGGGCTGCAACTTATGTATCGGCGGGCCGTGTGTTTGACATGCCTGATATAGGACAAGGACCCTATAAAAATAAAAAAGTGTTTGATGCTTAGTAAAGTTCTTCCAAGAGACGGCAAAACTTATGTAAGGCACGGTGGATTGTGTAAAGGATATAAGCGTCTTTCATGGGCCCCTTCTATGTTACGAGCAGTCAGGAAGGGCAATCCACGGTCATTCTGACACAAATTGGTACTCTTTTAACACCTTTCTCTTAGAAAAGGGGAACAAGGTCAAACAGCCCCTACGGTCCCTCATACCACCTATAGATATCCCTCAGCTGTAAGCCTTACTCAAGTTTTCTCTACACGAGATAAGGCTGTTTACTTGTTTTTCCACGTGCGATGCAATAAAAATATTTACTTTTTGCATTTTAATTTAAACTGAATATATTTACACAAAATGAAGATCGTTGCTGCAAGAAAATCTTTCTGGAAAAGCCCATGGGAAATAGACGAAAAATTTAAGGTCAAAAATTTGAAAAAAAGTTGCTAAAAGTAGGGATGCCTGGAAAAGACTTCTGGAGAAGGCCATGGCCCAACCAGGGCTGTCGAGCCATTGAAGAAGAAAATATTTACACAAAGTCCAGAGAATCACGTGACGGGTGTTAGAATGACGTGTTAGTTCTATATTTTATGCAGTCTGAAGTATTTTAAAATTTTAAAGGAATGAAATGGTAAGAGAGAATACATGCCACCTCGCAGATTGATTGATTGATTGAATATTAACGTCGCACTGTTAATTACCGAGGCTTTTGGGGTACGGAACCGTTTTTCTGAACCAAAGGTCAATGACGACGACACCTGAGCTGACCCTCTCCAACTACCACAAACACCAACGGGAGGACGTTTCAGCTCCGACCCGATTTAACGTGATCGCTCCCACACGGGGTCTTTAGTGGTACTGGCTCGGGGAAATCGTGACAAGGCAAGCCACAAACCACCGATCCGATACCTTACCACCACTCGGCTACCGCGGCCACAACAAAGAAGTACAGAATGCAATAACTAATGTGTTTTAATCATTCTTATTTGTGTTTCTCGGGGAAAATATTTGGAACCAAATATTTTACTAATCAATACTCCAAAGGAAAAAGCTAAGGAAAAAGAAACGACAACGTTTTCCCACGCAAAGCATGGGTTAAGAGCATTGATGTAAGCTTGGGTCAAAGCTCTCATTTTAAAATGTGTGAATCTGCATAACCAAATAAATAACTCAGAACTGAATTTACGAATCATTGTTCCCACATCATTTTGCATTTACAAAACGAAAATAATGTAGCAGTATACACGGGTTACGTGAATCTCATGTATGCTGATTAGAACAGGGATGACGAACTGATGGCCCGCGACACAATATTTTGGGAATGCCACCAATCGAAACGGTTTGCATTTTAATTCAAAGCAATAAAATATGAAGTTTTTACGAAAAAAACCGAGTGATCGGTCGAGTTTTCAGGGGTTTTTTTCAGTTAAAAGAATTATGGGAAAACGCTCAATTTTTTTTTTTAATGTCCCCTTGATGTGACTTTTTTTTAAAAAACTGAACTAGTCCCAATTCGATTGGTTGGAAATTGAAAAAATTTTAAATGTAACTGATTGATTTCCAGTCTATAATTCAATACGAATTCAAAAATTTCTTGAAAAAAAAAAGGAGTTGGAATTGAAATAGAAAAATTAACAAGCAATATAAGTCAAAATGCTAGTAAATAAAATTTTGGAAAAATGGAATTCGTTTCCCAGACACTTTTTTAACTTTTTTGAAGAAGCGGGAAAAAGCTTTTTTATCCATATTTTCACCCTACCCCAAACCTTTGAGTCATTACTTTCAGAGATGAATAACTTTAAAAGTTTAGTTTAAAAAACCGTTTCATAAGACTCCAGTTCAGCATATTCTGCTAAAAAATAGCATCTTTTCCAATCCCCCCTAAAGTTTTTTTTGTCAAATTAATTGCAACAGCAGAAATCATATTAATGTTAATTTATATAATTTGAATTAAAACGTATATAACCCAAAACATTCACTTTCTACGGGACAAAATGTAAATTTTTTGTAGAAATAAAAAATTTTGAGTTTTGGTTTTCTATTAAAAACCCCAAAATAAACCCCGTTAAAAATTTTTTGACGGCACCCCTATACCCCGTTTTTAAAAATTTTTTTGAAAAAAAAGGCCCTTGATCCATAAAGGGCGCCACCCCCCATTTATAATCAAAATCAAGTTAACTTTAAAACCCAAAAAAAATAGGGATCCCAAACATGACTGCTTTGATTCTTCCCAGTAAAGTACAGGTGCGAGTTATTCGCCGGATTATACGGTATTTAGGAAAAAATCTAGACCACTAGACGGATTTTGTGTAAATAAGCTGATCTATTACGATCTGGATACCATTCGACGGTGATTTTTGGGGAGTGAGGTGTCCGGATTGCGTCCGCAATCCTCAGCCCTCTATCTGGTACTTAAAATCTTTGTGTTATGGATACCATTTGCAAAATGAGTACACTTAATGTAAACTCTTCCGGATCAAGAACAGCAAACATATTGTTCGTTAAAACATTTCATTTCATACAAAGTACTTCCGCTTGAAAAATATTAAACATTCTAACAGTGGCGATGAGCAGGAAGGAAATAATTATATTTTACTACGATTCAAGAAGTTTTTGGTAATTCTAAAAATTGCTAAAAGAACACAATTTTAAATTAACATTTTGGGGTTTTTAAACAAATCTGAAAAGAACTTCGGAATTATTTGGATACGTTTGAATTTCCTCTTCCTGGAAATTAGGAACAGGTTTAAGAATAAATTAGTAAGATTGCACGAGGCTTCAGTTAAAATCCAGGTTCTGATGATTAACCGATTTTGCAGTAAATGGATACAGATTTTGATGACTCATCTTTTTTACGGTAGCATTGCCAGATAATGCTGATTTGTACATTTCTCGATTGAGACTCGAAAAAATTACGGTAATGATCATTCATATTCTGCCTTTTTTCCCGATACTAAGAACTCTTTTTCATTTAACAAGAATTTTTTTTTCTTCACTTTTTATTTAAAATTTGTTTCTCATTAAGTTTTAAGACTGAAAAGTATTTTTAAATAATGAATAGCTAAGGTAATTGTATTTCAGGTTTCTGCATTCGAGAATTGTAACCGAGTTCTCTATTGCTGTACTGAGTGAGTGAATATTAACATCGCACTGTTCAACTGTAAGAGTGCTTTTGGCGACGGACCTAGTAATTTTGAACCATGGTCAAGTGACGAGGACAACACCTGAGCTGGCACTCCCCTCTCCTAACTACCACACCAACTGGAAGACGTTGGAGCTCTCGACAAATTTAAGGCGCATCGCTCCCCTCATGGCGGGTCTTAGTGGTACTGGGCTCGAACTCGTGACAACCAGCCACGCTCTGATACCTTGACCAATAGGCTACCATGGCCTCGAATCCCAGAAAAGGCATGGATGTTTATAAATGTTTTGTGCCTTTGCGGAATGGGGGTACTCTAAATAGCCAGCCGCATGTCCTCGTGAGGTTGGTGGAGTACCTCTGACCACCCCCAGGGTGCTCTCCCTCAAAATCGGGGTGGAACCGAGCCAAATCATACTATCACTTGCACGGTACTCAAAGCTAACGCTAACGACAGACGTACAACTAGCTCCTTGCCACGATGAATTTCGTGGGTCTTGATCTGATGTTACTGTCGATCAGGCGGCGTAAGTAACAATAAATTGAAAAATCGAGATTTATACAGGATTACACACGATTATTCTAAAAACTGTATATATACTGTGATGGATTATTAATATAATAAGATTTTATTGTGATTATAACACTGAGTAGAGCCAGCTCTGAAGGTGCCATATATCAAAATTCCTTCGGGGCCCTTTTTTAGATATGAGAGCCCTGTTAATAAGACTGTAGTTACACATGCTGGGGGCCGTTGCTTAGGGGCCCCGTATCATTGATACGGGGGTAGCTACGCCCCTGGATTATAAACAGAACTGTCTTAAAATATACCAATAAACGCGTGCAGTTTGTTAAATTATAAATATAAACAAACGTAATTTTATCAAGTGTAACATTAGCATTCTATTAGTCATCAATATGCAGTCCTTTACGTACGTAAAGCCACCGTACTATAGATATCGCGAGATCTTGAGATATTACAGATATAAGCTCTTTTTTAAATTATGAACAAAGAGAGCCATTATATTTAATTATTATCATTGTATCATTATTTTATAAATATGAGTTCTATGAGAGCAAAATAATCTCAAAAAATGTTCGCCATTTCTAAACTTTCTAGCATATGACGTTTTAAGATTATTCTAAAATAGCTGAAAATGCTTAAAAAATTGCTAATTATTAAAATATTGCATTCTAATTATTGAATTTAATTCTGAACACATTTATAACGATTTGATGACTTGATTAATGTCGCACTCTAAAGCAACACAAGGATTACAAACCCCATAACTTTGAATCTTGATCAAATGACGAGGACGACACCTGAGCTTGCACCCCTACTATTCTAATTTCCACATCACGACAATGTAAGGTCTTTGAGATTCGACAGATTTAACATGTGTGCTCGTCAACCTCTCTACACAACGGGTCTTCAAAAGGATGTGGACCACTTGGCTACAGCGGTTTCTGTTTTTATAGCGAATTATATAAACAAAACTGATGATTACTAACTAGTTTTCCACAACTGTTATGGATTCAAATTAAACTACAAAAAAAATCTTTAAAACACACATATACAATGTTGCTGTACATAAGTTTCCTTTTTTAAAAGTTTGACAAAATTACAGTGTATATATGCATTTGTAAATAAAGCACATTTCGTACCTCATTTAAAATTTTCAATATACCTATTGCTCAAAACGTACGTGTGAAAACTTCGCTAATTTTGTTGATACATTTATAACCTATGAACTATATATTTAAATCATAATAAAGTTTTTAAATTTTTTAAATTTCACGAACAAAATTTGAATTTAAAAAACCTTTTTCAAATATCTTCTCTGAATTTCTGGCACATCATGTAATACACGGCATATATTTCCCAAAAAAGTGAAACTTTAAAAACCCTTCTTTGGGAAACCCTTTAAAATAAAGTTGGGTGCAATTTTTGCAAAAAAAATTTAAACGGGAAAATTTAAAAATTCTTTTTTATTTGTATCAATTATCTTTTTAAAATAAAACACATATCATAAACAATAAAACCTTAAAACCTTGTTTGGAAATTTACAATTCGGTACAAAACTTAAAAAATTAAACAAAAAATTTAAAAATACTTAAAAATTCGGAAACTAAAAATATGGATCAATTATATTATTTCATATTTCACACATAATATTTTACTAAAACAGAAAGAAAATTGTTTATTAAAAAAAGGACTGAATAAAGTGAAGCCCCAAAGCCCAACAAACCAAGAAATTTTTCCCCCTAACCTTGGAAAATTTTTATACAACTAAACACCCACAGATAGACCCCAAAAAATATCCACATATTTTAAACAATTATTTTTCCCCATCTTGAAATTCTTCGTTTTAACTGCCTCATATCCCATTAGAAATTAAATTGCCGCTCAATCCCCAAAAACAACGCTCATACACAAACCCCGGAGTCACAAACCGCGGCTTGTTGGGAAATATAACTGATGCGGGGTGTTCGGGGGGCCCTAACGCTGTGCTTTGAAATGAGGTTAACTCTGGTGCGGAAGCACGATTGTTGGTTTGTTGTCAGTTGCCAAAATACGTATCCTGGGACGTCATAAGCTGATACTGCGCATGGGCGGAATCGGCGAGAATGTTTCATTCATGGTAGAGTTCCTTTTCCCTGGGTTGGGGTTGTTTTGGGGAATAAAAAAATAAACCCCTTTTTGTTTTGAATGATGATAGTAAAGGGGTTAAATTTTAATTTTTGGTGTGGGGTTTTTTATTCATTTTTTTTTTTTTCTTAGGTTTTTTTAAAAAAATTTTTTTCCCCTTTCTTTTTTTTTAAAAAAAATTTTCTTTAAAAAAAATAAATAAATTTTAAAAAAAATTTTATTAAAATTTTTTTAAAAATTTAATTTAAAACTAATTTTCCAAAAAATAATTTTTTAAATATTTTTCAAAAAAAAAAAATTTAAAAATTTATTTAAAATTTTAATAAAAATTTTTTAAAAATTTCCAAAAAAAAAATTTTTTTTTTTTAAATTTTTAATTTAAATTTTTAAAAATTTAAAATTTTTTTAGGGGAAAATTTTCAACCTTCCTTTGCAAGAAATTTAAAAAAAAAAAAACAAATGTCCTTTTTTTTTTTTTTTTTTGTTTTTTTTTAAACTAATTTTTTGTTTTTTTTTTTTTTTAAATAAGTAAAAAATTTGTAAAAAAATTTTAAATTTTAAATGAAGATAAAATTTTAATCAGAAAATTTTTTTAAAAAAAATTTTAAAAATTTTGGTTTTAAAAGTTATTTTGTATGATACAATGCAACATATAAATGATAATAATTTTATTATTTGTAACAATTTTAATTTATTCAGCTGAATTTTTTAACAACAATTATCGATAACTTTTTTTATTTTAAAAGTTTATAATTTTAATTTTAAAACAATTTTTTAAAAAATTAAATTTAATATAAAATATAAATATTTATGTACTACAAATCTACAAACGTTTTAAGCTCAAAATTATTACTTCAAGCTATCTATTTTTTTAAAAAATTTACTATACAACCAATGAAAAGCATTATTTTTAAATGAATTGGTTGGATAAATAATTAATGATATTTTACTCGTTAACTTAAATGTAGGATACTAAAATAATATTAAAATAAAAGTAATTCAACTGCATGAAATCGTATCATAGGATACGAAAAAAAAAAAGCAAAATTTGATAAATTATTAAAATTTTTTTATTTTAATCACAAAATTTTCGTTTTAATTTAGTGGGATATGTGATAAAAATCTTTTTTGGTGGATTATTGTATTTTTAAATGTATATTTTTTTACTATCTTTTTTTGTAAACTTTATACACTATTGTGTATAATGTGAAGGGTTATTTTTTAAAAAACCCTGGATAAAAGGAAGTATTACCACCGTCAGTACTTTTTAGGCTCAGCATGCAGAATTGACCTTCAGATCATTCACCCTTGATCACTGATTGATAATCCATAAATTCCTTTCCGTCATTTTTATGTTCAAATTTTTGGAATGTCTTTTAACTATCACAAATTAAAAAAGACTACATTTAATTTGCATAACATTTTTCAATTTTATTGGGCTATTTAATATCCTTTTTAAAATCTTTTTTTTAAGCCATTCCCGTCAGAAACGTAATATAGAACTCACAGCTTAACTGAAAGCAAGGTCATTTGACCTTGATAGAAAGTCAGATTGTCCTACTGACCCCTTATACAAAAGAAACTTCTGGAGGCTGTAAGCGCTCACTCTATTTAAAAACCCTTTCTTCCAAGTAGAAAACGAGAATGAGAGATGAATTTGGACATAGTATTACACTTTTAAAGAATATTTTCTCACCTTTCTGTAACATTTCGTTTTCAATCTATTCTTTTTAAATGAATATACAACAGAAATTTAATTCATTCTGCGTGCTTTATTTGTATTCTTAAACATTCGAATTAGGCTTATATAATTGTATATTAGCGATAATATTTTTGTAATTGTTTTTATATATAATTATTGAACTGTCATCTTGATAAAATAATTTCGAAGACTGGAAAAATTATTATTTAATTTAATTATTGCCAAATGGCAGCAATATTTAATCCAATTTGTTCTAAATTTTGTATATTACTAGCTCAGTGAAGTAGGATTTATTATCCAACATATTGTTCAGTTCGAATTGCTAGATAATAAATCGGACAACTAAAATTAAAATTGCAAACTTTTTTTTAAATAAAAACTTTGATAACATTAAAAAAAATGTATCTATATATTTAGTAGTAGAACGACGTGCAGTAATCTGTTACGATAAGATTTTCGTAGGCACAATAATAACAAATGATAAATTTAATTTTAAAACAAAATTCGCAAGAGTAATACTATTGATATGCAAACAAAAAGTGTGTCACTTTTTCCTCCTCGTAAACAGTAGATGATTAAAAAAAAAAGTATATTAGATACATTTATTCAAAATTTAGATCATCATTTTCTCTGTCTTTGTGATAATGAACGATCTGAAAAGTGAAATGGAAATTTAAATGATAAACTGAATTAAAAACATATTATATTATAACAGTAGCGCACACAGGAAGGGGGGATCCGGGGTTGAAAGTTCACCATTCTTGTATCAAGCTATTTTTGATTTTGTCGATTTTCAGTAACAAAACACATTAAAAAACTAATTATTGAATAATAATTAGCATTAATTAATAAAATTAATCATTAATAACAAATACTTAGTTAAATTTTACGTACTATATACTTAGAATTATAATCAATCGGAAAAAAATCAAGGGCTTTGGGGGGGTCCGGACCCCCAGGACACCTCCCTTGTGTGCTCCACTGGATACAACCGACCCCAAATGGAATATTCCCTAAGGTAACCTTTTGCCACCACTTTTTCAAAACAAGTCACGGTCTTATGAGAAACGTCTTTTTCAAAATACATCAAAAATAGAATAGAAATCAATAAAAACTAACATTTATTACATTTTTTCATGTGCTTTTTGCGTGTTGTCGCCAATAAAGCCTGCTTGGCGAGATTTGAGCCAGCGAAATGGAAAAGTACCGGGAAATATTATTTGAGAAGCTAAAGGCAAATTTCAATTATTAAAGCATTAAATATTTAGAATGAAATTGAAATGTGGATTGCCATAATGTTTCAATATAATCAAAACAAACTAAGGTACAACCCCCCTAGTTTTAAACAACCCCTTTTTAGCTTTTTCGCTTTTAAATTTTTTTTTTTCACCCCGATAAAATGAAAAAAAAACCCTATTTCAAAATAAACCTGATTTAACAAATTTTCCCCCGAGATTTTTTTCTAGTTTTTGGGATTAAACAATTTGGGATTTTTTTTTCAAAATGGCATTCTTTTATCCTGAACAGAAAGTTTTTTTAAAGCACAAATTTTTGATGGGAAAGTGAAGGCCCCATTATTAGATTTTTACAAAATCCGAATGTAACCATGGGTGATTTTTTTGAATGGGACGGGAAAATTTCCCTTCCAGAAACTTTTTAAAAAACTTTGCATTTTCTAAAACCTACATTGTTCGGGAATCAAAAATACAAACTTATTATTTAACTTTTTAAAACTTTCAATAATTGGGCAAAAACCCTGATAAAATTTTTTTAGCTGATGAATAAAAGGGTGTAACCCAAACTTTTTTTTTTTTTGTGTTGTTGCTTTTTAAAAATTTGGAGGTTGTGCAAGAAAATTGTAATTTATGGACCCCAATATTACGAATAACTGCGAATTAACAAATAAAATGTTCGATCCCCATGAATTCATCAAATCGAGCTCCCACTGTTTATCTATTAAAATATATTTTACGTAATAATAATAATCTAAAAACTTAACAAAAAAATTTTTTTTTTCAGTAGCTTATATAAAGGTAACAGTAAATCTTATAACACGATCAGAAAAATAAATTTTTCCAATATTATCCATTACACATTTTAATAACCAGTTAAAAGCAATTCGTGTATAATGCGAAAAATATTTCAGACGGAGGTCTGATAGTCTGTCTGATTTTTGGCTGACATGCTTCAAAATTTTGAAGGTCATGAAAGGGGAAAATAGCCTTAACAGATGAATGCAAACGTTATTTTAATTTCTCATCTCATGTTCCAAAAAAATTGCAAGCTATATCAGTATGCGAGGTGTGTTCAAGGTCAGATACATAATGTCCATTTTTTACCCCGTAGTAAAATCATCATACACCCATTTTTATCTATGAATAACCCACAAAATAAAAATTTGCCATTATTTTTTGCAATATGCTTTTAGTTCTTTTTATGTGATTTTTGTGAAGATGAGTCGAGTTTACTCATCGGATTTAGATAAAGATAAATATGATTTATAATTGTAGCATCTGCTCACGTTATAGCTTTTTATTGATTTTTGTGAAGATGAGTCGAGTTTACTCATCGGATTTAGATAAAGATAAATATGATTTATAATTGTAGCATCTGCTCACGTTATAGAAAAAGACCAAAAATGGAGGGTGGGGCCATTTTCAATATAAGCTTGGGATTTTGTGTGTTAAAAGTGCATGTTATACGCCGGATTTAATGGTTTATGAAACCTTTACAAATCAAATTTTACCCAAATCCATTTCAAAACAAATGTTCAGATTAGAAATAGGTATGTTATATTCTTTTTAACACGCTTTTATAAGCTTCACTTGTATGTAGCGGAATCTTTGAACTCAATTTTTACCCATTTTAAAAAGTCGGATTAATTCAAAATTTTGAACACTTGTCAAGGACCGATGACAATACAATAATTTCATAATTTTGTTCTATTGTCCTGATCAGGAATAACGATTTCCAGATTTGGCGATTAATTCCATTTCCCTTTTCCAGATTTAGCGACTAAAAGATTAAGTTTCAAACCTGAAAGCAAAAACGTGCGTCAGCAATTTCTTGCCATAATTTTAACAATTGTCTAGTTTTTTTCTGAAAATGGAAATAATAATAATAATAAAAAAAAAAGACTCGTGCATGTGGAAAAAAAATAATTTGTTCTAACTCAGGGGCGGGCAAACGTTTTCGGTCGAGGACCAAAAATTTTTAAAAAAATGTATGAATAAATGATAGTTTAAAAACTAGAAAAACATGCTTTTATTGTATGTCGAACTAAAAAATGAAAAATAAATTATAGTTTAAAAACTAAAAAACAAGCTTTTATGGTTAATAGAACTGTAAAAAAAAATATTCTTAATATAAGAATAAAACGATTTATATACGAGAAAATTAATATCGAGTAAAAGCGTGGGCTGTGTGTGCTTTGTACTACATTTCTACACTAACTCAGCATTTCGGAATAGGACCAGTAAGAAATTATAACAATTAATATAGAGCACCCCATGCTTTTACCACAATGCCATTAATTTTCGCATAAATTATTTTATCCTTATATTAAGAATTTTTTTTTTTACTTTTTAGTTCAATTAACCATAAAAGTGTGTTTTTAAAATTTTTTAAATTATAATTTATTTGATCAATCATTATATAGCCCTTTGTTTTCTACTTGAATTGATTAAAACTCAAGAATAATTCAAATCGCTCTCTTTTGTGATTTAATTATACTTAAAGAATATTATCTCCTCCCTTAATTTCTAATTCGGAATTTCATTTGACTTTGAAAACTCCGAATGCAGATAATAAATAATGATAGTTGAATTATATTTTAAATAACAAGAACTTTTGTACTAAAATTATCAAAATCCATAAAAATTAAGGAGAAAATTTCCAATGGATGTAAATAAATTTCATACGCAAACGGGCTAGTTCTTAATTTCAAACAAATCTGGGGAAGTCTCTCTCACTCTCTTCTTGTCTTTCAACTGCCTCTAAAGTGATTTATAGAATAAAAGGAAAAATTGTGGAACAGTCAAAAGGAAACGGATAATTTATTATCACACTAAGAAATGACAGATTTTGAACGCGTTTAAATGTAATCAGTTGCCTACACAAACCTCTCTTACGGGGATGGGGTTGTGACGTACCCTTTCTCTAATTGCTGAAAAAGAACACCGACAAACGGTGAAAAGGTTCGCTCCGTTTCCCTAATCGCTGAAAAAAATATTCTTAAATGGGTGGTCAAGAATTCTGACTCCTGTTCCCACGGCCCCTCCCTTAGGCTCCCTTCACACCAAACGATTCCGAGTCTGTGGCGATTTTTCCAATTCACAGCGATTCTGAATGAACAGAGATTTGCCTTCACACCGCCACGGGTCAATCATTCTTCCATCAGTTGCTGTCGAACATGGATGCTGTTTTTAATGTTTTAAGACGATTAACGTTTCAAGCTGTTAATTTCATAACGGTATCCTTATTCATTTATTTCCACAAATTGAAATACATAAAACAAAAACAAAAAAAATAATATAAGAACGGTTTTATTTATTTATATTTTGCCTGTTAGAGCATCATGTAATTATAGTCCTGGTAGTAACAAATAAAAAATTGTATTGTAACATATTATAATGCAAACCTTTTCAAATAATAACAATTTTTTTAAAAAGATTTCAAATGTTGTTAGATAAAATAGTTTTTTGTACCATATAACAACTATTTTTATTATTTTTTAAAATGGTTTCAAAAATTTTGAATAAAAAAATTTTAATTTTAATTTTTTTTTTGTTTCATATAACAAAATTTGAGATATATGTAGTAATAAAAAGGAATTTTTTTAAAAAAATTTAAAAAATTTTAAACACCATCGGTGTTTTATTTTTTAGCATTCTTATAAATATTTTAAATTTTTTTTCTCCCAAAATTAAATAAATTTTATTAAATTGATCACAATTTTTTTCAAACATCCTTCAGAATATCCCCCAAAAAAAAAAAAAACATTTTGTTTAAAGTTTAAAAGTATAGAATAAAATTTTAAATTTCTAAAATTGAATAAAAGAATAATGCAAAATTAATTTTTATTATTTGCGCAAGATTAGCAGAGAAAAAAAAAGCCTACACACTGAGACAAGAACTAGAGTTAGTTTACATAATAAAAAGAATACTATGAATACCAAAAAATAAAAGCGCCATTTATTGGAAAAAAAAACCACTAACCCTAACAAGAAAATCACTATCTTCAAAATCTGAAATCAGTTTTTAAAAATAAAAAATAAAAAAAAATCATCACTCTTTTGGGTTTAAATTTTCTTTTTTTAAGAAAAGTTCCCGGCTCGGGAAATGAGTGAAGAAAATCTGACCTCCCGAATCACGCGTGAATGGTGACGGCGGATTGAACCAGTTTCGGTTGGTGTGAAGGAGGGAAGCCCGAATCGTGGCTTATTTGAGGGGAAATTACGATCCCGAATCTTGGTCGTCAGATAAGTTTGATGGTAAATGAATGGGGAGCGTTTGGTGTAAAGGGAGCCAAAGGCCGTATCCACGTACACGTTTCAAGCAATTTTGCCCAAATTGTGAATTTTTACCAGTTCCCATGAACCGCTTTAGAAAAATTTTTTTTGGAGAAAAAAGTTGTTCCAAATAAAAAAATTCGAAATTTCCCGCCAATGGGGTTCTTTTGGGCCCTTCGCATAAACAAGATGGCGGCTTCGATTTGCCCAAAAATTTCAGATATGCCGTATAAATTTTAAAATGTATAATTTTTTAAAAGGTGTATAATATTTTAAATAGAATGGTGCTCTTTTCTGTTTAACCATCAAAAAAAGCCAAGGAAATAAAAAAATAATTTTGATGCCTTTTGAAGCAGAAAAATCGGCGAGTAATTTTTTAATGTGGGGGGTAGAGCGCGGTGAGTCACAGCATGTCGTTTTGTTTACGGGAAACCTTCCTTCGATTCGGCCCAAAAAAGGACGAAAAATTGCATGAAAAATATACGTGTGATACGGCCTTTAGTGTCCAGGGTTGGAATGGCCTCCGTCCTGAGTTGGTCTCCCGTTTCCCCCGCATCCATGACGACAGCGAGTCTGGAGAGGATAGCCCCATTATGAGCAGTAAAACATCCCGCGGTCTGAGGGGCCGAGAGACAAAAGATGAAAGACAGAACTGAGAAAGAGACGAGGAGACCCGGTAGTTAAAAAGTAGAACGAGAGGGCCGGCGGGGAGAACCGAGGGAGACCTCTAGGAAGCGACAACGAATGCGGGGATAGAGCGAGTGACGGCCCGAACAACTTACGACTTTTCATTGGGGGCAACGGGCAGACCCTCCCCCATATCTTGAACTGAGGGGGATTGATGTACTTGGTTTTGGGGGTTGGGGGGTGGGCACTAAGAGGAACAATGGGGGAAGCAGGCTTCAGCGGTTAAAAAAACGTTGTTTTTCCCATTGGTTTGTATTTTGACTTAGGAAAAATTGCCGATCGGTATAAAAAAAAAACTTTAAAATATTGAATTTAAAAATTAAAAGAAGGGAATGAAAAATTAAATAAAATTTAACAAAAA
>BMAV01000477.1:0-22999 GCA_019973955.1 Trichonephila inaurata madagascariensis | reverse complement strand
CTCCAAAATATCATGAAAATTATCCATTTATGCCCCTTTTAAAATCACGGTTCCGAACGTTGCCGGATACCTTGAAGTAATTTCGCTCCCATGCTTTTACGATTAAATATTTACATTATTTACAAATGCACCGGTGTAATGTCTTTCAATATTATTTTTCAATAATTCCAGACTCAGTAAGCCGTTCCAAAAAGAACACAATACTATCTATTTTAAACAACAAATTCAAGCGCTGTTCGCTGAGCTAGAAACAAAATCCATGAAACTATCTCTTCTTGATACCGCAAAACCATGCCCCTTGCATCGGTCTAAAACAAAGGAACCTTCCTTCCTTTACGACAGTGGTCTTCAAACTGTGTTCCATGAAACCCTGAGGTCCCACGAGTCATTCCCAAGGGATCTGCAAGTCACAATAATAAATCGAAAGGAAAATTATAAGAGTGTGTACGCGCAAAATGGATTCACGTACTGTATAAAATTTATAAGACTACAAATATCTAAAGCTCATCCCATTCATTAAAAACATTTTATTTATACATAATATAACTATATTTTTGATGATTTTAAACTTTTATTTCAGTATAAAAATAAAATATTTTTAATTTTTTTTAATAAATAGTACATGCTAGATTAAGGTTATTCTGTTTACTATCCCGGGTTCCACGAAATAATTTTACACTCTTTAGTACAATGTTTTTCGAAACTAGACAGTTTTCTATTGAAAAATGCATCTTTTATCAATTGTGGAAAAAAGCACCTATTACATTTGATAAAGAAGAACTTATTGACATATCAAGAGATTCGACGTAAATATAAAATTAAGCAGGAATAACTCCTAAATTGTAAGCTGCAAATTAATACAAAATACACAGGATTGCTCCCACAGATATAAACATTTTAATATTATTCAGAACAATGTACGTAATGTCTTCAACATGAGTGGCTACAAAAATATAAAGTCAATTTCAACGCAAAATTTGAAATGCACCTCTAGATAGTTTCAATATACCTACCTCGATTTCAACAGTTTGTGTAAAACAGTGCAAAGGCTTGTCCAAGTTACTCAATATAATGCATGGGCGTATGACATTTAGATCACAAATTACTATTATAAATGAGTAAATTATGATAAAATTACATTTTAAAAGTATTTTTTTAACAAATGCAATATTTTTAATTGTCTACATACAAAGTATTTTATCATGTTGGTCTATTTTAAATATTACTTAAACACATATTTTTTGAAGTTTGTTGGGGGGAGGGTGTTCTCCAAAAACATGCTATAATTCTAAGGGCCCTGTGAGTCAAAACAGTTTGAAGACAGCTGCTTTAGATGAAAGTCAATTTCAACGCCTTCGCACTCCAAAAATCACAGGAATCTTTTTTTTTCTGTCCACCCCGTTCAAAGGTCAACCACTTTCTCTACCGACAATAATTGCATCCAATGGACAAAAATCCATCCATTTTTGCGGAGAATGGCGCAAAATACACCAAACATTTACCGTCAACAGTACTAAGGTGACCAACCGTCCTCCTTTTATAGGTTTTGTTCTTCCTTGAAAAGTGTTCTCCTCCTTTTCAATATTTTAAAAAAATTTATCTATTTAAACTCTATTCAGGAAAACCCAAAAATGTTTTCCAAATATCAAAAAAATGTCAAAAAAAAATTTCAAAGGAAATAATAGTTTTCAATGGTATTTTTTTTTTGCTTCATCGCAAGTAAATTGAACAGATATAGAAAATTGTGTTCAGTTTTTATCGAAAGAAATGCCCGATATTAAAATCAATGCAATTGTCTATTTGAAAAAATTAGAAGACTAAATGTATATTTAAATTCTAATAAAATGCAAGAATTGGAAGATCAGCATGCTGAAATCGACAACAGATGGGTCGAAATACTTAACCATTTCAAAAATGAACACTTTCCATAAGATAATTTAGTTATTCTTGTTGAATTTACGTTGTGCTCCCCTGGAACTAATGCAAAAGTTGAAAAAGTTTTTTCAGTTCGAAATGATTTTTGGAAAATGAAAAGATTGAATGTTGATGTTTTAGCTGCAGTACTTACCGTAAAATTCTCAGTCTGAAGGATATTTTTTGCTCCGAAATTTCCAATGTATTAGAAAATAATATATATTGACAAGACAATCATTCAATGGGAAAATACTCGTTTAAGTAAATAATTAAAATGGTTGTAAGTGTAATTAGTGTATTTTTATTTGAAGTAATAAAATATTTAATGTATTTACGTTGAACTTTTTTCAATTTCGCCAATCAGCTCTTCCTTTTCATTGTAAAAACACTGGTCACCTTAAATCCCAAAATATTCCTTAAGAGGAATTTGGAAAACTATATTATCTACTATCAATCAACCTAGAATTATATTATATAAATAACGTTATTATTCTAAAATAAATTGTACATATTTTTTAATGGAATTTAATTATAATTACTAATATATATATATAGTATTGTTGAAGAATTTGATTCTATGAACTAAATAACATTTCCTTAAGAATTGAATAAAGCTTTTATGTAGTAAATAAATTAGGCCTAATAAATCTAAACGAAAATTCATTAACATAATAATAAGTATATGTACTTGAAATAAAATTCTCAGCGAATTAATTATGGCACGAATAACATCGAAAAAGAGCGAATTAATTGGAATTTATCATTAAAGTGTCATGTATAACACAATTTTGCTTCATAACAATTTTTATTATTAAGTCACTGTTTTTTAAAAGTGTTTAGTTTAAGAGAATAAAATTTAAAGATTTCTTCTATTTAAATTTTTACTTCATTTCTGAACATGAATAATAACTCGAGCATAGTTTTTATTTTATTTTTATATTGATAAAATGTAAATAAGAATGCCTAGTCATAAATTTAAAGTAGTTTTACGAATTGTTTCGAGCATAGCAAGAAAATAACTTATTTTCTCTTCATAACCAGTTAACGAAGCCACCTCGTTTGAAAGCGCTCAACTCTGCCTGTCACGGAAATCGAGCGATGACGAGTATACTCATCTATCACAGAGTAAATGTCGCTGTTAAAGTATTGGATAACAAAGATTATTATATTTCATAAGATTGCCAGTTTTATTACTACAAGGGCAATTCGGAAAGCAACCTCAGAATCGCTACAAAAAAAAATCCAGGACAGAGGGGAAAAGGATTATTTACATATTAAAGGCACAACTCTTCTTTATTTTTCAACTAAGTTGTGAGAAGTTGTCTTGGGAACCTAGATATGTAAGAGGTAGAGAAGAAATACTCGCCGTGATCCCATCAATTTGTTTATCAATCACACAACATAACGACACAAATTCAATCAATAATAATAAGTGAATGTTTCGGTGTTAACCACGAAAGTGAAACATTGACGAAAATACACGAAAAATTAGGAGACTATCAAACTCGTTCATTACTTTATATAGGATCTAATCTATTATCCGATTTAATATTAATTTAATCTCTCAGTGAACTATCGTCACTTCAAAGATTCCTCCTTATAAATCTCTGAATCATAATCATTGAAATATGATACCATCAATAACAGTCAACTGTGGTTCTTGGCTTACTTCCTCTCCTACTCTCTATTCTAGCTAGAAAACTTCAAGTGGTTTAGTGGAAAGATTGCGAGTAGATCCGTTACTAAGTCTCCCCCATTATTCAAGCACTCTTGTCATACTGTTTTACCAGTTTACCAATTTCATCTGTATAAAAAGCGGCTGCCTGCAATTTAAACCAATGTATCACCGCGTTTTTAAGTTCCTCATCGTCAGTGAAATGCTGTCCCCAGCGTATCAAGATTTCAAAAGCGTTTTGAAAATTGGGCGCTTGTGAAATTACGAAGCAAACGAATTTTTACTTCGATTTCTTTGATGAGATCAGCAGTCACTACAGACGACCTTACTCTCCGTGATTCTAGATGTTTGTTCTTCCGTGCTTGAAAAAGTATATCTATTGACGCATTACACCTTCATTCATAATGTTTGACCCGTATACGGCACTCGATTCACGATGGATTTGCACAGCAGGCAATTTTTTGACCCAAAGAAATCTTATGCCTTTTCGCACCTTACTATTCGCGGGTATTTCTATGGCGGCACACATTCTGTCATATTTTAACTATCAAACTCTTGGCCCTACGGCATTCTCCATGGATGAGAGGGTGCTTACTAAATCAGAGATTATGTGCTTGTGCATTCGATTAAGGGCGTTCCGAACCGTACTTCCAGCACCACTCCCAAACGACAGTAAATTTCCGAATTGCCCTCGCAATATTTATTTATTTGGTTAGCCTAAACATATATTTCATACGTATTACACGAAAACGGAAAGAAAAATTAAATGCATATACCGCCGATAGATTCAAAAAAATTAGTCTGTAATATTTTAAAGGTACGAATGGTAAATTTGTATCACTTTGCTGTCAGTTATATTTTTTAAAAAAATAATAACGTTGAAATTACCATTCTAACTATTTTTATTAGTGGGAGTAAATTATCGCTTCAAAATTAGGTCCTCAAACCCATAACGAAATTTTGCAGCTTTTGAAGGATGTTTGCTCAAATTCTGTTATAAATAAAGCATTTAAAAATAAGAAAATGTATTTTGCTATGGATTACTAACTAAACTTCGAAAAGAAAACAAAATTTGGCTGGCAGTCAAAAGCTCCAGGAAAAAAATGTGGATAAAAGGAATTCCTTAAGGTATCCGAATACGTTCGGAACCTTGATTTTGCAAAAGCGTATAAATGGATAATATTTATGATATTTAGTGCCACTTCGATTAGAAAATGTATATACAATTAAGAATATTATAGCAATCAAAAATTATTTAAATACTAATATTTTGACAAAAAATAAACATAGAATGACCCCTTTTCAAAATATTCTCCTTTTGTGAAAAATGCTTCTATTATAATAATATTTTGCCTTAATATAGTTCAGACCTTTGTACAGAGGCTTAACTAGAATTTTTAAAATATATGACATAGAAGTGGGTTTATCAATGTTTTACGACAACACAGGGGAGAAATTTTAAGAAAAAAACGCCAAAAATTATTTCAATTGGTTGTACCTCTGAGTTCAGACTCTCTGGAGAAGTCTTTATATAAGCAAAATATTATTATTTTATAAGCATTTTTTAAAAAAGGAGAACATTTTGAAAAAAAGGTTATTCTAAGTTAATTTTTTGCCAAAATATACTTTTTAAATAATTTTTTTGTCGAAATGTCCTTAAAACAATTTTATACATGTATTCTATTCTAAGTGAAACTAAATATCATGAAAATGATCCATTTATGCGTTTTTTTAAAATCACGGTTCCCAATGTAGTAGGATACCTTAAGGGGGAAAAAAGCTGAAAATACTTATCGCTGTAGAAAACCCTCTGCCTCAAGCAACTTTTCAGCAATTAAACTATAGGTATCACAATCGACAATTTGTCGTCAGATAAAGAAAATTGGCTGTAAAAAAGTGAATAAATCAATCTGTCTTCAAATTTATGTTAAGACCGTAGAAAAACGAAGGAAACATTCTTGGTCTCTGTATTTAATGTTACGCAGAGGTAGATATTAGCATGGATAACTTCGGAGGAAGCACTGTTTCATCTGTCATTCACAAATGGCAAAACAAAGATACGATATATGTCACGCAAAGATACATCTGTTTTTAAAAATACAAGTTGACCTTCATGTGTTATGGTATGCAGGGATGTCCTCCCAAGGCTTAAAAATACCATTTTTTGTAGAACCAAAGACTAAAATCGATGCTAAATACTATCAGAATAAAGTTTTGAAACATTTGATCAAAATAAGTAAATGTCATTACCCTCAAGTAAGCTTTGTTTTTCCCCAAAATTCTGCATCAAGTCATACTGCAAAATCAACTGTAAAATGGCTGAAAGACTAAAAAGTAAATTTTCTGCCTCCTGAGAAATGGATACCTCCATCCCCTGACTGCGTTCACTGCGATTATTTTTTATGAGGATACTTAAAAAACAGTAAAACAGACGTAAAGTAAGAACTCACCAAGGGCTTCAAAAAGCAATCAAAGAGGAAGTTGGAAAAATACCTCCAAAACTGGTCAAAAAGCCCTTTCGGTTTGGCGGAAACGTTTACGCAAAGTGTATAATGTCAAAGAAAACCACATTGAAAATTTCATGAAAATAACTTAAATTGATAAAAATTTATGATGGTATGAAATTGATTACATTATTTTTGCCTCAACCTCGCGTGCGCGGGGTAAAGGTGAGAGTTAAAATTCCTCCTGTGGAGTGGTATTCACAGAAAAATAGTACTATACATAATGCGACTTTGTAAATGATTTTAATGAACTACAAATTCGTTATGTGAACTTTGAAACTTATACGCTGCTTCAGCCGGCGCACGGTATTGCATGAAATCATCTTAAACTTTTCGTATTTTTTTATGGATTTGTTTTCCTCCAGCCTGGCCTCAAAGTATTCTAAGCATCTTTAAATTTGAGAATACGTTTTGTTTCTCTCAAAAATTACAATTTAAATAGCCAATGATCACTACTTTTTCCGCATGACGAATATACTCGTCACGACACAAAATCCTGCTTTTTCTCATTAACGAGTATACTCGTCAGTTACAGGTAACTTGTTAAACTAACTACTTACGTTCCATACATACTGTACCAATAAGACAACAGGGTTGTGATATGGTCGATCTTTGTCGACCATATCTTTGGTTTTCGGTGTGAATTAGAGGTGTGGGGTTCTCAAAATGAATCGACATTTTAGAATTCTTAATATGACTTTATTAAGAATTAAACTTAAATTTCTAATATATTGAACAAACTTATATTAAGTGAGAATAAACCAAAACACGTAGCCGTAGCTAAAACGAATCGCGCAACTTGGATCACTTATCTAAATAATTATATTATCCGCTACTTTTTCAATTCTAATAATATTACGAATTCAGATATCAAAAATTTTCTCCCTTTGAATTACGCAACGGGTTTAATCACTTTCAGAGAGACAGATCGGCGCGCGTGCAATAGTATGCACCTTTTTAGTAATGGCTAGGAATCCGTGATTCTTTTGGTAGGCCGTCAATTACACTTCTATCTTTCCAAACAGAACTTTCTTAAATTGCCATCCCACTACTAAAACTTCTGTTCTTTTAAAGGCTATCTTATTTGCATCTACACTTTTCATTTCAATTTTGGATTTGGGTTGGAAAAGATTTATCATTAATCTTGGCCGTCAAAGAACCCAGAGATTATGTTACAGAAAAGACGCGTGAGCCCGTCACAGGGTGACCCTGAATTAATGGTACAACCTTTAAGGGTAGATACAGGAGATTGTGTGTGTGTGAGAGAGAGAGAGAGAGAGAAAACATGCCGTGTAACATCGTCTCTTTTGTAAATAGCACTTGAGCTATGAAGTCCGGCTGCAGCGCACATTGCTGTACCACCATCTGGCAGAAGCTTAGGCGGAGAGCATAGTCTACCTGATTCAAAGTTTGTACTTGCTGAAAAAGGAACGGGCGTAAGCGAGTTTCGGTTAGCACTTTACAAACGGTCTGATGACTTACACTTACGTGATGATCAACAGCTCTTGTGCTTCATTCGGGTCTATCAACTGCAACGTTCAAGATGCTTTCTTCCATGCTAGAACTGTGTACAACTCTTCGTCGCCCAGCATCATGTCTGGTGATGTAGAAAGAACTTGTTTCAGAATCTGGCGATGCAACTACTCAGGGAACTGCGCGATATACATTCATAGAGCAGCTCTGCCGTTACCATTTGCCCGGCCGTACATGTAATGATTGTCTGCATTTTCGGCACACGTAAAGTCTCCCATCGTATACGTCAGCACAATTGCGAATAAGGCTCGGAAGAATGAATGAGCTCCATAATAAACTAAATGTTTAAAAACCAGTAGTATTATGTTTTTACAACAAAAAGTCTTAAAAATGATTGCACAAAGGAGCAATATTGCATACATTACAATTTGTGCCTTAAAAAAATACTAATCTAAACATTTAGTGCTGAGAAATTTTATTTAATGAATGATTTCATTTAAATTTAAATTTTAAAAGTATAGTCAAAGATACTTATAAATCTAAGATATAATAACATTTTAACATTCACTTTAAATATCAATGTGCTAAAAGCTCGAGCCGTTTTCAATGAAATTTCTACCTGTGTTTCCCAAGTGGAACTTTTATGCTTAAATTTCGCCGTTAAATGGATCACTGAACAAAACAGTGTTATCTCAGAATATCTCATCTGTACTGACTCTCTTTCCTCCTTGGATTCTCTTAAATGTATTTCTTCATCTAATAACATAATGTCGAGATCCAAAAGCAACTTAAAAGTCTAAAAGATAAAAACATCTCAATAGATTTTGCATTTGTTCGTGGACACACGGGCGTTCTTGGGAATGAGCGAGCCGATTGGCTTGCAAAGGCTGCAACCAAGCGCAAAATTGACATTGACGTTAATATTCCTAAATCGGTTTACAAGAGAATCACGAATGAAAGAATGGTGAGGTCTTGGAACCAAGAATATCTCATTTCTAATAAAGGGAGCATAACAAAGACATTTTTTCCAACCATTAATAAAAGGCTGTCACGCCATAATTTTTACACTAATTACAAAATAACACAATTTCTCACAGGTCACGGTAATTTCAAAAGCTACTTGAACAAATTTAATTTAGTTCCGACATCTTCCTGTGATTGTAATATTGGAGGCGAGGAAAATGTAGAACATGTGCTCCTTCTGTGTTCCAAGTTTGCCAGAGAAAGAAAGATCCTAAGACTGGCGTTCAAGAAACTTAATATAAATTGGCCTCCAAATTTTCTCCAACTTCTTTCTACCAGAAATGCTTTCAAAAATTTCTGTAAATTTGTTGTAAATATTTGTATTTCTTCTTAACCTCAATATTTTTTTTATTTTTTGTTTCCCTGAATGTGTGTTTAATACTTACTTCTGTAAGCCCCGTGTGATACTTTGTGGTGCACGGGGATTTTATAATTGTTTTCAATAAAAGAAAATAAAAAAAAACCCTTCAAGTGGTCTTCTATTGCCCTCAGTTAGACTGCGATTCACATCGGTGAAAAAAATGCTCTGCGTCGTCACATTGATCTCCAATGTACAGTTAATCTCTCTCTCATTGGTAGGAAAAAACACATTCATGTATCCCTTATTTCAATATATGCAGTAGTTTCAAAAATATGATTTTTTTTAAATCGGGTCCATCATTTGCACTTACTATGTATGAAGCAAAGAAATGTATTACGTACAAAAATTGTGAAATTTGGGAGGTAGGATTCAAAAGTTCCCGGATTGAGCTTGTAACGTGAATTTCTTTTTGCAGTAGAGTAACTACGATAGCATTTTTGTCACTGCATTCTTCCCCATTTCTAAAAAAAGCACGAAATGTTTCCAAATCTCGGGGTGGGTGACTTGCCGTGGCGTCGTATTTTGTAGGTGGATGCATTTAGTAACCTGCGATTGAAAAAAATTGCGTTTTTTGAGCAGAGAATAATATCAAATTTTGTGTTGGCGTAGAAAAGAGTGCTATAAAGATTTACGAACTGTTGAAGCATGTTTAAGGCAGTGATATATTATCGCAAACACAAGATTTTGAGTGGCATCGACGTTTCAGAAACGGCAGGCAAAGTGTCAAGGACGACGAACGCTCTGGACGTCCATAGACTTCCCGCACCACTGAAAACATTGAAAAGTTTTCTGAGGCGGAACGTAAGAATATGCTTCAAACAACGATGCGGTGAAAAAGAAAACAACTGTTTTGCCACATCATTCTTACTCCCCAGATTTGGCTCCAAGAAAATTCAGAATATATCTTGAACTGTCCCGTCACTTGCAGGATCGTCAATTTCAATCTGCAGATGAAGTTAAAAGTGTATCACAGGCTGAATTAAGAACATGACTAAAAATCAATTCTAGAAGTGTTTCGATGAACTTTACAAGCTATGGCAAAAGTGTATATTTGCTTTAATGATCTTATTTCGAAGGATTATGTGTTTTAGCAACTTAATATTTTTTTAATTTATAGACTCATTTCGGGAACTTTTGAATCTCACAACGTAAATCATATTCCTATATATATATTAACAAATATATTATGGATCGTATTTTATATGTGAATAGGATAACGACAAAAACATTTTATATTGGAATAATGTAAACATTATATTGATTATTATAAGCATGAAAGAAATTATTTATAAGCACTTCCATTAGTGTTGCACCTATTTTTCTGTATTTTTCGCGTTTCCACGATAGCCGAGTGCTTAAGGCCATGCACTCGTGGCAGGATGTCATGAGTTCGAGCCAAGTACTGCTAAAGACCCGCCGATGCAGAACGAGCTGATGCAAGTAAAACATATCAAGGATCAAATGTCTTCCCTTTGGTTTGTTGTAGAAATTAAAAGACGGGGTGCCAGCTCAGGTGTCGTCCTTGCCACTTGACCATGGTTAAAAATTACGAGTCCGTCGCCAATAGCCCTCGTGCAGCTTTATAGTGCGACGTAAATATCCCATTCACTCATTCTGTATTTTTAGCACATTGAAAACATCATAGATATCAACACATTAGGAAATTTCTGTTTTTTGCAAAAAGGACATTTCCTTTCAAAAATGTGCTGTTTGTAAGCATCTGCGTGTTCAGCATGAAAACAAAAATATAAACAATTAAACTCTTTTCCAAGTTTTCCTAGTTCTAGTTGCTACGTTGTGGTGTCCCAGCCGATGGAGACATCCTCTCTCCGCTATTGACGCGAGCTATGTCTGTGGGAAGGAACGAAGAACTACTAGACTCAGTCATACTAAAATCCGTTTATTAAGATCTTAGTTTAAACACAATACAACAACAATATTAATCTACGAGGAGGCTGTACAAGAATGAGCAACACGTATTACTAATCAATTGCGCAAATAACCACTGAATCTATCTTTATATATTAAATCTTATCTGAATAATAAACGCCTTATAGTTAAAGTTTAATCGATCAAGCTTACCGCTATATCCTAAGTAAACAGCTACGGTCCTTAAACATCCGTTCCAGCTTTAATCTTGCTGGCTCTTGCTTAGGCTATGCTCCGTTGGTCTTTGACCCCATTTTGATTCATCTGCACTAACACGGCTAGGCTAATTCCCAGAATTAATATTCTTCTTCTAGACCTTATCTCATATCACTTTGCGACTACTTCTCTACTTAGCGACTTCACTTAAAGACCCTGCGAATGCTTAACTTCCAATATATATATATATATGATTCCTGATTTGCATACACACATTCTCTTTTTGAGTTGGTTGGAAAGAATTGCCATTCTGGCCCCAAAGAATCCCAAGAGGATAATTAATGGAAATCGCGATAAAAGCCCCGTCACAACGTATTTAAACAAAATCTTTCAGCATACATTTTGGAAGCGTGTTTAATTTTCATTTTTTTCGCAAAATTAATTCCAACAGAATGTTTTCCTTGCCATATTTTTAAAAACTTTTATTCATATTCAATCCGTAAATTTAAGTGCTTTAATTTTGTTAATATTAAAAAAAAATTGAAAGACGCATATCATTATCAGGGCCTTTTTCTTCAGATATCATTAATGAATATTTAAAAACAGCCATCAGATCTAATTAAATAAGAAAAGTATTGGAAATTTTATCGCGATTAAAACCCCAAACAAAATAAAAAAAAAATAAAAAAACCCCAAACACCCAGAACGTATAAAAGCGCCACTGACTTCGTTATAATTATTTTGGGGAATTAAAAATTTTGTTTTACTACCGGCCACAAATTAAATAAATAAAAAATTAAATTTTTCCCATGAAGCGTTCGTGGAATAATAAGTAGAACTTTCTAACGGATGAGGAAAAAAAAGAATGGAATAAGAAAAATTTAAAAGTAAAAATGTTCTAAAAAGGAAAATACGTAGAACAAAAAAAGCGGTAAAAAGAAGACAGTTTATTATTTTTTTGATTTTGTGGGGAAAAAACCTTCCCGTCCTTTTACGCAATAAAATTTCCCCCCAAAAAAAAGGGGAAAAAAAGCCTTTTAATAAAAAATTTTGTCGATGAATTTTTTATGTCTTTGTATTCGCTTTAAAACGATACCCAGTGGTATCTGCTGTATAGTTATACTTTTTTGAAAAGGCACTCATTTTTTGTTGAGCAAACCTTTTTAGCCAAAGAATTTCTTTTTAATTGCTTTTTCTTTACTCAAGACCATCATTAGAATAATGGAATTTTAATGCTGTCAACTTTTTAAAATTATATCTAAAAATAATCATCTTGCAAACATTTTTTTAAGCTTTAGGATTAAATATTTGTTGATATCAAATTACGAAGGAATTCATTTTCAGATAAAAACTGTATAAAATTAATTTGTTTGTTTTTTTAAAAGTTTTTCCAAATTGGAAAATATTTACAATTTCCTTTTTAAAAAATTAATAAATAGTTGTAATGTATATATTATTCATATTTTTATTCGTATTATATTCATTCATATTGTTACGTTGATAGGGTGCGAGGATTTTATGCAAATCAGTCGCAATGAACAAGACAGTTCTTGAAGAGCAATGGAATTTTCAAAAATATTTTTAAATAAAGATTCAAAACTAAAATTTTCCCAGAATAAATCTCAGAAGGTCTTCACCCCTTAATGCACCCAAACACAATTATCAGTGTTTAAAATACCGGTGGATTATTCAAAGCACACCCGAGCTAATCATTTTTCAAATCGGGCAAATTTACTTTCGCATTTAAAAAACAATACTCACTAATCGCTGGTTGAAACAAGCTTGACTCATTTCTGCGAGCATCGCTCTATTTATAGACCCGGCGGAAACTTCCAGAAAGATCTGCTTGCGTCGCAAAGCGTGAAATTAGTGTATTTCACGTGAAGAATCCAAAGGGTCCCCAACTCGCCAACATGATTGCAAATATCGCCAACATCGTCGAAAATGTCGCCAAATTGGTGACCAAGGTTGTCACAAATGATGCCAACTTGGCTGTGTCGCCATGATCTCGCCAGTTTCCCATTGAATCACCATCATAACATAAGGGAGGGCGTTGCTTGTAAATATTACAATTTTAACATAAAATAAATACAACAGAGTAATATAAATGCTTTACACATCCAAATACAAATAATCTACACCATTTTACACATAATTCGTAACATTATATTTAACACTGTGTTGCAGGTAAACCTTTTCGTATCGATGAAAATTAATTTAACAAAATGTACTTACCGTATTGTAACATATTGCACCGTCGATCAATTTCTCCGAATCAAAACATGTCACCAATTCAAAAAATATTGCCACATATTGCAATCGTTATTATTATTTTTATTGTGTTCGAATCAGCTTGGTAATGGTTTCCATTATTGGCTGCATATTGCGGTATTTTGTGATGCTTTTTAATGTGCTCAAATTGGTCGACGGTATAATATGTAAGTAACCAAGATGCATATGTTCAAAGGGTTCGCACTTATACAGTTTGTCAAGTTCGAAATATTTTTCTGGCTATACATTCTCGATAGAGGAGTCCATTGTACAACACGGAAATTAGAAATTGGATCTCCTATAATCAATTTAATTTCATCGTTAAAAGGAGAAAAATTTTTATTGTTATTATTAATAATAACAGTCTGGTTTATGAAAAGTTATTTCTTGATCTGATGGAATATTTGAAATGTGTTTATCAATTCAATGTGGCAGACAAAATGTTAAACCCTTCTTATTTCAAATGAAATGGTATATTTGAGGTATAAGACAAAGTGAAGGAGAAGCTAAGGCTTATCACGTCAGACCCTCGGTATAAATTTTATTTTTTAATATTTACCTTAAAATTTTATGTGCTTCTCTATATCAGACTCACAAAAGTTTATGAAATATTTTACTTACAAGGCCATTGCATATTATATTTGTTGTATAAGTATAAAACAAATTCCTTTCATTCTTTCCCCACTACATATCGCAGTACTAATAATGCTTTTGGATACATCAAAACAAACTGAGCTTCATTTTCTAGATAA
Source organism: Trichonephila inaurata madagascariensis (assembly GCA_019973955.1). Lineage (NCBI taxonomy): Eukaryota > Metazoa > Arthropoda > Arachnida > Araneae > Nephilidae > Trichonephila > Trichonephila inaurata. The sequence continues at coordinate 8,941 of BMAV01000477.1, read as the reverse complement.
GTATGGCAAACGCATGATATATGTATTTTTCCAAAAAGAATTCTTTGAAAAATTTCACCCGCTTTAAATATTACATTCCAAGTGTTTTGTGAAATTACGAAACTATGCGCCTTATTAACTATGTGGCAGAACAAAAATTCACTCCTTGCGAAAAAGTATTTTTTGTTTTGTTGTTATTGTTACTTTTTCCCCTATCTGGTTTGACGAAGTCGGACCAGATCAGTGAAACCGTTGACTTAATGAACCGAGACTAGAAGTGGATTATTATGGATATCTTCCCAGTCCAGTCCACCCCTCAGGGGGCTCACCTTCTTCAGGTGGGTACGGGTGTCACAATCCCGAGGTACCCTAGTGATCTTTTCTTTTCCCAAGGGGTTTACTATTTTGGTAAACAGGGTGTCACGCCCCCGGGTACCTCCAGTGACCCTTTTTTCTATTTTCGACCCTCCATCTTGTCATCCAATTTCTCCTTTTCCCGTCCAGACCACAGACCTATAAATGTTTGACGCGGTATAGACAAAACTGGCTCTTGCGCCATAAAACACCATACTCAACCAACCAACCCAGTCCAGTCCAAGATGTGCTCAGTTGAAGCCTGTTCGAAAAAACCTCTTATTGCCTCCAGAAAAATTGAGAATTATTAGGTGCCCACTGGTAAGTAGCGACAGACAAGTGTTAGACTGTCTGTCACAAGGAGGAGATAAAGAAAGCACAGGTCTTTTCCCTTTATATAATTTATAAACGGAGGTTTTAAACATTTTTCTTAATTTGGGCCTTGAGAATAGTTCTAAATATAAAGTCTCTGAGGTGGAAGGTCAGGAGGGTATTTTCCCTCCTTTGCAAAAGTGTCAGTCAATTCATTTCCGTAGATATTGACATGGGACGAGATCCAATGAAAACGTAATTTGTGATTGTGGGGGATGAGCTTAACTTTTCGGGATAGATAACTGATTTTATTTTCTATGTGGGCCCTTTGAAGAGTATTTTTTAAAATGTCTTGAAAATGTTTATAATTTTTCTCATTTCCGTGTTTGAATCTATATTGTTTTTCGCATTAGTTATGTGTAAAAAGTGTCAAAACTTTCAAAGAAATTAATCTAATATCACTGATTCCCCTCCAAATACAAGGTTTGAGAAATAAAATATTAAATTCGTAAAAAAAAATATAGATGGAACAGGATCTTACTCGTCTTTTCCTCGTATAATCCTGGAGGGTGAAGGCTATTTATAATTATTTTTAATGCAAATAACGCGTTCTAAGAAGAAAGAATATTTCAGTCGGTTTCCAGTCTTAGGCTCCTAAAAACGGGAAGGGAGGGGGGTAGATCTAAAACATATTGAATCTTTTGAAGCTGTAAGTCCGCATGTTGGCATAGTGTAAAAGTTTGGGAGAGAGAGGGGTATCAGAGCTCAGATGTCGTTATTTGACCCAGGTTTAAAAGTTCAAAGTTTGTCAGTAATCGCACCGGTGTAGTTTAAAAAGGCGATTTTAATTAATAATAATTCTCCTATGGCAGGATGGCGAATTTTTTGATCAACGAGCAATTTTTCTTTAATATATGTTTAATGAGGTATAGACATGCCGTCAAAAATTAGATTGTGATTACTGAGAAATAACGAAAACTAAATACTAGCAACTTTAAATTCTATTTATAACAAAAAAATACATTTTGCACTGTATAGTAGTAAATGTTTCCATTTACATATGTAATTCAAATTAAAGTAACATTAGTGTAATTTCTGTTGTGGAAGATTAGATGACAAATAACTTGTATTAGGATTGTAAGATGTTACTTTTAGCAGAATGTAAGCTAATTTGGAGTCATCTGTTAAACGGTTTCTAAGTGAGTCTTTAATGTTATTCATCCCTGAAAACAATGGTTTTCAGGCATAGGTTGATGAAAATAGGGTTAAAATAGTATGGGCCAGTTTTTTCTAACATCTAAATGTATCTGTGTGGAATTGAATTCCATGTTTCCAAAATTTCATTTCTAGATTTTTTCTTATACTGCTTGTTAATCTTTCTGTTTTAATCAGTTCTAACTTTTTACTTTTTCAACAAATTTTTGAATCCATATCGAAATAGGCTGGAAATCAATCAATTGCATTTCAAATTTTTTAATTTACCGAACTAATCGAATTGGGACTGTGACGGGCTTACGCGTCTTTTCACTAACATGTCCTTTGGGTTCTGTTGGGGCCAGGATTAATGGCAACTCTTTTCCAACCAAAACCCCAAGAAGTGAAATGTGAATGCAAGATGCAAATTAGATAGCTTTTAAATATCAGAAGTTTCAGTAAGTGGAATGGCAATTTGGGTAATGTTATGATAGAAAGTGATACGATTGTGAAGTGACAGCCAACAGAGGTAATCCCGATTGATCGATTGATTGAATATTAACGTCGCACTGTTCAGCTACACGAGGACTTTGAGGTAATCCCAAAGATAGAGTCATTGGGTCAAGGTGCATACCATTGCACTCGAGTAAAGACGCAACTCCCTTATGAATAAATCGGTGAACGGATCAAGGTAGGATTGACTTTTTATTAGGACTTGTGATATTATTGGAATTGACATTAGGCGGGTTATATTAATAGTGGTCCGAGTTACGATATTTCGGTGTTATAGATATTGTATGTTTTGTTATCGTATATTCTCTCATATATATTATTATCATCTAATCTGTTAAAAGTTTAAGTTTAAATTCTTCATAAAGCCGTTTTAAGTATATGGAGACGTCTAGTCCTTTTGTTAATCCTACACCTCTAGCTCACACAGATAATTCAGGAAAAGGGCACTCTAGGGGAGCAATTTCACAGGGGACAAATTTAGTTTATTAAATGAAGTCACTTCACTGTACATAAAAAAACTTGAGCTTTTCCGATAATTCTTTGAACTAACAAAATCTCGCTGAAAACTGCGACCAATCACTAGCATTTGTTAGTAATTATTCATATAGAACTTTGTTATTTTGAATTAAAATGCAAACCGTTTTGATCGGTGGCATGCCCAAAATATTGTATTGCGTGCTATCAATGGCACGCGTGCCACAGGTTCGCCATCCCTGTCCTATGGTATTATAAATAAAATTTTTCATACGACACTAACTTCTGAAGAGAAAAAAAAATTAGTAATTTGCAAAGAAATACACTCTATTTCTGTAACACAAGAAAACAAAATAAAAGGCATTCTATTTTTCTTATTTTAGGATCATATTCACGTATTTCATAATACTAAATAAAATAGTTCAATTAACGTATTTGAGAGTACTTGTTTGAAAAAAACCTTTTAGTAGTTACACATTATTTTCTTTTTCTCTTTCAAGCTATAAAAAATAAGAGTTTACAAATGGGCTTACACACAAAACTATAATATAATTGGTAACCACAGGAGATAATAAATATTTAATTACATCACACACATTATTTATTAAAATTCTTATTTCGATAAATACTAAAGGAAAATTCTTATAATTCCTTAGAAAAATTCCCTTTTTTGTATTCGAAAATGAAAACAAATGCAGCGTAAGGAATTTAATTAGTCTCCATAGATTAGTTTTCCTTATGAATAGCTTCGCAGTTTTATTTTTTTTTGGTAAAGATACTTCAAGGTTGAGAGATACGGCTTTTTATAATAATGTATTCAAGTTGCTACAGTTTTTTAATATGTATATTTCATCAGTAACAGCTTGTTACTTTCGAAAGACGAAAAATTTTTACCGGAACACACATCTTAATATTAAGAGAAAGATAATGAAAATACTATGAAAATTTTGCATTCTCAAAGAACTTTTTCATACGCTTGCATTAGAGCCAACTAATTACTGGAAATGATACAGAAGGAAATAAAAAGTTAAGATTTTTCGACATTCAATGAATTTATCGTTTTAATTAATACAAATTTCGAAGATAATTACATTTTTGAATGATATTTCTGATAAATGTCTGTGCTTAAAAAATTTATTCAAACATAGCTCTAATTTTCATAATGAATATTTTGTCTGATTAATTTGAAAATACAGTGATTTTTAAATTTTTCACTTGTTTTTTCTCAATACTGAACAATCAGTGAGTTCAAATTCATATTGTGATACGGTAAGACCCCGCTTAACGCGGGGTATACGTTCCATCAAAGTAGAGCGTAATATGAAACAGAGATTATCTCATCGTGTAAATAATGAGATTAGGAGTAGATGGGTAGAGAAAATAGGCTAGGTATTTTACCATTAAATTTATTAATTATGTTTATATAACAATAAAACAAAGCCACCTAACGGGAAGTACAATTTTTACCACAACTTTATCTCTTTAGAAAATATCACGTTGGCACATTTCAAAGTCAGATGATGTAATATTGAAAAAACGACATGAAATCTGAACAATCACTGTATTAAGTACCGGATACGAAATCATGACTGCTAAGCATACGAGAAGCTTCCAGTATCAAAAGGTATAAGAGCTGAGATCTTTGGAATGAGAAAACGCTGACCTCCCCTCAATGGATTTTTCTCATGAATTTTCAGTCAGCCTTCTCACCGGCATTCTTAGTATAACCTTCTAGTTTGCTGGCAACGCACTAGTCATCTAACTTTCGTTGTTAAAAAGAACCACATTGTCCATTGTCATTTCACTTTGGTTTTGGGTTGCTGCTTTTTGCTAACCAAATAAAGATGTCAACCCCTCATCTTTTTGATTCCAGCGAAGTGACTATAGAACTATATGTAAAAGACTATACAAATACTCCGCAATTATATTCATCAAATACATAAATGTGGTGTTTCTCCATTTTTTTCTAGGAAAAAAGATGCGAATTTGAAAAAAATTCAATGTACTCTATAAGTATTTGAATACTTTTGAAACGCTCTTGCTTATTCAATACATCTAAATTTTATAAAGTTTACGACTACTTTTTTCAAGTTCTTGCCACCACAAGCATTAGCGGCATTCTCTGATAAGATACCTTCACTATGTATGCACAATAATGGCACAAAATTTGGCAGGTTTCTGAGTGTTGTCGTGTTTGGCTATATAATCCCGTATAAATTATGAGTACTAATTTTTTTATTTCTAATGGGCTGCGGATTGGTGTTTTACCATTGCAAACCTATTACTGTCCCCAGGAGCTGGTATCTCTTTTTAGTGCGGTACCATATAGGCGGATATCAATCACCGCAAGTAATTTTGACTCCCAGTTTCCTCACCCAAAGGGCTGACGATGCGAACCTGTACTAGGATTTATTTTGTCGAGAGCACTCAAGCCAAACAGACCCTCTAGGAATCTTTAACATGCCACATAATCATACGATATGGCCGCCGACTTGGGCTGGGGTCGAACCCGCAACTTTACGTGCAGTAAGCCAGCGACAAACTAACCATGCCTCCCAGTTGGCTGAGTATTAAACTTTTTCGGTTAAATACATTTTAATATATTGAATGTTAAACTCTTTAATTCAGACATAAGCATCTCCACAAAAAATTTATATATAGTCATATTTTGTTATTTGTTAAAAGTGATATATTTATGTATTTTGCTCTTAAGAAAATACCTGTGTGTGTTGCTTTTTAGAAGAAAAAAATATTCTATTTAATAAACAGAGAATGGTTTGTAACCATTTTTTACGTGCATTGTTTTTGCAGTATTTTTTAAGGGTTAGAAATAATAAAAACAAATTTTTAAATAAAAACAAACATTTTAAAATTTTTCTCATGTTTATCACAATTTTTAAAAACTATTTTGAAAGGCAATAAATCTTTTAAAGAATATTGAACAGCGAAAAAAATAATGAATATATCTGAAAAACTGAAATTTTTGAGTAACGTTATAATAACTCTTCAGACATTTATTTTTATGAAACAGCTTTGTATACGTTTTCTTTCTTTTTTTAAATCTGAAGCTTATTTATCAAACAAAATATAAATCAATGCATATTTTTCGATGAAATATAAGACTTTCGTGATAAAAAAAAATTAAAGATTTATTTTTTTTTTTTATGCCTGATGGGGGAAAAAGTTTTTAATAAATTAATCACGCTTAAGCAAACTAGTTTTTATTAGCTTAAAAATGAAGCACATTCATCTTTTTAATAAAAAGTGTGTGACATAAATGTCATTGATGGGATTTACGCAAAGAATTTCTCCAAGATGATAAACACACAAAAAAGGTAAAAAATCGTGTTTTTAATTTTGTTAATTTTTACCATTAGCTGTAACGAGAGTTTTTTGAAGTATTAAACTATTCCATAAAAATAATTATCTCGTCATTTGAATAAACTTAAGTAAAACAAAGCATTGATTTAAATATTCTTTAAAACACGTTATTAGCCCATGGTTTTATGGTTTGATATGGTCATTTAGTATTTTTACCATTTAAAACATTTATCTTATTGTTTGAATTAATGCGCATGAATAGATTTGGTGTATGTGTAGAGAACAAATACGTTTCATTATGTTGTTGTATTAAGCAAAATTATGAGTCTCTCCCCTCTTTTTCGTAAGTATTTCAATGGACGATCACATGATTTTCATTGAATTAATAACATACATCAAACTAATTGTACGTGCGTTGTTCTATTTGTAAAACTTAGATAAAATTTCAAATTTCATAATTGGGTAAAAATGTTTAAATGTTATAAAAAATTTCTTCAAAGGATTTTAAAAATTAAAATTTTTTTTTATTTTATATATGTTTTTCTTTTTAAATAAAATTCATTTCGTACACCTATGTGCGTTATTACTCTCTGTTGACAAATATATACGTTTTAAGATAAAGTTTCTGTAAAAAGTAAAAGTTGGCTACAACACTTATGAACTGATTACCTGGCAACGCATAACTGCTTTAATCGTGTAAATATGACGTCATATGAGTTTTTGAAATGATTGACTAGAAACACGGGGTTGTGATTATCATGTGACTATGACGTGACATGAGTTTAGACCATTAATAAATAAAATGTTATTCATATTTCTACAAGATTTTAATTTCCCAAATAAATACTGATTGAAATATGTAGAGGTGTCTCATAAATATCTGTAAAGATGTTAGAGCAAAATACTGTTTCCCCCTTCTCCAGATAAGAACCGTTTTTTGCTGCATATTTTAAAATGAGAGGGTTGAATCCCAAAAGAAAAGTTTGGTAAATACTTGTTATACCATCGACGATTTTCTCCAAATAAAAATTTCACCAGTTTAGAAAATACTGCCAAATGCTGTCATCGTAATTGTTTCGAACATACGTAGAAATGGTTTTCCAATATTGGCTGTACATCGCGGCATTTGGAAATTTCTTTTGATTTGAAGAAAATGTTTGATGGTATAATATGTAAGCTCCATTAGTTCTTTGAGTATTTCTCCCGTTATTTCCAAAGGCATAAATCGTCTAAAATTATCTGACTTTTCAGATATGTATCGGTGCACGCGACTTTGATTAGAAATATAGGTGTCCGGGCTTAAAGTATCCAAAAGTTTTGGTTTATTATTACAGAACTACCCATCAGAATACTATAAACTGTTAATCCGTGAATTGGAAATCTCCTACGAGATGCTAGTTTAGTCTAGTTCGATCGACTGCACGTGCACGCGTCATTCTGCAATCGCAGACGATAGCCTTGTTACACTGACTTCATTAGTAAAGATGCAACGCCATAGCAAAAGATGCAGAGCATACTTTAGTAAACGGATTTTAAATCAATCACGCGTGTACAGCGCCGGGTTCGAACAGAACGGAATGTCGATTCTCCGGACATCAAAATCCTTTTACCAATGGGAAAGAACTTTAAAGGAGACAGAACTTTAGTATCGCGTGAGTGAGGGAATATTAACGCCGTACTGTTCAGCTACTCAAGGGCTTTTGGCGACAGATCACGTAATTTTGAACCGTGGTCAAGTGACGTGGACGACACCTGAGTTAGCATCCCCCTCTCCTAACAGACCACACCAACGGGAAGAAGTTTGAGCCTTGACAGATTTAACGTTTATCCCTACCCTACACGGCGGGTCTTTAGTGGAACTGGGCTCTAACTCATGGCATGCCTGCCCTGTTTCGATACCTTGATCACTGAGCTACCGCAGCCCCATTTAGGTATCGCAAACTGGCAAATATCCTTAGGTTTTCGTGATAGAAGACACTGTTGATCGTGTGCTTAATTCATTTTGTAGGAGTCCTCATAAGTCTATTAGGCGTCAGTAACGACATTCCATTCTGTTCTAACACGTTGCTGTACACACGTGTCTTGTTTAAATTCCATTAACCAAAGTACGTACTGCACCTGTTATTGTGGCGTCTACATCTTTAATAATGAAGTTAGTGTAACAAGGTTATCGCGTCTGCGATTACTGAATAATGCTTGCACGTGCAGTCGATTGAACTAGACTAGACTAGAATCTCGGAGAGTTTTCCAATCCACAAATAAACAGTTTATTACATTCTGATGGATAGTTTCGTAATTATAAGCCATAATTTTTTAATACTTTAAGCCCAGGCACCCTGTAGATAAGGCTCTCACAAGCTGTAGAGTAACTGATTATACCAAGCTGAAGAAAGGTTAGGCATTGATTGAATTGAATTTCGAAACACCACTGCAAGAAATGTCAATGATGAATTTCTTTTAAGACACACAAAATAAACCTATCAACATTGTTCTTTTTATGACGTCAAGCATTTTCTAAAGTGGAAACGACCGAATTTGTTACATATACATTGAGTGCCAAGGAATAGCTTGTATTATTCTTATTGGTTACTTTCTTCTGAGTATCAATGGTCAAAATTCACATTAAGTCTGGAGTCACAAAAATGAAATGTCATGTTTCTAGCCAATTAGATTATAAATTTGTGACGTCATAGTCATATAATAAACGTAAATACATATTCCTACCAATCAGTTTATAAATTTGTGACGTCATACTCACATAATAAACGTAATTACATATCCCCTACCAATCAGA
>BMAV01000476.1:0-105841 GCA_019973955.1 Trichonephila inaurata madagascariensis | reverse complement strand
CCCTTAAAAAATTTTATACATGTATTCTAATCTAGGTGACACTAAATATCATGAACATTATCCATTTATGCGTTTTTTTAAAATCATGGTTCCGGGGTACCTTAAGTTTTACACACACATGCTAGCATATATACACTTCTAGACATTTTTTATTGTATAAAATACAATTATTGCAGTGGTCTTCAAACTTTATTGACTCATGGAACCTTTAAAACTACAAGAGGTTTTCGGGGAACCTCATTCCGCCCATAGAAGCACATATATTTTAATAGAATATTTAAATTATATCCTAAGACTCTCTATACATGTTATGTAAAGACAATTAAAAAAATATTGTATTTGTTATAATAATACTTTTTAAAATAATATCAATGTAATTTACCCATTAAAAATATTGACTTGGGCTCCAGGTGTCCCATTTTGTTGAGAACAGAATCTATTTTGCAAATACGTTTGTAGTTTTCTTTTCGAATTTTTATTTTGATCCGTGGAACCTCTGGAATTGCCTCGAGGATTCCGTAACACAATTAAATACAACTGGGTGGTTTTTAAATAAAATATATCCCAAAATAATGAAAAAAAATTTAAATTGTTCAGATCATTCAGAAATCGTAAGGAGATCATGTGTGTCTTATAGTTTAAATAAATTATCTATATTATATACTTTAAAAAAAGTTATCATTATTGGTAATAATTTTACGAAGTATTATACTATTTCGATAAATGTATGTGTTTACACAATGTATACTTTAAATTGTATAATACAAGTTATATTCTAAAATTCAGTGACGCAACAGCCCATGAGAGCCAAGACCTTCTATGCCGTCTCAGTCTTCGTGACCTTGGACGATGAGGTGCATGAGCAGATGTTTCGTACAGTTGGTCAGTCGGACACGAAACTCCCTGTGTTTCGTTTCCAAGGAAGATTGGTGAACATTTATCGACTCACTGAAGGGATAAAAGGCTGCATGGATCATGCCTAGCCCGGAGTTTGAACCCCGGACCTGTGGCGTGGAAGTGCGATACGCTACCACTCAGCTCAATTACTCTAAAACCCACAAAAATTGTAATTAGTTTGAGAGTAAAATTTTCCTTATCTTGAATATATTTGTGAAAATGTGATTCGAATCTAATTACATAGAAAAGAAACAGAAAAATACTTTGATATAAAATCTATCGTATATCTTTCAAAATATGTATACACAGACATTCTCATATCCAATAACATAGACATTCAATAACTACACAGTGAAACTATGCATTTTAGCTCTTTTATTCCCTTTGATTAGTATTTTGTCAAGTAACAAACGTATAACTTTCAGAAAATATTTAAGGTATTTTGTCCTTTGAAACAGAATGAATAAGAATTCGAACGAAATTAGCTATTTATCCAAAGCATTTTACACTCCACATTTTCGACAACACAAAAAAAATCAACCAAATCTAATGAAATGGCATTGTATTAGAAGTTATTTTTCACCTAAGAGACATGTATTAATTACTCTCTTGGATACAACATGAAAGAATTCTTCATTCCGGAAAAGTTCAGCAGGAATGTATCTGGAATATTTCCACTTATGAAAAATTTTCACTAACGTTTCGTTAATAGTAATAAGGATTATGTATAATGAAACAAATTGTTTTACAACTGAATACATTTAGATCAACTTTTCGATATTCAGGAAAACATTTTAAAACAAAAGTATCTTAAAGAATGTTTTATTTACTGGTTTATAAGAATAATTATATCGGCTTAAATTTTGATATATATTAAGAGTTCTTTCTGTTAAATTTCCAAAATTGGAATTAGCAAATGTTCTTTTCAGCAATAAATCTAAAATTTTAGTTCAAAGGATTTATATTTAAGTATTTTTATCCAACAATGGAGATAAAAGCAAAAAAAAATTTACAAGTTCAATAATTTTTGAAGGATTCAGGAAAATTAGAAATTACCTTGAGTAATATCTACAGAGGTTAGCATTAAAATTAAATAATAAAAATAATCTACATAATAATTTGATGCACCTTAATTATCATTATAATAGAAATTAGATCCCTGAGCTTAAATTAGAAATTAGATTTTTAATACCTTTTCATGAATTTATTTAACCATATACTTCATAATAACATGGGATATAGTGATTTTTTTTACGTTAAGGATATAATAATGAACATACGTTGTGAGACTTAAGTAAGTTTGTAAGGTAAGTAAGTAAAATGAATCATTGTGTTGTGTGTGCGTGTCTCTTACTTAAAAAAAAGTCTGGTTCTCTCAATTTTTAAAAAGAAAATTTTTAAAATATCTCATTTTCCATTTGAATTAAAAATTTTAAACCTATAAACAGAATTTTGATAAAGTCTGATAAAAGCATGTCTTCCGTAGGCAGTTTTTAACAAAATGTAAGCACATAAACTTTTAATTCAGAAATCCCTAGTAAAACAAGGTGTTTTATAAAAGTCTGTGTAAAATGCTTTTGTTTCATTTCAAAATTCTTTTTTAAAAATTCTTATTTGGTTACGGAAAATTAATACTTTATCAGAAGTCATTATTTATGTGTTGAAGAAATTTTCAACGTTTAAGAATGAACATTTTTTTAAGAAAATCGTGTCATATTTTTTGATTGAACGGTTGTTCTTTTATGAAAGACAGTGTTTTATACAAAAATGCTGCTTGCTGCATATTTCAAGATACATTAACAAAATTCTTTTTGATATATTTTATTTTAAAAAAAATGTACATTTCGTTTATAGCTTACGTCACACTTGTTCCTCCAAACTAAAAAATAAATGTATGTTTCGAAGCATTTCGTGCAAATTGTTAATTATTTTTAATTTTTAATTGAATATTAATTATTAAAAATATATTGTATAAATATAAAATTGCATTATATTTTACAGGCATAAGAATTTTAACTTGCGTAGTACATTCAAATCCACCAAAACGTTAATATAATTTATAAATGATTGTCAGAATCTAAATAAAAATGTAATCAACATTAAATTCATTTAATACAAGAAAATAAAGCCTATATTTTCTTATATTCTTTTTTTAAACCCTTACTCAAACTTTTATGTTTATTAAACTAAAAACTAAAGTTTAAATTTACTCATTTCAATAAGCCTACTTAAATACATAAATCTCAAGTCATTATTTTATTATTTTTATTTATATGGGTGTTTAACTGAAAAACTTAGTTCAAAAGATCCAAAATGCTTTTTAGCATATATTTAGAAATATGGTTTTCCTGGAGCATAAATTTAATAAAAAAATGCAAAAAAGGTGAGTGAATTTATTTTATGGCTTGGTAACCATGGTAACTTGAATCCTTGAATAGCGAAATTTGATCTATTCGAGGTGATAAAAAAGGCAAGATAATAGTGCGATTGCTTTGCTTTATACTGGCTAAATTTGAAGTGGAACAGTGAGTGAACTTTTATCTACTTTACCTATCTATAAAATTGTAGGTTATTTATATTTAAGTAGCTAATATACCCGTTCTTCACACGGATGAATTGAATACAGAGATTGAAAAAAATAAAAATAAAAAATTTTAATGAATTGATCTTACGTGAGTTGCAAATCAAACAAGAACAAAAAAATATTTTGCAAATCTCATCTGAGCAAAAAAACATATGTGTTAAATTTTAAGTCTGTAGATATAGTAAATGATTAAAAAAATGATTTTTTTAAAATTTATAATGGCCTCGTAACTCCCTTGTTTGTCGTTTTTTGATAACACTTTCCTAAGCTGATCTTCGCTCAGCAAAAGTAACACATTGTTACAAATTTTGTGTAATGAATCCTGATAATAGTGTAAATAATTTACATCTGGATGGGTAATACGATAACATTATTTTCTGTTGTAGTTATTTTTTGTTAAAATTGTAATATTCACAAGCAAACTCGCTTCTTACATTATAAAGGTGAATTAATGTTGGTGATAGAGCCAAATTGGCACCCATTTTGGCGACTATGTAGGCAACTTGGCGATTGATTGAAAGGGACAGAGCTTGATATGCTGTAGTACTACCTGATGAGGAGATGAAATAAAGAGAATAGCACAAAATCCTTCTCCCCAAAAATACATATACAAGCCAATTATGATACTGATCGGTTGAACGGTGTTCGAGTGAAGTGAGGTCATACATACAAACATCCATTTGTATATATATATATATATATATGACTCAATTACTAGCAATATAAGCATCAATCTTTATTTTATCATTTGAGAAACATTATATAAAACAAGTATTATATATATACAATATATAGGCTTATTCTCAACAAACAAGAGATAACATCCAACAATCACATTCGCAAAACACAAAGACAGTAGGAAAATCACACAATGAAGGACATATGAGTAACCGAGATTAAAAATTATAAAATGGATGCTGCAGTGTTATAAACATTGCTGACTTAGGACAGCTAATATATAAAATAATTTATATAAAAGTGGGGTTGAAAATATTTTTTGGCCAGCCAACCTTCCCCCTTTATGTAAATAACGTTACATAAAAGATCTACGTTAAGCCACTGTTTACTAGTATTATAAATTTTTTAAATACATGCACACATGAACCTACAATTACTCTAAACGTCAGTTTCATGTTTCGAAAATGATTCGTCACTCAAAATGCCACAGCCCACTTCGAAATTGGTGCCGGTGTTGCCATGTTACCTCATGATGTCGTCTTCAGTGCCATCCAATGCATTTTTATGCAACACTTCTAGAAAAAAAGGTAAAAGTGTTACTAAAAACTCTTGAATTTTTACAAGCAAAATTATACCATTTTGCTTATGCCATCGACGTATATTTGTTTTATCCGTTGTCTAATTTTCAGTGGCCACTGCTCTCTGTTTTCTTTTTTTTTCTGCAAATAAATTGGCCTCCTTTTTGATAATACAGTCATAGTGAACTCGTCTTGATCCTTTTACACATATCTTTGATGTTTAGATGATTAAAAGAACGTATACAAAAATGTTTCCTAACTACGAGCAGACAACGATGTTTAAGCTGTAAGACTGAATATTGGACATAAACTACGGAAAAGGATAAGTCATCAATACGATCAGAATGAATGACTACATGTTTCCTTTAGTAAGGAATGGAGACTGAGTTTTCCACATCCAATAAATATTTAGCCTTCGATTCTAAGCCTCACCCGATTTTCAGTAGCATTAACACTGAAAAATACTGTTGCTTAGATTCGAGTAAATACGGTAATCAGATAATTTATGATTTTTTTTTTTTAATTTTAGCAGCAAAATAAATTTATGAAATTTTAAAAGATTCATCAAATTTAGTATCGAAGGAGTTACATACTTATAGGACTATACAAAATTCATACATATACATACACATATATATATATAGAATATATATATATATATATTACAAAAACTTTTTAAGTAATAACACATGAAGAGTAATACATTTTTAATATTTGTTTAACTTTCTCTTTCTTTTGTGAAACTTCAAAAATGGAATGAGACCTACACAATAAAAATGAAAGAAAACAGTGGTTTAAATTCAAGATTGTGAATTGAATTGTTCTTTCTCTTATATCTTTAATTTGTGAAAGGAACGCTGAAGATCAATTCATTATACAACAAATTAAACAACTTGATTAATAAAATATCCATCTCTTTCTCTGCGAGATTCGTTGTTTCTTTCTCTTAATTAGTATCTCTGTTGATTCTAATTGGTCAAATAAAGCCCCTGAAGAAAAATAGAATACTGATACAATCCTCTGAATCAAAAATACTTTATAATAAATATCCAAAAATTTAAATTTGCTTTTTAAATTTAAACGTTATTCCATCCGTATTTAAATACCTGATAAATTTAGGTTTTATTTTTATCTTCAGTTTAAAGTTTTTACTAAATTTTAATGCCTCTGAATGGCTTTTAGGGCTCCTTCGACAGAATCAAATCACTTCCAAAATCCCTACCGTGAGAGAGGACTGATTTTCGTTAATCTGTTGTTGCCTTAAGCCACCGTGATCTGGATAATTGAGGACAAACTGAGATATCGACCTGGTCATCTGAACTTAGAAATTATGAAACGGATTGGCTGTTTAATGCTGACTTTGGGTTAGGTAGAGTTGATAACTGTGGAACATAAATATAAACGCTGTTGCAGGGGAAAAAACTACAAATTCGCAACAAAATTCTACTGGTATAAAATCTTTCTAATGTTTTAATGAAGAACTGTACACTTAGCTTAAACTTTCTGATTCCATATCATTAAGGTATCCGACTACGTTCGGAACCGTGATTTTGCAAAAGCGAATAAATAGATAATATTTATAATATTTAGTGTCACTTAGTTTAGAAAATGTATCTAAAATTGTTTTTAGGATAGCATCACAGTAAAAAATTATTCAAGTACAATATTTTGACAAAATATGAACATACATTGAGCAATTTTCAAAATATTCTCCTTTTGTAAAAAATACTTCTATTACAAAAATATTTTGCCTGTTTGTAGCTCAGATCTCTGTACAGAGGCTCAACTAGAATTTTTGAAATATATAACTTAGTAATGGGTTTATCCATGTTTTACGATAACAGAGGGGAGAAATTTTAAGAAAAAAACTCCGATTATTATTTCAATTGGTTGTAAATCAGAAAATAATGGGAATGTTTTAAAAATCATAGTTGAGCCTCTAATCAGAGGTCTGAGCTATATATAAGCAAAATATTATTATAATAGAAGCATTTTTCACAAAAGAAGAATATTTTGAAAAAAGGTTTTTTTTAAGTTAAATTTTTGCCGAAACATTTTAATTAAATATTTTTTTTCAAAATGTCCTTAAAATAATTTTATACATGTATTCTAACCTAAGTGACACTAAATATCATGACAATTATCTATTTATGTACTTGTTTTAAATCATGGTTCCGAACTTAGTCGGATATCTTAAACGAGAAGCTGTTTTAAGCAGACAATTATTCAAAGAAGACAAATGTCGATCTGACGCCTACTCTACTTGAGGTTTTTATTAATAACCTAAAAACATCTTCAAGAAGCTCTTAACCATACCACTTAGTCTTTTTGAAAATATATTCCTGCACTTTCTGAAGTTGTGACAAAAAGGGGTGATAATTATAGTGAAAGGAGTTCAAATCTCCAATCAATAACCATTGTAGGGAATAAATTTTAAGAAAAGGATTTATATACATATATATATATATATAATGTCATCATGTGCTCTGACGTGGTAAGGAAGCTTTGTGATTCCAGTTTACCGTCACATTCTTACCACGTGACTTTAAGTTATCCTAAATATTTATTTCGATTTAAGTTATTTGACTACATTCGTTCCGAACGCAGTCAGTAACCTTTATTAAACACAAATTTACATTTTTTTCTAATTTTATCATTCGAGCGCTTGAAGTCTGAGACACTCTCATAGAATGAAACATTGTCAAAAACATTCATGTTTTTGTTGTTTAAAGTAATAAACATTTTGAAACTTATGTTTTTATTAATTTCTTTCAGATTTACTATAGAAAAGGGTTTAGAAAAATAATTTTCATGAATAAAAAAAGCCAAATAAATTTACAAAGAAAGGATGCTTTTAAGGGATTTGTGCTTAAATAAATTTAAATTTTGTTTTATCAATAAGTCAAATAAACTTTGAGCAAATTCTAATAAATTTGCACATTTCCTAAATATAAAGATTATACATGAGAGTGATACTTTGGCTTAAAAATCTCCCTATATATTATATATTGCGTATACATAAATGTATCCCTTATACCTATTAAAATAAATAGGAGAAAAATTATTCATTTTACAAATTCTCAAAATTAGATTTGCGTGAAATTTCTTAACTGTATAAAATACTTTGTATTTTTGATCAAATTAATAAAAATATCCAAAAGAAAAAGAAAAACAAAATAACTATTTGTATAATGTAAAATAGATAGGGGTTCAAAATAAAATGTGATTTTCGAAATACTGTTTGGTTCTATATATAAACATAATAATAATTACATTTTGCATTATTTTTCGCTGTATTAATCCGCATATTAAGGAATTTACTTTATGGAAAGCACACAGCTGTTAAATTCTCTCATAAATAAAAAGTCAACATCTAGCGAAAATACATGTGAACTTTAAAAATATGCGCATAAATTCTAAGGTTCCGTATCGCCGTTTTATTTTTAACTCAGCACAAAGCTCATAAAAATTTATGATTCAGAAACAAGCAATATAAAGTTTAAACATTTAGACGTAATACAATATCATAATTTTCCAAATATTTAAATCTCGTTTTTATGATGTGTCAAAAACTACTCAACGTTTATGCAATGTACCACTTGTAACTATACCAACTAAAATTAATAATTAAAACATTGTTATTGCTTTCTAGTATGGAATAAAGTAATAATATTGTTATGTTTATTGGAGTTCGAAGATTTTATGCAAATCAGTCACAATGATCAAGACAGTTCTTAAGAGCGATGATAGTTTATTGTTGTGTAAACAATCCTTTAAATACAGGATTCAACTGCAATATTCGCAGAATAAATATCGGAAGTTTTCCCCCTTAATTCTTAAACAAATTATCAGTGTTTAAAATACACGTATGTAATACGTTATTCACAAACACAGCCGACTTTACTTTATATCTTTGGGCATATGGGCTGAAATCAGCCCTTCATTCCATTTTTAAAATCTGGGTGAATGAAAGTGGGAACTTTTTCTGGGGAAACTTCATGTTTTTCTTGAAACAAAGTGATTTTATGCTGCGACCCGTTAATAGACGGGAAACTTGAAAAATTTTTCCCTCTAGGCATGAAATTGAAATTTCTCCACAAATTTCTAAAAAAGTCCAGAGAGTCCCGATATCGCCAGCATGGTCACCGAAGTTGCCAAATTGGTTCCATATGTGGTGCCAACCTGGCTTCATCGCCAAGATCCCGCTAAGTTCCCATTGAATCACCATTATAACGTAAGATACGGCGTTTTAATTGAAACATCATTATAATGTAAGGGGCGGCGTTACTTGCAAATATTACAATTTTAACATAAAATAAATGTAACACAGAGAAATATAAATTCATTACCCATTCAAATCCAAATTATTTACATTGCTTACACAAATTCGTAGCAATATTATTTTCTCTATTTTACCATTAAATAACAATATAAATATTTCTTACATTGTTAAAATTTAAATAAATCTTTTTTTTTTTCAATTTTAATAAGTTATACTCAAATGTAAAACAGAAAAAATATTTGTACCAAACAATATATCAATATTGATCTTTAAAGATACTGTAAAATTCATCTTTAAATAAAGGAAGAAAATACCTGAAAGTTAAACTGCATGTTCTTAAAATAAACTGGCCTATTAATTCTTTTCAGCTTGTTTAAAGTAAAGCTACTATTGTATTATTTTGTAATTTTTTGGTTGGTATGATTTTATAAATTCATTGTTTTGCTCGTATTACTTCACTGTATTGGTTGTGTTACTTAAATGTTTAGTTTTGAAATGTAATTACTGAACTTCATAACTTAACTGTTTGATTTTGTAATTTAACTTGTTTCGTAATACTTTTTTTTGTTATTTATCCTTAATTTTATTTATCTTATTCTGTTAGTTTTCTTCTTTAACCGCATTCTTTAAACCACATGTGATTCTTCTGTATCATGGGAATTATTTTTTATAACAGAATATATTATTCCTCTGTATTGCTGTTTAAATATTTACATTTTTATTTCGAATTGTAATTTCAAAAAAATTTAAAAATTTACTATTACTTCCACATTTTATTTATTGAATAAATTCATATAGACAATAACAACTATACGTTTAGAGAATTAGATTTATTTAGAACCAAACTTAAACCAAGAAAGTATATGTAAAATCTTAAAAATTGTGTTAAAAACTATACAAATTTTAATACGTAAAATCTTACATATAATTATTATTATATATATATTTTTAAATATAAGAAAGTAAATTAAAAATAAAACAGACTACAAAATTTAGAATACAACGGGTAATTTGATCTTAAATTATGCAACAGAGCTTGCACGATATCAAAATTATTTTATAAAAAAAAGAAAACTGAATATATTTCCATAAATGACTTATAATAAATTCTTAAACAAACAAATGAATAATAATTTTCATAAATAATTGAAAAATTTAATACAAGTTAATTGTAATTTTTACGATATTTCTATATGAATATTTTTATACATATTATATATAAACTTATTTCCATTCATTATCAGTGCTACTTTTCTGATATTTTATTTCTCAAGAAAAAATCAGGAAACATGGGAAAAATTATGAATTTATATTAATGTTTCTGAAAATAATTTAAAAGGAAAAATCTTCATTTGTAAATTAGTTATTTGAACAACGAATAATCCTTCTCCATCGCATTATTTATTGATTTATTCTAACTTTAAATACTTCGTTTCTACAAACATTTCCGTATTTCTCGTAATTTTAACAATGAATAATGTATCGGGAATTCCAATGAGATCTTTCAAAATCAAGTTATTCAATTTTAGGAGCAATAAAAGCAACATTTACGGATAGTAACCTTTAAAATAATTTCGATGGAATCATTCTCTCTCATTTACATAACAAGAATCAAAGCGAACCGCTGAATATTCTTCAACTGTGTGCAAACCATTTCCTCATACTTAAAAATGTAAAATGGGAAAACAGTTTGACTGGAGTGTTTCCGAAACGGTCGGTTTTCTTTGGTAGTATTCCTTTGCTTTCCAAAGCTTCATTATGGAGGCTTTTTCTTTTTGACAGTTATTAAAGGGAACGAATAATAATATAATTATGCAAACATGAGAAAAGGTACCGGAGACAATTTATAAGATTGAACATTTTGGAATATAAAATTTACTTTTTACTAACGTTGGTGTAAAAAAGTAGCTTGAATATTCTGGAAAGTATTACTTAGCTACACTTTAGAATGTGGATATTATCATAAATATTTCAATGAAAAAAAATTTAGCAAGTCTTTTTACTTACTGTTTTTAAACAATTTTATTGATTTCATTTTTTATCTCCAAGCACAGTATACTTAAATACTTGATAAAATTTTGTTTCTGGTTTCAATGAATATATATATGTATATATATATATATATATATATATATATATATATATATATATATATATATATATATATATATATATATATATATGTGTGTGTGTGTGTGTGTGTGTGTCCACAGCAAAATAGCTGAGAATATTTTAATTACTCAAACAATGTCAATAAATGATGAATATAATTTCGAAGACATATTCAGCAATTTAAATATAAAATGTTTGATAAAGCCTTTTGTCACAACTTCTCTAAATAAATTCTAATTATCTTTATACAATTCTCTGTGTATATGAAGATCACTTTTCCACGATGCATTCTTTCAAAACTCATTAATTTCTATCGAAGATATGATTATTGCCACTTTCAAAATTGGCTTTGATGAAGATTTATAAATAGGTTATTAATGCTGAGATTACAATAACTTTGACTTTAATTTAAATGTATGCAGACAATTAATGAATGAGGTTTGACAACCAATTACTTGTTATCTAAAATATATTAATACAGTATAATGTGAAATCATGTCCTTTGAATAATGTCTCTTAAAGCAGTAGTTTAATTAATGGATTATTCGTTTGATTATGTTAATAAATAAGAAACCTTTGCAATAATCCACTTAGCAATATTCCTATCGTCTTATTTCCAGAAATTATAAAATAGATTAAAAATACTCTCTAAAAATTCAATAAATTAGGATAATAAATTTTCTTAAGGTAGTCGTAAAATATTTATAACCTTCGAAGATAAAAATAACAACTAATTCTTCTATGGAAAGCTGTATTTGTTAAAAATAAATTAAAATTTAAGAATTTATTTAGTTTTATGCTTTATATGTGAATCAAACGATATTGTCATGTTCATATGTATAATTATTTCAAATGATATTTGTTAAAAATTAGCAAACGATATTTATTAAAAATCAACTTCATCGTATTGCATTTATTTATTATTATTATTATTATTCTTTACTTCTTTTGTATTAATGGCAATTAAAAAAGTATTTCGTTTCGTTTCGAATATCGTATTTTTTTCATTTGTTTTGAAATGTTAAATTTGAGTTCTACTTTCTAAATATGTTTATGCTCAATTTCTGACAATGTTTTAGAACATTTTGTGAATAAAACACTTACATAGAATACTCACATATTCTAGTCCCATCAAATGGAATTGAAGGCAAATAAAAGTTTTCACATGGAAAGACTAGAACTAGATTTGTGCAAAAAACTACTGGTAAGTAATTGCATTTATGGTTTTTGTAGGAATTCCCGTATCTGAGCAAGTGAAATTATGAATTTCTCTTCTGTGATTTTTGCTTGCATATATAATGGGTAGTTATAGGAATGGTATGATAACAATAGTTCTAATCAGATGGGGAACATTTTATGGCTTTCCCAATCTTTTATGACAGTAGGAATAATTACGCTTTTTAGTATAAAAAATGAGTAAAAATGTACTTATAACATTCTCCTTTGACTTTTGTAATGTAACCAAAATTGCACAAAATTATTAAGCAATTGTTTACGTTGCGATTATTAATCAAATTTTACCTAAATTATTTTTTTAAATTACAAATTTTTTATCAAACTAAAACAAAATCGCGTGGTTGCTTAAGAAACAACTGATCTTTGGCAAGTTATGTACTTTAACAATAATATATGCACAGCTTAATATGCAATGGAATTTAAAACATTTCAACTATTCTTATTTAAAATAAAATTTTTTTCTTTAAACTTAAAATAATGTTATTGTATAAAATGCAGTAAGAGATTGAAATACGATTTGAACGCACAAGTACATATGTTTCTTACTCTCGTATATATTTCCATTATTCTCGTAATATTCTCAATCTCTAAAAGCACATTTATTTTGAATAAAAAAAACATTTAATATTGTTCTACTTTCAAATTAAAGACTAAGTCTAAAGAGTAGAATCGATCACTGGTTGGCGAGATTTATTTTTTATGCTTTTCTGAGATAGATGAGCTCACCAGTTGGAACTGTGAAGGATTCACAGTATCGTTCCATTTTCGAGAATGCCCAGTAAGTCTTTTAGATTGAGAATAGTTGGGTAGAATTTGGCTCTGTGGTTGTGCCACCATTATTTTTATTTTTATTATTGATATTATTATTATTTTGTAATTGTATTTTTCTTTCTGTAATTTTAATTTTTAAGTTGTCATTCATTACTTGTTGTTACGTATATTATTTTGCTATTTTTATTACAGTACTATATTTTTTTTTCTTTAGTTATATATTTATGGTATTCCTATTAATTTCAGATTATTTTAATTCGATTTTTTCGCAAACTTAAACATTTTAACAGCTTACTTTGTGTTTCGTCGAATGTCTGTCTACTTTTCCATGGAACATTTTGTGGAATGTGTGACAAATCACTTTTTGGCTTCGTTCTTCGGGTATGAATACGTTTTTACAAGGTTAAATTTCGTCTTCTGTACAAATTTTTTAGATGCTCACAATGGCCACCGATGTATTTATTCATGAAGTACGCGCTCTTGTATGGCATCATCTAGAGGGGTTGCTACTCAGAAAAGAAAAACACGCAAAAGAGCACCAATCTGGCAATTTTTAAAAATCGCACCAACCAGTGGCCGATTTTGCACTTTAACCATTTACCTTTGAAGGAAATTTAATGTATAATATCAGCGATAAATTTTAACCTCATAAAAATAGTTTTTGCTGTACCAAAAATACTCCCAAAATTTTAAATTAGGTTTTTCTTACTTTATTCTTCATAATATTTTCAGTCATGCAATAAATTCGACACCCAACTAATGTCTGAAACTGTTTGGTGAGTTATCAAATTCCATTTCTCAAAGTTCAATTCTATTCAGATCTTACATTTCTATAAGTGATTATGTATAGCTCTTTTCAAATTTCAGTCATAAAAACTTATAGTATATTCAGACCAATTGTATGGACATGAAGTTTAAGCAACAGTGAAAAACAAAACAAAATTAATGCATAAACCTTATTTCTATTTATTTTTTTTTTCAAAATGTTATAAAACACATTTTGCTGAAAGAATGGGGAAAAAAATTTAATTGTAAGAAACTAAGTACCTTTTTCATCAATCAGTTTTACGCAAAAATTTATTTTATTTTTCGTGTCAATGAAAAATGTAACTTATACATTTTATATTTACTTGCTTAGAGTATTAGACTTTTCATATATAATCTCGTTGTAATATTATTGCAATAAAACATTGCAAACATTATATATTATTTTAGCAGTGAAATGAATTGCTTCAGAATACGTAAAAAGTTTATAAAAACTAATGTAAACAAATCATCAATTAAGAAATGTAAATTCAGATTTCAATTGACAATAATTCACCTTATCTAAACTATATTAGAAAAAGTTTTAATGCGTTGCTGAGTTCTGAGTGTTTACTTGAAAATCATAAAAAAATTATTTATGTACAAAACATCTGCTTATCTTCTTTCCACATACTTGACATTTTATTTATTAATAGAATGAAAGTTAATAGTATTTTAATGATTTAGCAAAATAATTTTTAAGTCCATTGAATGATTTCAATTACATAATTTCTGATTTATTATTCCTGATCTTTCAACCGTAAGTTAATTCACGCAAATATATTCGAGCTTCTAATTGAAAATAATTCTAATGGCGTTCGCATTTAACATTAAAATACGTAACTCGCCATTTATTATGGGAAAAGGCTTAGATTTCTATTCATGCGGGAAAAATAAGATTCATTTTTTGAAATTGTAACAAAGAAGGTGGTAATTATTATCATTAATATCGCTTGTATTCACTCTAACGATGCCTTTTATTGCAAAAAGTCGAATACAATAGAAGCACGGTTAATAATTATTGCTATCGAACGGAATAGCCATTTTTGCCTTCCACTTAAATAATCATCTGTCGATAAAGAAGAATCATCGTCAGAAAGTAAGCTTCAGTTGGGCCTCAGGTGCTGCTTTCGAATCGAATTCTAACTTTTTCAAAGTGATAAAATGCTAATTGTGTTTTTACAGCCTGAATTAATACCTTTAACAATCCCATGCATCTAACGCCTATGACACCAACTTGAATAGTCAATGAAAGAATACTATGTAACGGTATCGTTTATGGCTCTTTCGTGAATAAAGAACATGAATACATGGCTGTATTTGTCAGCTTAGGAAAGGAGAGCTTTTTAAATTATAGCGTATTGTTAAAGACTTACTTCAAGTGGAAATGCTTACGATATTGTTTGCTGACATTAAATCACTGAAATGCAAGCTATTGTTGTAAACTATTATTTTATGTCACACCGTAGAACCCATAGATTCGTTCGCTACACAAATAAAGGCTTAAAACATATTTGTAATTTGTTCTTCAAGTGGAACTTATTATCGTATTATTCCATTTTACTTAATACATTTTTCGGTCTTAGGCTTTTATTAAAAATATATTCAATGCTTCGAATTGTTATTCTTGAAGCAATATATTCGTATGCACTGAAATACTAATAAAAATAAAAGTTCCATGAATAGATTCCTTGTTTAAAAATTCCAATACATTTCTTTAAAAAAATCCACTTTATTTCCAAACACTTACGCATCATATAATAGATCTATTTAAATGCGGAATTGCTATTTCACTTTTTGTTAAATAACATGTAAAACTCTTTGAATTATTCTCTAAGGTTATGCCGATGTAAGATAAAAACTTTTAATGAATTAATATCGAATGATTTATTGTGAAATGCTTGTTGGCTATCAAACGTCCGTCAAAGCTGGACTGTTATTCAAACATTTAGGTTTTTCGATTGAATTTTTTACGTTACTCCTTGATAGCTGTGCTCGTACGCAGTTCAATGAAGGAAGCTACTGCAACAATTCTCGCGGTGGGTTACATCAAAACATTGGCGGGGGAGCTCAGCTGACGGATAACATTGCCATCAAATAAAAAGTTACAGATTGGAAAATGATAATCAGTTTGCTAACTGAACAACGATATACAAATAAACCGAATAGCGTTATGAATTCAAACACAAAAAAAAGTATGAATGAAATTTATTTTTTCAATCTTTTCAGATAATATTCATCTTATTTTTAAATAATTTTACAGACCTAATTTAAAGGATAGTTCGGATTGTTTAATTAGTTCTCTTAAAAATGTGTTCGTAATTTCTTAAAATAAGTTCATGGCAATGTATATTCGTAACTCTGAGAAATATTTTTAAAAAAAGGATCAGTTGTTGATATATCTTCCAAACAACTGTACTCCATATGTTCAATGCCATTACTTTAAAATCTATCTGATGTATAATCATTGTCCGTGATCATTACTTTAAAATCTCAAAATTTTTATTTTCTCTGTAGTATTACTTACTCCTTCTGTAATATAAATCCTGTCTCCATAAATTCCTTCACTTTTCACTTTAAAGATCTATCAAGAAATATTAAATGCGGTTTTAGATTATCGTTTTGCGGCGGTCTCCACCTAAGAAACCATTTCCTGTCAGGGAACTGGTAACGTCTAAATAATTATGTAATTTCGAACGGGAAATTATCCGAGATCTGACACTCCGACGCTTATGTTCTAAGGCAAGTCAATCTTTGACCTACCTTTATACAGCTAACAGAAAAATGACCACCTTCCCTCTCAAGTTTCAATGTCTCACCGCGTGAGGGGTGACATGCACCAAGACACGAATAATAGTCACGACCACATCCAAACAGAAGCGATTCTGCATCATGTGAGGATTGAAAGGGCATAACGTATTCGATTTATAAAGATACTCTCGATACTCTACAGAGCTTCACAGACACTAGAAAGACACTTGTACAGACTTCAGCACTTTACGACACCCCAGCAAAATCTAACACTCTCCCTCTCTCTCCGATCTATTTTCAGACTCATTTAGACCCTCTCACACTTACTGTGATCTATCAAGACGCACACATACGAGCATCCTAATGTTGTCCAACGCAGCCTTTCACAAGTGTGATACGGCCTTAACAGCGACCTAAAGAGCACTGCACTTTATCAGTGCCGTAGATGTTTCGAATGATGACAATGATATTTTCCTGTTATGTAGATATATATTTGAAGCATTTTCCGATTTCAAAATTATCAATAAATAAGCAAAATTTGCCACCGTTCCTTGACCAAATATTTCAAGCTAAATAAATATTCTATTAATTTATCTAAATATTTCATGAATGGTGTGTGTATGTGTGTGTGTGTTTGTGTAAAAGTTATTTTTATATTAAATACAGACTAAAAATTATGAGTATCTTAAGCAGTCCCGATATAAAGTGAATTATAAAAGCATATAACAATATATTTAAGATGTGCATAAATTGAAATATTGTTTTATAATCTATCTACAGTGATAAAAGAAATGAGTTGACTCTTTTAATCAGATGCGAATAAAATGCATCAAAATAATGTTAATAATTTGAATTTCTCTAGGACTTGTAAGCATATTACATCTACTTTCGTGCAATTTTTGTGAATGTTTTATTTTTTTTATCGGAATCAATAGCCTGTGGTGACTTAGCAATACCAACAAACGATTCAAACATCAAAGTAATCTATTTCAAAAATCATTTTGACTACAAACCTCATTTAATTAAATACTTCCACGCAAAGTTTTCATAATAGTAACTTTATTTTATTCCTGTTTCTTTAATATGGCACAATAACTTGTTATGCTATTTGGTATTTCCTTATACAAAGACAACGTTCCAAGAAAATAACTGATAAAAAGCTATGCTTAATTAATTTATATTACAATCAATCAATTACATGTTAATATAGAAAATTCCTATAATGTTAAAAAATATTATCAAAGTACTATTGTGGCAATTAAATAACTGGGATAGTCTTAAAAATTATCTTTATTGAAAACGATGTATAAATAATACCTTTTAATCCCCTTCAACATACTCCTCTTCCATATCAATACATAACTGCATACAAGTTTTCTACAGTTCAAGGCAGTACTGCTGCTCATTTGGTGTCACCATCTTCAGTAAGTCTGCCGTTTTTACCTTCATCTCTCCCACAGACTAAATATGTGGTCCCATCAATGGATTTTTCACTTTAAGAAACAGTCATAAGTCGCATGGTGTGAGGTCTGGTGAGTAAGGTGGATTCTCGTGCACAGTAATGCGCTTGTCTACCAAAAACTGTTTTACATAGAGTTCAATGAGCACCTATGCGTTGTCTTGGGACAAAATCGACGTGTTAACTCTGTCTCTAATCCTTCTCAGGATCTCAATGTAATACTACTTCTTTACCGTTTGGCCTCGTGATACCCATTCAATCGTGATGTTGCCATTAATATTGAACGAAAACGATGAGCATCACTTGTCCTTAATGTCACAGCTGGACCCGCGAAAGTTCATCATCTTCCACAAACCACCCAATCTTCGGAAAATCCTTTATGTCAGGGGTAATCAACCTTTTTTTCTGTTGGGCCGCATACAAATGTCAGCTATTTCACGTGATCCGCATGTTAGTTATTTCACGCGGGCAGCAACATAAGGATAAATGGGTGGGGAGGGGGCGTAGAAATGCTTTGTGATCAAAATAACATTGGAAATTTAAAATGTGGAAAATTGATCAAAATAGAATAACTCCTGTTTTGCTTTTTTTGAATTACTGTTTTTTATATTTTTATATTTTATTCTTGCCCCTAACACTAAATCAGAAGCATTAAGAAACACACCTTCAAAATTTCTTCATCATTAAATGGTTTCATACGATTACCAATAATATAACAAACTTCATAAGATGCCTTTGTTACTACTGCGATATTACCACGGACTCCGAAATGCTGAGTTAGTGTAAAAATGTAGAATAAAGCACACTCCACGCGCTTACCACAATGACATTTATTTTCTCGTTAATCATTTTATTCTTATTTTAAGAATTGTTCTTTTACTTTTTAGTTCAATTCACTATAAAAGCGTGTTTTTTAAAAAAAAATTTTAAACTATAATTTATATTTCATTTTTTAGTTCGATCTACAAAAAAAGCCTGTTTTTTAGTTTTTAAAACTATCATTTATTCTTTGTTCAATTTATCCTTGAGTTTGATATTTGGAGCCGGAATTATGTGGCTCTGGAATTAGTCTTGCTCTTCTTCAATGGATACACTAATAGGTCTGAAGGATATTTATTCTCTCCCCTTACGGGGCCTCGGATAAGCCCCATATCGTTGCATTTCAAAGATTCCCCGTCTGTATAGATACACATCTTAACTAATAAAAGTGTGTTAAGAAGAAATATTAAATGTCAATCATATTATCACCTTTTAAACGTATTGCGAAATGTTAATTCGTATCATCACTTATAAAAATATTGCTTAATCAAAATAAAAAACGTATTTAGCAGTAAGAACATAAATTTTTATCACCTTTTAAACTGATTGCGAAATATTAATTCGTGCTTTCACTTCTAAATGTATTGCTTTATAAAACTAAAACATATTTAGAAGTTAGAACATAAATTACCTTTATTCACATGTTTGTGGTTTTAGGATTGCACCTTAATCTTTTAGGTGATAATTCTGGAAACAAAATAATGAATTAGTCGCCAAATCTGGAAATCCTTATATTCCTTAATTATTAAGATCCTATTGTATTGTAATCGGTCCTTGACAAGTATGCGAAATTTGGAATTAATCTGACCTTTTAAAGTGGGTAAAAATCAAGTTCAAAGATTCCATTACATACAAGTGAAACTTATAAAAACGTGTTAAAAAGAATATCAATTCGTCCCCATACGATACCGACAGCAAATATCAAAATTGATATATTACGTATCTTGACGAAGAATTTTCCACCAAATTTTTAATACTTTGTTCTTAAATAAATAAATTTCTAGAACAATGGGCCTCTGATGTACTAATTAAAAGGCTTCCGGTGGACCGCAGGTTGAGTATCGCGTGTCTAGACAGTAAAAGATAACTTAAAGTAAAGTTTAGAAAAGGATGACAGCAACTTTGGCTTTAAAATGACACATTCCTGTTATTTATCCCAAATAATGGAGTATTATGATATAGTTTTATTTGCTTTTCGTAGTGAGAAGGAGTTTCAGCACGGTTGCCAATCTTCGAAATAAAGAAAAAGACTGGGCACAACAAAACCAAGGAGATGTAAGTTTAAACCTGACAAGAATGACGCCATCCAACGGAAAACATCCTGATTCGTCCCCCATTAAAAAGCAAAGCATTTGTTTGTTGTTCCGATATTATATATACCAATTAAAAATATAATTTAACTAACATGTGTTTTAAGTTTTAAACACTGTAATTTAATCCAGTTAGAAATTTAAACTTGTAAAGTTCAACGCTCTATACCAGCTGTCAAAAAATTTAAGTTGGTAAATTTGTTAATTCATAATTTGAAGCAGCAAAGGTTCATCCAAAACTGAAAAGTATGGCAGTTGGTACATGAGACAAAAATCGCTCAGGAACCTCTGCACCAGAGTATCATAAATCACTCAAACTCCATTTCTTCTCCTCAGTTGAGTTTCTTGGTAGAAGAATTTTCATTCTCACCTGTACAGTAGAGTGGACGCTCAATAGAAAGGAAACTTTTTGCGGAAAATTTAACAATTAATTCCTTTCAGAGTTAATTTAATGTGTTATGTTTATAAAGTTAACACAATATTTTATAATACTAAACGGACTAGAAGTATTCTTTGCAATATATTTATAAACAAACCTAACTTTCAATCTTCAAGAGTCTTAAAGAATCCTTTTAGGAAATTCTTAGGTTCTTTATATACAATTAAATCCATTTTAAATTTTTATTAGTTTTCCTTTTAATAATGTAAATTTTATCTACAGACATATTTTGTGATCACTTGTTATTTCATTTAAGTTCTTAATCAGCCATTACTCTCTTTGAAAGCTATTGAAAATGACTCAAACAGCAAATACCAGTTAACCACACCCAACTTCACTCAACAAGTAATCGCAGATGTAAGCATCAAGAACAGCCCACCCACAAAGTAAATCTAGTTATTCAACAATAAATTAAATTCACTATACTTCTACCGTCAACCTAACAAAAAGAACCCAGAGACTACACCTACAATCACATAACCAGGTGCCAGGTTACATGTCGCTGCGGATCTCACTCTTTAAGTTTCCTTACAATAGTAATAATTTTCCACTTTACCAAAGAAACTCTATCCATTCGCACAAATTCTTTTTACCCTCTATCTCAGGTTTGTGGAACTTTTGCGTACGACTGAATCTTCGATGTGCTAGCTCAATATTTGCGCAATTTATTTTGACATAAGTGGATCAGTAAAATATGTACTTATTAATTATTATTCATTGCATTCTTAAGATATCCATTTACATATTAAAATTTAAAGAACTCATACGCCAATATGTTGAGAGACAATTGAGTGTTTCTTCGAAATTAGATAATTAATGGAAAACATATCTTATATTTTAATGAACTTGAATCACACAAAAAATCCTTCAAAAGTATTTCCTTCATAATAGAGAGTACTCTGAAAACGGAAATATAAGAAATAAAGTGTATAATTTTGTAATCTATTAAGGGTTATTCACATTAAACTATCTAAAATTATGTTGTATTAACATTTCAGTTTGATAAAAAACAAAATAATCTCTTTTAAAGATAATTTTGATTTAAGACAATGAATTTCAAAATTAAAGTAAGCAAAAACACTTAAAAGTAAAAAAAATATATAATGTAGTTGAATTCCTTCATTAGTTTTCTATGTTTTAAATCATTAAGGTTTTTCTTTTTGATCAAAGGAAAGATTTAAGAATTATTCTTTATTAATTACACCCTCTATGTCAAAATACTAACAGATAGATATTGATCTATTCGTAAGCTTTAATGGTCTATGTTTCTAAAATGTACATGACTTAAGGATTAATTTTATCAATTATATTTCTTTTCTATTAGTTTTGTGAAAGATGACGTACTTATCCAAACTATTTTACCTCTGAGAAATTTTGCTAGGTGCATTTTCACAATTCCTTTCTTAAGGAAATTCATTCAAATCCAATAAATTATGTATAGTCCATGTTAAATTAAATACATTTGTAACGTTTTAAGACCTATAAAGAAATACTAATGTTTAATGAAACTCAAAAACTTTTTGGCTTTAATGTTTATATATAATTACCTTTACAAAATCCAAATGCGTTGAAAGGGACCTACTTTAATCAAAAACACATATTTATTTTTTTATTTTATTGAATAAAGAAACTTTTTGATTTTATAAGAATATACATTACATCATTTCTAATGCATAGTTACAATAAATTCACAAAAAATTAGAAAAACCGAAAGTTGGTCTTTAATTTGCCAGCTATTAGCATTCAAATTAATCAGAGTCTATCATGACGAGTCTGAAAACTCAAAACATTATAAATGTATTGTGACGTCTCTCGCGTCTTTCTGTTAACATAACTCCTATGTTCTTTGACGGCCACGATTAATGGCAAAACTTTTCCAACCCAATACCAAGAAGATAACAAAGATATTATGCAAATGAGATTTACTATAAAGGATAGAAGTTTTCGATGATGGTATGGCAAGCCTAGATATAGCGAGGTAAGCTTAGAGATAGTAGTGTGGAATCATTCTGATCGATAGCGTGACAAAGCTTAGTGTGAAATCTTGCAGATCAAAAGTTAGCGGTCCGATAGCTTTAGAAGGAATAGAAATCCTATATAAAGAAGTTGGAATCTTCATATATAAAGCGAAAGATATATATCTCTCTTTAGGTAAAGGAAGGAGATCTGCAAAAGGTAATATTGATATAAGTAATTAGATGAATAGGGATTGCTAATGATAATTGGATAAAGGATCTAGTTGTGTGTGATCTGACTTGAATACGTGATTTAATTTGGGCTTGACTCTCACTCTTTAATTAAAATTGTCAAATTAGGAACTTATAATATAAGGTTCTAATAAAAAGCTGTATTAAGAATTATTATGTCTCATCATTTGATAATCCCACACCTCTCTCAGCTTATTGCGGAACCGGTAATGACACATGGTTACCTGCCAGGATGGCTATGTCGCAATGGTGGCGCCCGAACGTATTTAATTCTGCTAGGTAAATGTAGGTGGAAGTACGTCCTACCTGGAAATGTACTTTTCAGGGTCGGAGAACATTGCAGAGTTTATAGAGTGTATAGATAACAACATACAGTTACTTGAAATCCTGGCAATCTGTCATGTGCTTACTTAAAAGTCATCCAGGGGAAGGGCTCAAGATTGGTATTCGATATATTTGGTCTGTTGTTAGTGCAAAAATACAGCCACGGATCTTTTGCGCAGCTCCAAAGCTGAATTAGCGGCTACTTTTCCCGCGGTCAAAAAATAAGAAAGAACTACAGTCGGAGTTTTATGTATCCCAGCAGGGAAGAAATCAATAGGATGCTACCGATTTTGTTTATATAGATTACTAAAAATAGAGAGAGAAGTTTAGAATTAGGAATGTCCCAAGCAGACTTAGTGGATCATATTTTAGTTCGACTCGAACCACAGATGCTAGACTACGGAAGTCAGAAACTACAAAACACGATACAACTTTTAGAAGTCTTGGCTAAATTGGAAGAGAGTATATTCTTTAAAATTACAAAGGGGTTACTGTGAACGATAATATAGAAAGACGAGGTCAAAATGCGCATAGGATGCCTAATTTTAATGCTAATGGTGAAACTGGAGGAATTCTTGAAGTAAGACATAGACCAAATAACAGTAGAAATGAGTCTCTAAATGAGAATACGTGTCACAAAGTAATAGAGGGTCTGAGAGGAATAGGTTTCATAATAATGATCAGAGATTCAATAATAGTTACTACCTGAAATGAGCAAAATGATAATCTTAATAGAGGGGACCGCAGAAATAAGGGTTCGAGTAATAATTCCACCTGAGGCGATAGGAAGCAAAGGGGACAATTAAATATTGTGAAGCAGTTAATGATCAACCTCAAGAGGTGTCGACAAGAGAGACACCTGACTTTCTCGATATGTATAGCACCCGTAGAACTTCCCCTTAATGTCTCATTTTATTAAATAACACATTTTGAAAGCGCTTATGGGACACCGGAGCAGATAAATCATTTATATCGAAGAAGTATATAGAAAATATTTTTCTTATAAGCAAATTAAAAAATCGCGAGCCCAGGTAATAACAGCACAGGTGCGAAATGCCAAAACATGGGATCGTAGAATTAAAATTCTACATCACAGACAATTCGAAAGAAATTGGTCATTTCCATTTGTTGAAGATTTAGAATACCCATGTATTCTGGGTATCGACTCATAAGTGCGTCAAGAATCGTATTACTAGATTTTGATCAGAAATCGTTAAAAATTCAAAATTCACTGGTTGAAGATAATAAGGTAAATAAAGGGAAATTACACGTTAATGGGTCAGAAATGAAGTTAAACATGGTGGCTACAGTTTTACCGGAAAACGCATGGGAAAAAATAAATATAATTGGTGATAAAATTAATTGCTTAAGCAATCAAGGATTTGGCAATTTACTTCGCGGGAACAATTAATAAATGAACAGAAAATGACCCAGAATTAGGTCATATATATAGATATTTAGAAAAACCCGGAAGATAACTCGTTAATGCAACGATATGAGAATTGGTCCTACTTGATTTCCGTTTAATTGAAGGATTATTTTATGCGAAACACGCAACGTCATTAGTGAAATGTGTATACATTCCAAAAATCTTTAAGAAATGAAATAATGAGAGAAATTTCATGACAAGCCACTCGCTGACACACTTAGGCAGATTTTAAAACGTATCATAAAAAATCTGGGACGTTTGTTATTTCCCCGTACATGAGAAAATTTATTGATCAATATACCCCTCTACATGCCATATAAAAGCAAGTTAATAACTATAAAAACGCGTTACCAGCTGGTCGATTAAATCCACTATATCGAATTATCCGAATGAGATAGTGACATTAGATTTATTAGGCCCATATCCTATATCGAGAATAAGACGTAACCGCTATTTTAGTAATAACCGATCATTTCCAGCAAATGGCTGGAAATTATACCTCTTAAAAAAGGCCTCATCTCGTATAATAAGAGACATTTTTTTGATAACTTATATCGCGTTATGGGAGTCCAATAAAATTAATAAGCATAATGGTCCCCAGTAATTTATATCCGAGATTTTGAGCACTTAAGGAAAGATTAGGCATAAGGTATGTGAAGACTGCTGCTGCATATCGACCACAAGCAAATCGGACCGAAAGAGTTAATCGAGATATAGTGCAAATGATTGCAAATTACGTTAATGATCAACACGATACTTTGGGATCAATTTACGTGAGTTTACGCTATTCGTAATGGCAGGTGAATGAAACAACGGAAAACACCGGTTGAATTATTTTTAGGTCGAAAATTGATTACACCCATTTCAAAACTAGTTAAGTGATATCGGAAAGTTCAAAATTCAAAATTCAAGATATACAGAAAAGCTTCTTTGTAAAGAAGCTAGACTAAGTACGAAAAATTAAACAGGAAAAGGTGTGGGGAAAAATATTATAATAGACGTAGAAAAGACATAAAAATAAAGGTAAATGATTGTCCCTATTGAAACATATACCCCAAGTTCAGCAGCTAACAAAGTATGCGCTAAATTTAAACAAAAATTTGAGGGACCTATAGAGTCTTAGAAGTTAAGAATTTTACATTGTAATATGGAAATCAGGAAAAAGATTAACAGTTAACGTAGATCAAATAAGAATATATCGTCATAGGAAATGTGACGAGGTCGAATTAGAACAGGTATCCCAAATAGTGTATAAGATCAAGTCAGGAACCTCGTACTTCGGAAAAAGTACAATTGCTGATTAAAATGAGTCACACATGGGGAAAGCAGAAAATCTGCGGTGAAACGTAGGTTAGAGGCAAAAGGGATTGGTAACCAATCAATCCTCAATATAAAATACAGAGAGGACCCATAAAACAAATCACTGGTCAACAATACCTAGTTCATAGCTTGGGAATGAAAATAAAACAAAAAGGTTTAGATATAAACTAGGTATTAAAAGATCAGGTGTGTTTAGCAAGTGGACCACAAAAGAAAGTGGCAAAGAAAGGAATAATAATAATAATAAAAGACAAATGTCATCCAGTACTATTTCCAAAAGCAGGAAAGAATAGAAGAGAGTGCACTGAAGTTACAGATGAAGCAAGATACAGTCTAAGACCACGTGACGGAGAAATCGTAGAAGAACCTGACCAGCCAAGGACACAGTTGGGAAGTCAAGGAAAGGACGACAAGGAGATTACAAGTCTTTACAACAAGAAATTCCAGTACAACCGACGAAAGAAGAGTGATGACACTTCATCGTTGAACGAATGGGAGTAAAATATATAAAAATCAGGTTGTATTGTTTCCTCATTTTTATGATCTTCCAACAAGTGTCGGAAGAATTATTGCAAAGAAGGAAGTCTCGGCGGTGCTTAAAAGTTATAAGTTAAGCCAAACACTACAATGAGGCGTTCATTTCTAATTTTGGAACTTTTGACTTGTTAAAAATTTTTCTGAAGAAAACATTTGTAATCACACATTTGTTTGTTTCTGGATGTATGACTTCGTGAGATGCGAAAATCTTTTGGTTATTTGTTATAATAGTTTATTGAAAAATGTTTGTAATTGTATAATATGTATATATATATATGCTTGCTGTATTGTTACGTATTATGAGTGCATCTGGTTCAGGGAAACGCAGCGTAGCGTCGTAGGCACTAACACACATAAATGAGGCTAAAAGCGGCTCATTGGGAGTTTTTGTTGAAACCAGATGGGATGGAGATGAAAATTTATTGTGATATATATAAATAATATATAATTGTGGAAATTAATTAATATTATGCGGAAATAGAGACTCAAATAGTTTTCTACTTTCCCTCAGGGAGACTGACCCTGAAAATCTTGAAAGTATACGAATTATATTTCAACAAGAAGGGGGGAGCGACAGTTCCAGCTCCATATGCAGGTGTTGGGGATTGGTCTATGCACCCAGAATATTTATTTTTGTGAATATTTAAGTGTATAAATATTTTGGCAATTGAAATGTGTAAAAGTGAGAGGCATAAATTAAACAGTAATTATTAATGTTGGCCTAGTTATTGGAGTAAAATTTATTGTCACGAGTTTAAATTCTAAATTGAATACAAAATTTAATTCTAAGATGAGTAATGAAAATTAAAGTCAAGATAAATTTTGGAAATTAAAAAATTTAAAAAATTTAAGTTTAAAAAGAATAAAAATTAAAGTCGAAAATTTTGGGAAATTATAAAAGAAAATGAGGATTTAAGTTTAAAAATTGTAATAAAAAATTAAAGTCAAGAAAATATTGGAAATTATAAAAGTTAAAATAAATTTAAAATTAAAATTTAAATAAAACTCAGACAGCAAGAAATTTAAAAATAGAGTTTTAAAGAATTTATTAAGGGATTGAGAACCCTTTTTAAAAATACGTTTTTCTTCTTGGGGGGGGGTGTGATTCCCGCTTTAACATAACCCATGTTCTTTTGAGGGCCCCGATTAAGGCAAAATTTTTCCAACCCAATACCAAGAAGATAAACAAAGATATTATGCAAATGAGTTTTTACTATAAAAGGATAGAAGTTTTTGATGATAGGATATAGGGGCAAGCCAGATATAGCGAGGTAAGCTTAGAGATAGTAGGGGAATCATTCTGATCGATGGGTAAAAGCTTAGGGGAAATCTGGATCAAAAGTTAGCGGTCCGATAGCTTTAGAAGGAATAGAAATCCTATATGAATTTGGGAATCTTCATATTTTAAAGCGAAAGATATATATCTCTTTGGTAAAGGAAGGAGATCTGAAAAAAGGTAATATTGGTAAAGAAATTAAGAATAGGATTATTAATGAAAATTTGGGATAAAGGATCAGTGTGTGATCTGATTTTTGAATACGTGTTTTAAATTTTGGGGCTTGACTCTCATTTTTTAATTTAAAAAATTGTCAAATTAGAACTTAAGAAATATAAGTTATTCTTAATAAAAGTTGTATTAAGAATTATTATGTCTCTCATTTTGAAATCCCACACCCTAGCTTAAAGGAACCGGACGACATTCATAAAGGGATGGTATGTCGCAGTATTTCTAAAAAAAACTTTTTGCAACCAGTATTTGCATAATTTTCAGTGAATAAGAAAAAATAATTATTTTTTAGGAATTTTTTTGTGAGTTATATTGATAATTTCAAAAAATTTCCTCGACATATGTCATATTTTATTTTTATTTGATCGCTCTAAAATTTTATTTTTAATAAAACATTAAAATATTATATATCCTTTAGAGAAATACATCTAATTTGTATTAGTAATACTTTCACTAGTACAAGTTTTTTAACATTTTTCTAGTGCCTTTTTTCACTTTTAACTGTGGGGTTTCCGTAAAATTTAAATTATTTATTTTAAATATTGTGTGGGGGTTAAGTACTATATTTATTTATTGTTTCTAAAAAAGTATTTGTAAAGTTTTTGTGTGCTTTTCTAAAAAAAAAGTACCCCCAAACGCATTGATGCTTTAATAAAAAACCGTTTTTCCCCCAAATCATGAATTTTTCTTAATTTGAAATTTCTATATGATCTCATGAATTACAAAAAATTATTTAAATAATTTTGTTTTTTAAATCCCCCAATAGAAACCAAAAATAAACACAATAAATATCCTACTTTTGGTGCTAAAAAATTATATTGACTACGAAACCGAGAAAAAAAAAAAGAGGAAATTACTTAAGGAAAAAATTTCAAATTACAAGCGATATAAATCAGGGAAAAAGTTAAAATATTAAATAATTCCCAGTTTAGGAAAATAAATATATTTTTAAATATAAAAAATACAATGATTATTTGTTATTTTCTGTAACCTTATATAGACAATTAAATAACTAAATATTTCATATATTAGCTTTTCATCTTTCCTTTTTAATACCTGTTGAATAAAAAAAAAAAAAGATAACGGAAATTAATGGGAAAATTTTTCAAAAAAAAAAGGTAGGGGTATTTATCTTACATAATAAAAATAATCATCGAATTTTTAATGTATTTATTTAAAAAGTTATTTTATTGGGTTTAAAAATCAAAGGGGATTTTTTTCCTTTTAATATGTTAGATCAAATATTTAAGTTAATATCATAATTTTTAGAAATAAGATATTTAATAAAATTCAAAATGTTGTTTTAAAATCATAATAAATTAAATTTTAGGATTCATTACTTCATTAACATGTAAACAATACGGTTTTCTTAACTGATTTAAAATAATTTTCCATCACATAACTAGATTTTTTACAAGAGTAAAAAAAAGAAAGCGTTATCAAAATGAGGTAACATAACTAATGCTCTGTAAGTTCTAGAGGTAAGAAAAGAGCTTTTTATTTCTTAGCTCTTTATATATTTTAATAAGGAATAAAAAAGGCATTTCATTAC
Organism: Trichonephila inaurata madagascariensis; assembly: GCA_019973955.1. Lineage (NCBI taxonomy): Eukaryota > Metazoa > Arthropoda > Arachnida > Araneae > Nephilidae > Trichonephila > Trichonephila inaurata. The sequence continues at coordinate 76,245 of BMAV01000476.1, read as the reverse complement.
AGAAAAATATTCTTAAAAATTGTGCCTGGAACTACTTAAAATTGTCTTCAATTTTTCCGCTCTGATTTTTTAGGAGGGGGAGGGGGTTAATTTTACTGTTAAATTAAAATTCATGCGCATAAATCACTGAAACTGATCAGAAATAAACCAATTCAATGAAAAAGTTCTCCTTGAAAAATTAACTTATTTATTCATAATTCCTCTATAATCCATGTATCATGAAGCGAATTGTAAAATGTATAAATACCGAAAAAATTATTTTAATTTATTTTCTTTCCATTTCATTAGTCAATTCCCACACATTCGGGTACGTGAAAATCTAATTTAATTAAATGAAATATATTATGTGAGTTATAAAGATAAATATTTCATTATATCAATACCTACAGAAAAGGATGTATAATAAACCTTGTAACAACAGTTAAAATTAAAGGCACAACTATTGTGATTTGCTGACTACATTTAAATAAATTTGAAAATTGTACTATCTAAATTATTTTTGGATTATTAAAACGAAAATTCATTAGAATATTTTAAATAAAAATATTTAGACCTTTCCCAGTAATAAAATCCGTACGAGGTTCTTACACCCGGTTCTAAGAAAGACATTCCTGAAAGGTAAAATAAACCGTGGATCACTACATACTTTCTCTTTAGCCCGCATTTTTAATCTTCAATAATTTACAACTTGTCATATTGTTACGCCCATAGCAGAATGTCTTTGCTGCCATCTATTGCGGAAACAGGGGAAAGTAACGTAAAAATTCTAAACTGATTGACATACGCAAAGGAACAACCCTTGTCCAAAGGACCACACATTATTAACAAAAGATCTTTGCTGCGATCGTTTATCACAATTGACATCAACTTGGTTTACTAGTTTACCTCCCCTTTATATAAAGAGAATATCTCCACTGAATGTTCATTTCTACTTTGAGCGCTGACCAGTGCAGTTGTGTCTAACTTCTAAATTTTTCTGTATCTAGCTTAACCATAGAAAATCCAACAGCATTCAGTTAAGCAAACGCGTAGAATTTCAAGTGCTTGAATTTTTATCTACCTTATAGATTTGCGTTTATTGACACTATCACTTCCAACAAAATGGAGCAAAAATTTTGCATTTTAAGCGATGAACAAATCTTGAGTACTTTTCGCAATAGTACCGACATAAAAGTAATTGGACAAGCAGTTAAAGAAGCTGTTGAAGTAGCTGAGAAAAAAACTAGTGTGTTACAATCGTTAAAAGAATTAAATATATCTTTAACTTGTGCGTGTAAAAAATTAAGGTCGAAGAAAGGTAAGAGGTGTTTGAAAAAAATCAACTTAAGTGTTTCTTTAACAACTTTGTTTAAAGAGAAAGGAAAACTCAATAGGATAATAAAGAAGGCTTAATTATGCCTTTCTGATGTTTTGACCAAAATAGACTATTTGAAGAAATTGTTGGATGTACCTGCTGTTTACCTCATGGCTACAATAACCATTTATGACAGCAGACATTTGAATAACCTTCGAAAAAAAGTTGTGAGGTTAGGCTCAATTGTGAACAAAATTATCAGTGAAGTTTTCCATTTTATAAATGGTCTTGAGAACATTGAAGCAGACATTTCGCCTCTCGTTGACGTGAGAAACTTACATGAAACTTTGCATTCCATCTTTCTTTCGAATTTATGAAATGTTTACTTTTTTCGTACTTAGAAAATATTTAGAAGTATTTTAAATTCAAATTACTCATATTTTTATTCGACAATTGAATACCGAAGTTCAAACTATTTTAAAACTATGCTGGACTCTTGACATCCCAGTTTTTACTGGAATTTTGAAATATATGCTAGACTTGACATACCAGTTTTTACTGGAATTTTGGAATTTTGAAACTTTTCACATTTTACATCGTTAAAAAATATTTAAATGTGTTTTTAATTGGTAATGATGAAAAAATTAACATGTTAACTTTGCTTATGGATTTGTTAACATTATTTTCTGAACCAAACAAAAATTAATCAATCATCTTTCAATCTTTAAATGAAAGATGCTGACTTTTCAACTGTAAATAGTGTATTAATACGTGTTTTTCTCAACATTATTTGTTAAATTATTTTTCTTTCGTCTATGTGCATAGGCTTGATATTGTTGTCATATGATCCTATCTAGTTCAAATTTTTGAGATCAGCAGCCAATAGCCATAGTTAGCTCTCAAAAAGGCAAATTACACATTCAATCAATCAATCTCAACGATCTAAAATCAATTCAAAAGAGCAATATCCTACTGATTTCATATGAAAAGGATTGATTGTTACGCACGAAACCTATCGGAATATATTTCTCACTGTTCTTTTTATATTCGTAGAAAGAGAAGAGAATCCTAACTTTCTGTATTAGGGATAGGACACTTTCAATATGTCAGCAATAAAGGATCTTACCACTAGAGCAATGATTCCTAAAATGGTCTGAATCGACCTCCGGGGGGTCTATGACGACTTGCAAGGAGTCCATATAAGCGAAAAAATAATTTTGAGGTCTATGGGGTTTAAAAGGGTTTCTATGATAGTGGCACTCCTTAAACCAGATCGTGACTTTAGTTTTAAAAGAAAATTTAATCAAATGGAAACCAAATTTTATCTATTAAACAGATTTATATATTTACAAAATTTATTGTTTATTTGCAGTTACAAGATGACAGCATAAATTTTATTAAAACAACCATCATTCCAGTGTTTATTTTCAGAATTAACCTAAAGGAATATAATATTGGACATAGCGAATTTTCCCAGTTTCTCGACTGGCCACAGACAATCTGCCTTTGAAAATAACGTTTCAACCTACGTTCAACGTTCAAATTCCCTTTATTCAAATTTTGAAACTAGGTTTGAGAATGCTTTGACCCTTATAATACCACAATAGGCAATGAAGACATATGGACACACTGAGAAAAAAACGGTCATATTACAAGAGGAACTAAACAGTCTAGACCAGGGGTACTCAACCCTTTTTTTTCTGTTGGGCCGCATACATATGTCGGCTATTTTACGTGGGCCGCAACATGAGTTAAATGGGGGGAGTGGGTAGAAATGCTTTAAAACCAAGATAACATAGGAAATTTAAAATGTGGAAAATTGATCAAAATATTATAACTCATGTTTTGCTTCTTTTTTTAATTATTATTTTTTAGATATATTTTTTTTGCCACTAACATTAAATTAGAAGCATTTAAGAAACACACCTTCACAATTTCTGCATCATTAAACGGTTTCATATGATTACCAATAATATAACCAACTTCATAAGATGTCTTTGTTATTAATGTGATATTACCACTGACAAAACACTTAGTTGCTGTTGAAAAGATTATTCAAGAAAACCTATTTATCCCCCTTGAAAGAGAACTTCGACACAAAGTGTCATCGAATAATTCCTGTTTATTGGTGTTTTTTAAATACAGCACCTTCGTGACAAAGCAAGCAATTACTGATCCGTGTTTGTTTCTCTCTACAAAATAGATTATCTCCCAATCGTCTCGAAGCGATATATTTTCTTCGTATATTTTTCTCTTGCAAGATATGAAAGAAAGATAAAAATAGTTACACCTATAAAAATGGTTTTAATCCACTGTTGTCTGTTATTACTAATCGTAACCGTTCCAAATAGAAAAAGAATATCAATTCCTACCCATACGACACCGAAGCAAAAATAAAATTGATATATTTTGTTTCTTGACGAAGAATTTCCGACCAAATTTTTAATACTTTGTTCTTAAATAAGTAAATTTCTCAAAAGAATGGGCTCTGACCGGGTCACTTAAAAAGGATCGGTGGGCCTCATGCGGCCCGCGGGCCACAGGTTGAGTATCACTGATTTATGCCATTCAAAAACTTGACTATAAGACGTGTAATTATCTCCAAACACTCCTTTAAAAATTTAAAACATTCAGTTGGAATTTTGTTTTAATTTCAAGAGAAATTTCCAATTTATGTGCAGCTCGATTTTTACGTTTATCACGATCACAGTACTTCGGCACAACATAGTCTTTCTCAAACAAAGATAAAAAAGCATACTGAACTAGATAGTGAGATGGAACAACGTGCCAACAACTCTAAAAAGATTAAGGTCCACTATATTCCATTCTCACACCCTCACACCAAGCCTAACGGCTAGGGCATGCGTAGTCCTTAAATTTAATTGCCACACCTTGTATAATGTTGGATTAAAAAAATACAATTATTTAGATTTTCATAAATACTAATAACTTCAAAATAAACATAAACTTTCTACCAATTCAAAACACCATTATCCGAAATTTTCTCAGAACCTACAAGTGACTTCAATATACATCTCATCTTTTCCACAACCTTTCAACAAACATTTAGCATCACAAAAAGTGAGTAAAATAATAAAAACAAAATCCAAACAGAATCGGTTTGTGTGAATCGGTGTTTATTTTCCATCACACATTTTTCGAGCAAAATTTTAATATTTCTCCCGCTAGCTATCTAAAGAGATAATACTTTTGTGTTCTGTGATATTCAGAGATATATTGAATTTTCACTAAAAAATAAGATTTCTTTTTTGCAATCGACAAAAATTTTTTGATTGAAAAGCGTTAAGTATTCTCGAGGAAATCGAAAAAACTATGTAAATGGCAGGAGTTCACTCTGAACGAAACTGATGTCAAAGCTTAAAGTGGAGGGATTAGAAAAGAGGAGTGCGAAGAACGGAAATAAATTTATTTTTTGAATATTTTAGTAACGGAGAAGGTAGAGCTGGGATAATTCTCCTGATAAATTTTGCAACAATTTGCTCCTTCTTATACTGTAAACATAAAATATTTTGGATTTAAAATAAAATATCTCTAAAGCCATAAAAATGGATTGTATATAAATTTCATTTTACAATATAGTAGATGAAAATTTAACCTAGCTTTGTTGTTCACGTGATAGATATATTCCTCTAAATTCCTGAGATCAAAGGTTTGTATTATAAAAAGAGAGGAGATGCTCCATGTTATACGCAAACCCATGTACAATTAAATAATAAAAAATATTAGACTCGAAAATATGAATACAATTGATGAAAATTCTGTGGCTGTTTTTTGAAAACTTTGAGATTTATGTATATTTACATTTAATTCTGGAGAAGGTGCGCACTTGATACTAACGATAATGGTCACGCGGGGTGGCCATTAAAAATCATCGTAATTCCAATGAATAATTTAACTAAGAGAACGTATACTAACCTACTTTTAAGGACTTTTCAATTTTTTATTTGATAATTTGAGAAAATTTTGAATCAAACTGAACTAAAATGTTTACAATATGCATGACCTTAGTAAAAGATACACATCCTAAACAGATTTCTCTAACATTACCGGAATGATATTTCGCGGGTAAAACGATCATATTTTGTTCAGGTTATTGTAGTTTTATTGTCCTTGACGATCGACAATTATCGTTTTGAACTTTTCTTGCTTGTGTCTTTCTGAAAGGGCACAATGTGATTTGTGGCTTCATATCTTTTTTGATGCATACCTTTAGTTAGCATTTGAAATCTTCCTTTTGATTCAAACGTTTCATGTTCATCACTTTTCTCAAATTTATTTTCACTATTATGATTAATATTTATTATTTTATTAGGTTCTCCCCTTGTTTGAACAGTTTCAACTTCCTTCAAGAGATCACAGAGGCCCATTTTTTTCTTATATTCTTCTCATTTGCATTTATAAACTGTAGTAAGTCGTACACCATATTAATCAAAACCGTTAAGTTGATCACAGGAGAAAAATGTAGTCTATTCAGAGAAAATAATTTGGAACAAAAGTGGTTGCGTGGTGAACTCAGTCACCCCAAGTGCCTTAAGATTGTAAAAAACGGTTGTTACTCCCAGAAAAGAGGTACATAAGGGACAAATACTTTTTAGTTCCTATGAACACTGTCATATAAGAAGATACTAACAAGGCCATTGAAAACAAAACAGTTTTACCAAAAAATATATTTCGTTAGCCTGGGGAGATTCTGTGCCCACGTGACCACTCACGGATTAACATTCATGTACTGCATATGTGACACTTTAATGTTTAACCTTACGGCTGCCAACCATCAGGTATAGTGGATAGTGACGCTGACTGCGGTACCGTAAGACCTGGGTTCGATTCCCGGAGAAGGAATTGAGGGCTGTAAATATACAGTACCTTCGCGGCAGGGGTGGGGTACTCTAAATGACGAGCCGTAAGTCCTCTTGTGATGTTGGTGGAAGGGGAAGAGAGGTGGGAGACCCTTGACTACCCCCAGGGGGTGCTCTCCCTCAGAATTGGGGTGGAACCTATCAAAACCGTTTAAGAAGTACCTAAAATAAAATTAGGAATGTGTACAAACGGTTGGATATAACTCTAGAGAAAAATAAATTTTTTTTAAATTAAGAATACATTGATGGAACTGTGGAATGGGAGTATAGAATGGACTACGAAATTCACCATTGATATATTTGTTGGTGATAAAATCATTTGTTTTTGATGATTTGGATCAAAAACGTTTCCTAGATAAAAAAAAAAATGTCACATTCTCTATGCTTGAAATGAAAATATTTGAGTTCAATAATTACTTTTTTAGCACATTAACCGCACTACAGAGGACTACAGGTATGGAATTAAATCGTTTTATTATAAAATATCACTTCTCTCATAATTTCTCTCTCTTTCTTATTTTTCTCTCAGTCATATAACATAAATATAAACAGGATTTTTTAAAAATTTTATTCGTTTTTTTTTATTGAAGACACAGATTAAATATTATTCCCGTACACCATAAATATCACACGGGGCTTGCAAAAGTAAGTAAAACAAACTAAATAAAAAGTAAATAACAAAACAAAAGTTACGAAATATTAAAGTTACAAAACAAAAGTTTCGAAATAATAAGGTATCAAAACAAACGTTACGAAGTAATAAACAACAAAACTAAATACGTTATAAGGACAACAATACATTACTAAATAAAACAATTACGAAACAAAATCAGCACAATGAAATTACAAAAATAGAGAAATGAAAAAATTTAGAAAAAATTACAAAGTTCAATAAATTGAGATACAGAATAAAGTGAACGAAGCTTTACTTGAAACAAATAGACATCCACATATTTAAGGAAATAGAGGTATAGATGTTTTTACAAAACATCAATGTGAAGATTTATTCCTTTTGCGAAATTGTATTATATTGTTACGTAGATCCGAGGATTCGTGGATTTTATGCAAAACAATCACAAAGAAAATAAACAGTTCATTAAGAGCGATGCAAATTTATTATCAATAATCCAATCCTCTAAATACAGGATTCAGCAGCAATATTCACATAGTAAATATCCGAAGGTCTTCACACCTTCAACAGCATTCAAACACAATAACCAGTGTTTAAAAATACACGTCAGTAAAGATTCTTCACAAGCACAGCCCAGCTAATCACTAGTCAAAACAATCCTCACTACTCGCTGGTTTAATCCAGACTCTCCGCCGTGCTGGAGAGCATCTTATTTATAGGCGCGACAGAAACTTCCAGAAATATAGCCGCTCGTGACATTAGTGGAGAGATCCACTACTTTCTAGAAGATTCCAGAGGGTTCCGAACTGGCCAGCATGGTCGCCAATGACGCCAAAATTGTCGCAAAAGTCGCCAACTTGGTCACCAAAAATGATGCCAACTTGGCTCTACCACCAAGATTTCGCCAAGTTTTCATTGAATTTCCATTATAACGTAAGGGGCGGCATTGCTTGTGAATGATACAATTTTAACATGCAATAAACATAAGAGAGTAATATAAATGCATTAAACACTCAAATACAAATTATTTACACTATTTACACAAAATCCGTAACAATATTGTTACGTAGATCCGGGTTCGAGGATTTTATGCGAAACAATCACCAAGAAAATAAATAGTTCTTCCAGAGTGATGCGAATTTATTTACAAAATTCCAATCCTTTAAATACAGGATTCAGCAGCAATATTCACAGAGTAAATCTCCGAAAGTCTTCACACTTTCAAAAGCAATCAAACACAATTATCCGTGTTTAAAATACACGTATGTAAAAGATTATTCACAAGCACAGCCGAGCTAATCGCTAGTCAAAACAATGCTCACTACTCGCTGGTTGAAATCATACTGACTGGTTGCAGGTAGCAAGGCTCTATTTATAAACCCGAAGGAAACTTCCAGAAAAATAGTGCGTGAAATTAGTGGAGAGATCGACTACTTTCTGGAAGAATCCAGAAGGTCCACATGGTCTCAAAAGTCACCAAATTGGCGGTCAACCTGATCATCAAATATGATGCCAGCTTGGTTCCCCCTCAGGGGGCTCACCTTCTTTAGGTTTGTACGGGTGTCACAATCCCGAGGTACCCTAGTGATCTTTTCCTTTTCTCAAGGGGTTTACTATCTTTAGTAAACACGGATGTCACGACCCCGGGGTACCCCAGTGATCCTTCTCTATTTTCGACCCTCCATCTTGGCATCCAATTTTTCCTTTTCTTTTCCCGTCCAGATCACAGACCTATGAATGTTTGGCGCAGTATAGCCAAAACTGGCTCTTGTGCCATAAAACAACAAACTCATCATCATCACCAGCTTGGCTCTATAGCCAAGATTTCGCCAAGTTCTCATTGAATCGCCATTATAGCGTATTGAACATGGCATTGCTTAAGAATATTACAATTTTAACATACAATAAATATAACATAGAGTAATATAAATGCATTACACATCCAAATACAGATTATTTACACTATTTACACAATATTCGTAACAATATGTATAAAATGGTAATTTTTAATGTAAAATTTAAGCATTTTTTTTTTCAAATTAATTCTCTCTATGTACAAGGCGAGTCCTAGCATAAAACAGCTCTTGTAAATCTTAAATGGTGTATAATATTTCAATGGGGATATAAGTTATTGAAAAACTAAGACTTAAAAAAAGTATATGATACAATTTCACTAAAGGAATAAAAATCCATATTGATGTTTTATAAAAAAGAAACCATATACTTCTGTTTTCTTAAAAAGATGTTAAAATCTTTTTACCCCTACTTCTTTTTATTTCGAAGTCTTAAAACCAAATATAAAGCTAAAAAAGTACTATTTTTTCCCCAAAAAATATCAAACTGAAAGCTCGAATGAAACATACATACAGTATAAATAATACTGCTAAGAGAAGTGATTTCGTGCTTCATTTTTCTATTAAAAAATTACAAAAACTGCTAAAAACTAAAAAAAAAACTAATAATAATACACCCATATACAACATACGCATTTGGCTGTTACGGACTTTATAAAAAAATATTCTTAATATTCGACTGGTTGTAGAATTAAAAGACTACCGCTTCAACTACAGTAATAAACTTTTAACACAAAACTGAGGGGTCTGAAATATTTTTCTTGCGTTTAAAGAATTTCGTGTTGAAGGACATTGCCAAAAACATATATTCAACAAAATTAAGTTTATTATAGTACATTTTATCTACTTAGATATGTATACATGTCTGTATTTAATACAAATGAATGAAACAAAATCATTCACAAAAATGAATAAAATTTAATATAAATCTTTTTTTTTTCTTTTTTGAAAAACGAAACATTTACTGTTTCTTTTTTAAATTTATCTAATATTTTAATTGCATTTTCTTTTTTATCATCAAATTGTCAACAAAGTATTTGATGTCATCCATTTTGTTAATCATTTCACCATTGGTATGTACGTCTAAATAACTGCGCGTACTTTTCATGATGTTCCTCATTTCGGAGGACAAGGAAACAGGAGCAGCACATTATTCATTTCATTTTTATTGTCAGAATCTCAATCAATGATACTTTTTGAGTTTGAATAAACTTCAGAATGTCTTTGCATGCTACCATTGTGACTGTGCACACATTATTATCATGTACTGTAACGAATTCTTCCGATAATACGGTACGACAATTTAATACTTCAGAAACTTTCTCAAATTGTCACCTTAGTTCCAATATTTTCCTACATTTTTCCAGAAGGTAAATATTTTCTTGTTACGCAATTTTCGCTTCGTGTTAAGAGAAATATAATGCATGAAAATACGCAGTAGTTTGTCGTATCCGTTGTGTTAGTTCACGTTAAACGATATTCCGTCTTAAGCGTTTTGGTGTTAAACATATTTATCTGTACTTTGCAAATCTAACGCTTTTGCTTTATATATGTTTATCCATTAGTATTTTATACATTTTCGTACGTTTCTGGAGGAAAGACATTGGCCAACTGAAATATTTATTACCTTTTTCAAGGCACATGTATTTCTACCCATCGATTGCTTGGCTAACAGGATTCATGAAAATTTTATGGTGGAGACAATTTCTTTCGTTGTTTTCCTTCGTTTAAAGCAGAATTCTCTGGGAATATTTTGCGGCTCTCAATTCTGGAAAGAATGTCCTCCTCTAGGATTTGAAACTATTTTTGAACTTGTGCTATGTACTTTTTTCGTACTGACTTATTCCTAAATTGCTTTTTTTAAGAATTTAAATGTCTTGCCGAAAGTATTTTCTTTTCGAAACTTTTAGGCAAACTTCGACGATTTCTTTGCATTTTATGTATACAGCTAAATAACATGTCACTGCTGAATTTTTCGAAATTGCTTCTGTGTGTTGAAAAATATTGCCACCTTTTCAAAGAGAACCTTTGAATGATTTGATGTCATTTCTTATTTTATCGATACTTCTTTATTATTTTTTTGCAAAATATCGGAATTTTTGTGGTCATTATTCCTTTAACAGTTAGTTTTACTACGGAAGGAAATTTTTTAAGTAAAAATTCATTTTAATAACTTTACAAAAAGAATTTTTATTACCATAAATGTGAGTTTTTTTTAAAAATTCCGTTTATCAAAAAATTTTTTCTTAATTTTTTGTTTGTTTTTTAAAAATACACACATTTAAAACAAAATTTGCCAAAACTGAAATGAAAATAATTTTTAAAAATGTACAATGTTATGTAACTTAAGAATTTATACGTATTTTACATTTATTTAATACATAAACATACTGGCCAAATGACGTCAACTGATCTAATATTTGGTAATTCCTCTTTATGTTTCGCATAGAGATTAAATCGTCATAGTACTGATGTAATAATTTTCTGTGCGTTTCTCATATAGACGTGTGCTCTGCACTTAAGAGTTTGGCCGGCATTGTGAAGAAATATTGAAGAGTTCGTTTCCTAATGGTATGATGGTCAATGGCCAGGCATTTGATAAATAATAGCTTCTGACATGTATCTACAATTTTTCAGACCATGTTGTATGACGGGGTATTTCTAGTTCTTTGACATTTGTTAGAAGGCTATTCAACTCTCTTAAATGACTTTCCAGTTCCTCCCAGAGATTACACTAATATTTGGACATTTTGATAGCCATTTCAAAGAATGAAATACATCATGGTTATAGTTAAACCAGGTCTGTACATTTTGGACGCGATGGAGAGTGGGATTGTCGTCCTGATATATTCCGTCACCATCTGGAAACCAATCTGCCATTAATTGTTTTTCAACATTTTCTAGATAAGATATACTCATTTCCAGATCTGTTGCTCTTTAGAAGGATAAGGGGATCGATCCCATCCCAGCCAAACGCTCCCCAGATCGTCAGTCCCTTACATCCAGCCTGCACGACTGGTTGTATGCAATCAAAACGAAGAGTTTCAAGTTGTTCCTCTCGAATTGTTTGTCTGTCAAGGTTTGTAAAAAGTGTAAAAATGATTCTCTTCGGTTCATACGACTATTTTCCTCATTTCTATCTCAAAGAATTTGCATTCTTTAGACCAAGTATAAATATTTGTTCAATTTTAAGCTGTTAAATAGGACTTCCGCGTTCATCGTCGATTTTCAAGCTATAGAAATTCTTGTATTGTTCTGTGAGAGATCATTGTTTCCGAGTTTAAATTGGACTCCATTAAAATTTGTAGAGTTATCAATCTTCTGTGTGCTTCCCCTATTTTTCTTCAATTTCCTCTTCTCACATTTTCATACTTTATAGGTTCTATTTACACTCAGTGCTGTAGCTTTTGTTCTACCTTTCCATTAATCCGCGGTCACTCGCGCCTGTTTTTGTTACCGTCGTTACTCGTGGGGTGTAGAGAACACCCGAAACTTTTAACAAGTGTATTTAATTATGAAAATAAAATTAAGTCATTATGTTACATATTTATAAAGTACAAGATGTTTTTGTATTATACAAATAAAATTATTAAATTTATTGCATACAAATGAGACTAACATTTAAATTTTAAAATAAACATGCAAAAATTTTCATTTTAAAACACATAATTTTTTTATTTTTTCATAAACCAGTAAAACGTATATACCAGTAATAAATATACTTTATAATTAATGAGATAATGATAGTAAAAAGTAGAAAAATAATATTTTAATCATTTTCCAAACATTCAGAGCAGACTGTATACAAATGCTCAACTTCTCGTGGGAGTTCTCAGCCCCCCAGATAAATTTTGAAGGTCATTACATTCCAATCGTTCGAGAAAGAGGGATTGCATCAGGCCTGAAGGTTCAATGACCAAAATGTGCAGCTACAGAAAAATCGTAGTTCTGCACATTCTTTTTAGAATCCTGCAAGGATGTTCTTGTTGCTGGGGTGTATCCTTATTACGCTTCTGTTTGATATTCTAAGTTGTTTTGAAATTTTCGATACTTTTAAGCTACTATGTCACATAGAAACAGTTTGCCCAGTTTTAAACTCGCTAATAGCTTTAGTTGATGGTATCATAAAAGGAAACCAATTAATTTTAGAACATTAAAAGAATCTTAACTTTAAATAATAGAGTCGATTACTTTGACAAGTATTTTCCCTAAGATATTAATGAATATTTTATATATACAATTAATTTACAATTTAAGGAAGAATAAAAATAAAAATAAATGTTAGGTGACAAGTCATTTGGCCACAATGCCTCAAGCCAAATCAACGCACAAGTTATGTATCAAAGTCCAAGTACAGTACTGCGTCTATTTAGTATGAATTTATTCTGTGAAGGGAGAATTTTTTATGAGAGAAGTACCATACACATATATATCTATTACAATATAAATCTGGGCTATTTCTAGATCGTGCGATTAAATATAAATTAATCGGTTTTACAAAAAGAGAGAAAATATATTCATAATCGATATTATCTAAGTTTAATGTTTAAAAAAAGTGTTTTTAGAAGCACTTTCCTTTATATTGAATGTAGTTCACAAACGAATTCAAATAATTAAGAAAAACACTCATCAAATAGTAATTTCTTCCGAGTTAACATACGTTTCTGTAGGTCACATACATACTTATTTTTGAAAAAATTTAAAGTAACTTGAAGCTTTTTACCATTCGCGCGGGAGAAGAGAATTTAAAAAAAAAAGTATCTTTTCATTTTGTATTTACGTAAATGCAACCAATAATTAAGGATAAAAACAGATTGTATATAAGTGCTCGGAAAGTTATTTCATGTTTGAGTGAATGGTGAGTAAAAGTATAAAATTAAGTATCACTTCATTTTACATAAACAAATAACTACTATTAAACGAGAATATTCTTTAAAATTTATTTTTAACCTTGTTATGCTTGTTTTTAATGTGTTCTGAATTTATTCAAAACCTTTCAGAAGGCAAATGAAATCAAGAAACATTCTTTATCAAATTTATTTCATATTTTCTTATTCAAATTTTATTTTCTGCTAAAAGTGGAAACCTTTTGGACAAAATGAACTTTTCAACAACTTAAGCAGGGTTTCTCAAACTGTGGGATGCGCCCCACCAGGGGAGCGAGATAATGTTACGTGGGTGGAGGGGGTGAACATGTCGAAAATAAAAAATTTATTAAACAAAATAATAAAGTACTTAAAGGAAGCAAAACAAAATACAAATATAAAATGCACATAATAATAATAAATACGTATTTATACTGATATAATATAAATATATGTGCACTGCAAAATGAATTTGATAATTAATTTATCAATAATAAGTTAAGAACAAATGTAATAAATACTAGACTCCCTTGATCTTGTCATATTCAAAATTATATGCAAAATGTAATACTTATCTCGCCGATTTTTACAGTTTATAATTGAACTCGTATTATAGCTTTAGCGTTAAAGTACATTATTATTGCGTTCAGCATAATATTATTTGGGGGCGGGGGGGGAGATGAAAAATTAGTTGTTAGTCGCAGTTATTGAAGGAAAAGGATAACTCCATATTTTCATTACTTTGAAACAATCATACTATCATTCGTTAAAATGTATACTTCCTTCATTAGAAAATGGCGATGCATCTGATAACTGTTTTTTACTTAAGGTGAAATGATATTCGAGTAAAAAAAAAAAATGTTGCATTTTTATTCCTTTCCCCGGGAAAGTTGATTCGATTAGCTCCCAACAAGACAGCAGAATAATAAATTTAAATTTGAAACAAAAGGTCTCCCAAGGTAAAAGTGTTAATGAGGTTTTACTCCTTTACAATTTATTTTTAGAAGATAAAACACGTGATAAACTTTTTTTCCACAAATTAACTGAGATGGCTTAAATTAATAGAGATTAAGGAGAAAGGGTAAGAATGTATTCGATTATATATATATATATATATATATATATAGAAATGTAAACAGATGGGAGAAGCAAACTATTTAGTATCCTAGAATAGAAGTTATAGCATTAAAATGAATTTTTTTAGCATTTATTTTCAATTTTGTAATGTCCATTTTGCACTGAGGCCTTATTTGCCTAATTAGATAAAAAGAAAGGTAGTGTAACCTCTGGTTTATGTGGTAAAAGCGGAGAATTCTACTTCAGCTTCGAGTTGTTGAGATCGCGTAAAATTAATGAACTCGGTATGTATAGGAATAAATGTGAAATAGGATGTTAACGTGTTAGTGCATCTGGAACTAAATAAATTAAAATAAATCGAAGTGGGGAGGCAACGTACTTTAATTTGAATTTGTTTATTTTGGTCTGTAGCAATTCAATAATTAAAGGGATAATTTCTTTCAATTTCATGAATCAATTGAACAATAAAGCATTTTACTTATTTGAAAAGTATATTCTAACAGTTTTATCAAAAGCCTAACTTATTATATAAATCATGGGTAAAATAATAAATTAGTCATTTTTTTCCATAGAATTTCAAAAACTTGCTTGTAATCTCAAGGATTGCTGTACTTTCAATTTCATATCTAAGTGGGGAAAAAATCATGAATGTAACCCTTCATACCTCTTTGACAAATATGTAAAAGCAAATCTTCTTATGTTTTATACGTAAATAGGTATAACTCTCTTTTTACACAATACATATAAATTTCTTGAAATATTGAGCAAATATTTCATACGAAACGTATAGTACACTGGTAGATGGATGCATTTCACGTTATCTTATATCCGAATTAGATGAAACAGGGCAGGTAAAACAAAGACAAAAAATCACTGTACACAGTTTTCATATATTTGCATTCTCCATTTTATATCTAACATTTATACATTTAATATTAAATCTTTTATACACTAAATATTACAACATTTATACATCAAATATTATAACATTTATACATTAAATATTATAACATTTATACGTTAAATATTATAACATTTATACATTAAATATTATAATATTTATTCAAGTAGCGTTATAATATCTATACATTTTGCGTTAAAGCATTTTTAGAATTAACACTAATATTACATGCATATTTCAATTAATAAGTGAAATAAAATTAGAGACGAATACAAATATTTATTCAAAAAAGGATGAAATTTTCAAAAAAAATATATAAATAGTACTAAAAATAGTTCCTCGCCACTTCTTGGTTATGGCAAGATGAACCGATATGACATTGTCCTCACTAAAAAACCTATCATATCCATTATGTTTGAATCCCCAATGAAATTTTTCATCCGGTTATGTTGTAAGGTATTAACTTTTTATCAAAAATTTATAATTTATTTGCTTTATTTGGATTTGCAAATTCTTTGTATTATTCTTGATAACTAGCTTAAGAAATTTCGTTGGAAATTTAAGATGCATTTAATGTTTGAATGAACGCTTTAGAAACCCCTCAGAAATAAACTATTAGTTCAGTGCTTCTCAAAGTTTCAATATTGGCGACCCAATATTGAATCATAATTTTCATCGCGCCCCTTCATACAATAACAATGTATTGAATTCAATGATACTATACTTTGACGCTAAAGCTACAATACGACTTTAACCTCTTAAATACTACCGGCGTATATAAACGTCTTGCTCAGCCAAAGCGTTAATTGCACCGGACGTATATATACATCTTTTCGAAGTACGATTTTTCTGTGCACTGTTATAAGTAAAATTATTCCGAAGGCTTTGGAATGGAATAAAATGAACTTGACAGTGTTTGCTAAGGATTTACTTATTTCAAAGGATTTTCTTATTTATTCCTTTTCTCCCCTCCCACCAATAAATTACATACGCGCGCCTACGTGGTAAATGTGGCAATAGGGAGCGAATTGCGTAACTTTTAATCGGCAGTAAAGGGATTAATTATAAACCGTACAAATTATCAAGATAAGTGTTAATTTTCGTGCATAATTTTATGTATGACAAGCCCATAGGGTCATTGGTAATTATTAATGTTGTTCTTAACTTAGTATTGTTGAATTAGTACATTGTACACAGTACTGATACATTTATAAGTGTTTTATATCTGAGTAAATGAGTATTTTATTATTTTGTGTTTGTGTGTGTCAGAATGTGTGTATTTCGTTTGTTTTGCTTTCAGTAAATGAATATTTTTTAAAATAATCTTTTGTTTTCAACTTTTCAATATGCCTTCGCCCCCCCTTGTAGAGTTATCATGCCCCTTAGGGGCGCTCCCCACAGTTTGAGAAACACTGTATTAGTTGATAATCTAAATTTACTCTTTTCCTTTAGCGTACAGAATTAAGCATCTTAACTTGTATGAGAATAAATAAGCCACGTATAAAAAAGAAGTATTTTTCGATAGACATCTTTATTTCAAAAGTTGTAAGAAAAGACCATATAAAAGATACTTTAATTTACATTATTTTACAAATTACAACCTTTTATAAGCAATACATACACTTTCTTATATATTTTTGTTATGTTTAAAACTTCAACCTTTTTTTTTTTATCGGGGGCCCCTTTTTTGTCTCGTGTATTTATTTGTATTATTTTTTCCCCCCCATTCTTCTTCAAAATAACTCATTCTAAAATAAAATAAATGAATATTCAAGAAACTGGAAATTCATTTGCCTTTGAAATATTAAGATAGAAATTTCCCATCCATTCTAACTCTTTGCTCTAAGTATGTTAGAGAACATACATAAACCAATTATGTTTATGTACATGGACTTTCAGTTATGCTTGGTATCCTTCATCCTGATAGAATCTATTAAAGGAGAACAAGATGGATTTAAAATGAAGAAATTCGTTTTTATAGTTAAGAATTTTTCATAGTGGTAAAGATTTCCCATTGTTACTTTGGGAAAAAATTTTTATATGAAAAAAATTTTTTAAAATTTTTTTTAATTTTTTAAGTTTTTCTTTTTTTTTCAAATTTTTTAATTTATATAAAAATTAAAGATTTTTTTACCAAGCTTTTAAAAAAATTTCAAAAAAATAAAACAAAATATTATATATTTAAATCTATTAAAACTGCTTACAGACGCTGATTGTGGTAAAAATAATTATAATGATCTGGATATTTCTGCAAACCCTACATAACGTATCAGAAAAATATTCTGTAATTTGCCTATATTTGTTTTTAATTTTAGAAAAAAATAAAGAAACAAATTTTGTAATGAAAAACTATGCATGAATGAGTGAGTGAATATTAACGTCGCAATGTTCAGCTACATGGCTTTTGGGGAGGGGCCCATTTAAATTTTTGGGAACCATGGTAAAGGGGAAAGGGGGACGACACCTGACCCGGAAACCCCTCCTCTCCAACCCCACCCCCACACCAACGGAAGGACGTTTGAGCCCCGACGGGTTTTAAAGGGCATCTCCCCTACGGGTGGGTTTTTAGAAAGTTTTCCTGAACCCCGTGACAAGGCCAGAAAGATCCGGTTACATTAACCAATTAGCTACCGGGGGTCCTTTAAAAACGTTGCAGATATACCCTTAAGTATTTAAGAAATTTTAATAACCCTATATTATTTCATTTGTAGACTATTTGTGACTAATATTGTATGTTTTTCCATTCAAAAAAATTTAATAAATATAGATAAGAAATTTTTACACCAGGGGGGGCCCCCTTTTCGTAAACCCCACAGGGGTCACCCAAAAACGAAAAAAAAAGATTATTTAAAAAAATTTAAATTTTCTGAAAGTAAACAAACAAAAAAACTTTTTTGAAAAATAATAAATATTAAACATTTACACTTATAATTGTATCAGCCTCGTACAATGTATTTATTATTAATTTAACAATACTATGTTAAGAACAAATTTGATAATTATCAGTGACCCGATAGGTTTGAATTAACACTTATCTTGATAATTTGTACGGCTTATAATTAATTCCTTAACTGCCGATTAAAAGTTATTCAATTCGCCCTCAAATCCCAAAACCGTTTTCCATGTAGACGAGCGTATTTTGATGTTTTTTTTAGGGGAAGGAGAAAAAGAATAAATGAGCAAAAAAAAAATCCTCTGAAATAAATAAATCCTTCGCAAACACTGTCAAGGTCATTTTATTTCATTCCAAAGCCTTCGGAATAATTTTATGGACAGCACTTCTTAGAAAAGATCGTACTTCGTAAAGACGTGTATATACGTCCAGAAAACTATTACTTTGACTGAGCGAGACATTTAAATACGTCAGTGGCACATAAGAGGTTAAAGTCATATTGTAGCTTTAGTGTCAAAATATAGTATTATTGAATTCAATACATTGTTATTGTATGGAAGGTGGGGGCGATGAACAGGATGATTGAATATTGGGTCGCGTATATTGAAAGTTTGAGAAGCACTGGTATAGATATATGGTGGGGAATGAAAATTGTACCACCAACAATCTCGTGCATGTAACCATTTTAGTTCTAAAGTTTGTGGTGAACCTAACCCGAGAAGAGCAACGAAAGGTAGAGACATCTTGTACAATTAGCCATGTTTATTACCGATGATTGAAAATCTGGTATATTTTCAATAAGCAAATAGGATCTAATTAGGTCTAGATAATAATGATTTGTATAACTTATCATAATTAGGTGAGATTGTACAGAATACTGTTAATGATTACTACGTATGAAAAGATACGTAGATATTGTGTAAGAGCAGGTATCACAAATATAATTTGTACTACCACTATCTTTAAGGATTTCGCTACTAACACATCCTCCTACAATTCGTTTTACTTCAATAGTAAGAAGCATTTGCTGCGTTGCAATTCCTCCACCGAAATAAATTTTCCAATAACAATCAAACAATTCATGAAAATATTTTTTCTCTTAAAGATTGCTAATTAGAAGACATGAAGGGAACCTGTTACAAGTTTTGAAAACAAAATGTAATGATTTTTCATTTATTATATAATTTCTACGAATAGTTAATTGAGTAATAATTCCTTCTTTGAACCATTTACATTTAAGAATTACATTTCATTTTTCAGACTAATCATGTTTCGATTTAAGAAACCGACTATGTTCGAAACCGTATTTTAAAAGCACATAAATGGATAGTTTTCATGATATTTAGTGTCACTTAGATTATAATACATGTATAAAATTGTTATAAGGACATTTTGACAAAAAAAATTATTTAAGTACAATATTTTGGCAAAAAATGAACTTAGAATAATCTTTTTTTCAAAATGTTCTCCTTTTGAGAAAATACTTCTACTATAATAATATTTTGCCAGTATATAGCTTAGACCTCTCTACAGAGGCTTAAATAGAATTTTTGAAAAATTCTCCTTATTTTCGGAGTTACCACCAATTGAAATAATTATTGGCGTTTTTTTCTTAAAATTGCTCCCCTCTGTTGTCGTAAAACATGGATAAACCCACTTCTAAGTAATATATTTGAAAAATCATAGTTGAGCCTCTGAACAGGGGCCTAAGCTATATACAGGCGAAATATTATTATAATAGAAGCATTTTTTACAAAAGGAGAACATTTTGAAAAAGATTATTCTAAGTTAATTTTTTGCCAAAATATTGTACTTAAAAATTTTTTTTGTCAAATTTTTTTCAGCAATTCTATACATGTATTCTAATCTAAGTGACACTCATGAAAATTATCCATTTATGCGCTTTTGCAAAATCACGCTTTCGAACGTAGTCGGATACCTTAAGACTCTCTGAACAAAATAATAACAATAAATCATTCTTTGTTATTATAATCTGGGTCTTGGTTAAACCTAATGTTTGTTTTCATGAACTGTCTTAAATTTCACACTATGAATGATCACCAAAAACATTACGGTAAGTAGTATCAGGTTACTAGAATAGTGCCTTCTGAATGCATTAATATTTAATGAGTGAATACATGCATCTTAAGTACTCTTGAGTCTTACTAATAGGTCTGAGGCAAATAATGAAGTGTTTGCTGAAAATAATCACATTTAAAAAATTACGGGAATGGAAGAAAGAAATAAAAAACTACCGCAAAATCCAATGTATAACGAGTTTTTTTAGTGCAAAAAAAATAAGATAGAAATTTACGGGTGCGAGTTATACGTCGGGTAAAAAAAAGTAATTTAAAAAAAAGGAGATGAGCGTAAGAAAGTTTTACTTCTGCGTCGATCGAAATACTGTTTATTAAAAAGAAATGACATACCTTAAGATCTAAAAACGTTGGTAGCTCAAGAAGTATACTATTTTTTCAAAAGCCTAGAATAATATCTCAAATAACTGACTTCAAAAAATAAAAGCATTGCGCACATACATTTAAGGTATCCGACTTTTTTCCGAACCCTGATTTTGCAAAAGCATTTGAAAAATTTTATAAATTTTTAGGATTTAGATTAGACAATGATATAAATTTTTGTTATAAAAAAAAATTATTTAAGTACAATATTTTGACAAAAATGAACAAAAATGATACATTTTCAAAATATTCTTTTTGTGAAAAATGCCTATTATAAAAATTTTTTTCCTTTTTGTATTCAGTGACCTGTTCAGAGGCTCAACCGAATTTTTTGAATGCATAACTTGAAGTCGGTTTATCCATGTTTTACGACAAAAAGGGGTTTTGAAATACGCCGATAGTTATTTCAAAAAGGTTGTAACCTGAAAATAATTTAATTTTTTAAAAAACATAGTTGAGCCCTGTAAGAGGGTTATATAGGAAAAAATTAATCCCAAAAGAAGCATTCTTTTATATAAGAAGACCATTTTTAAAAATGGTTATTCTAAGGTAATTTTTTGCCAAATTATTGTATTTAAATAAATTTTTTTTGTCATAATGTCCTTACAACAATTTTAAACATGTATTATAATCTAAGTGACACTAAAATCATGAAAATTATACATTTATGCGCTTTTTTAAAATCATGGTTCCGAAAGTAGTCGGATGCCTTAAGGTTTCTTCGTAAAAAAGACTGTACGTGTACACCTGATCTTACCGTAATAGTAAAATCGATTAATTCTAAATATTGGTATAAGTGGTACAATTGGTATTAGGTGTATATAAAAATATAGACTTAATTTCTCCATACTCTTTTAGTACAAAAATTAATTAATTTTAAATAGGTTTCATATTTGTGATAGTCTTTTTTTTTACTTAAAATAAAACAGTATCAAATCTTAGAGCGATTATATAAAAGATTATTGTTATTCTTCCTTTCTTTCTCTGATTTAGGGATTCACTATGTACCTGTCGTAAAATATTTTAATGTTTAAAAATGTGAAATATTTGCATACTGATCTTTTTCAGTATTTTCACTGTCTAATCTTTACCAAATTTAATTATAAATGCTAAAAATTTAAGCACACACCAAAGCACTTGCACTAATAGACACATCTGAATAGATAAGCTATGTGATCTACAAATAATTCATATTCGGTGAAAAATATAATTGATGAACAATGCTAAGTATCTCCAAAACTATTTTTAAAATATTAAATATCTGATTAATTTTTGTAAAATTTCATTTGAAGTATATTCTGCAATAAGATGTATAATGCGAGGATTGAAAGAAAGGAATAGGGAAAGAATTCGCACACTTAACTGAATTATTATGCAAATTTAATGTCAAAAATACTATGAAAGACTTCCAAAAGTGTTAAATATTGAAAAATAATTTAATTACAATTAAAACATAATGTAATAATAAAGTTTTAAATCATTATTTTTTATATTTTTTTCAGAAGTATAACACAAGCACCAAGAGTCATATGACATGCATATTTTCAAATACTATTACATGTGTTTAAACCAATTAAATGTTTATAGTAGAGCGCAAAATCAGTTTATGGAAAAATAATTTCGTGAGTAAACGGAAACAGAATACTATTAAATGTTCATTTTTATAATGTACATTTTCTTTTAAAAATTTACAATATAGCATTTTCACAGAAGATATAAATTTTTTTCTGATAAAATACTATTTATTATACTTTAACGCAAATTAAAAATATGTGTTTTTGATTAATATTTTTTCAGTTTTCTTAATGTTTACAAATTTTAAACGAAATAAAAATTTTTAGGGGAAGTATATTAATCCGTAACAAAGGACTCAGGTATATCATGAAATATTAAAGTATCCAAGAAAATTTAGCTTGAAAACTAGAATAATTTTATTTCTTAAACAAGGTTATTCATAAAAGTATCTGTCTCAAAATAAAACAAATATTCATTGTTTTTAAAAAATATATAAATTAAGAGAACGAATACATGAGTTTATTAATCAGTGCATTTAAAAATATAGTATGTAAAAAAATATTGAAATTAATACTGCTATGGCTACTAATTACGGTTTCTCAAAGTTTAGAATTTTTTAAAATAAATTAAATATTTTCAAAGCTGTTAACTAGTATACAATAAAAAAATATTCTATGTGAACTTCATGAATTAAAATGAGTCCACGAAAATTCTGATTTTGACAAGAAAATTAGCATAAAAACTAGTTAAAACATTATATTTTAAACAACAAAAATACACAAGTCTCAAAAACAAAACAAATATTCATTTTTTGTAATCTTTTATTGTAGAAAAAGAAATAAAACATTAATTTATTAATCAGTATGTTTAAATGTATATTATTCTAAAAAAATATTGAAATTAATATTGCTAAGAACAAGCAAATAATGCTTAAAAAGCGAGAATGAAGTATATTTATAGCTTTTTCGGAAGCAAGTAAGCACTAAAAACCATAAAAAGCAGGATGTTCTCTGAAAAATAAAATGCACGTATAAAAATTTTATGACTCTCTGTGCGGTAATAGAAAATTTGAAATTCAGGAAAAGACAACAAATATTCATTGTAGTAATTTGAGGTAAGATTTATATGGCGAATCATTTTCATTGCTTTGAAAAATAATTGCTCTTTACTGGAATACAAGTTTATATTACATTAATAAAAAGCAATTCTGATTTTCTTTTGTTTTAGCTTATCAAATCAAGATACAAATTTAATTTTACTGTAAAAGGTTTGCAATCAAAAAATAGCTTTTTTTTTCTTTAGTCAATAAAAAAATTAGGCTTATTCCATATGCATAATAGAAAAAATGTATTGACATTAAGAAACAAATTAATAATATTCTTGTGCAAACATGTAAAAAATCACCAAAAAAATGTTTTTATTTAAAGGAATGTAAACCACAAAAAAGCTTTTATTATTTTTTTTTATTTTTTTATCTTAGCTGTAAAATGTATGTTTCAAATAAATCTCACCGCACATTACATCAATAAAAAATTATTGCTGCTTCCGGAACTTTAAAATTTTTGTGTTAGTAGCGAGTCATAAATTTTTATCTAGATTTTACTAGACCTTACACGCATTTACAAGGCATTTTATACTATCTTCAAAAAAGAAAAAAAAACTTTTATGTTTGTCTTTTGCATATTGTTTGCTTAATGTAACTTTCCTTTCGATATCGATCTTGATTGAAAAACTTGCTTTTTTTTTTTTCATTTGCATTTTTTAAAAAAAGTTTTTATTATTTTTATTTTTCATAAATATTCTGAAATGAACTTTGTGGCTTAGTTTAATTTTAATGGAAGTATTTCTGTGGAGATATAATGTTTTTTTGACATAGTGTTTGAACACACACACACCATTCCTAAAAAACACATTAACTTTTTTTTTGTTTTTTTGTTTTTTTGTTTTTGTAGTAATATCTTTGTTTTATAACATTCAAGAAAAAAGATTTAATATTATATATTATAAATGCGAAAGTTTGTAAAGATGTTTGTCCGTCTTTCGAAGCAAAAACAACTGAAGGGATTTTAATGAAACTTTACAGTAACATAGCTTATACATCAGAACAACACATAGGCTATAATTTATAACAAAGGCTATAATTTATAAAGATATTGTAGGAAGTGTCCAAAATCTAACGATACTTGTCAAGTAAGTAGGGAAAAACTCTGCCATCTGCAAGCAATTCTGGCGTGCGCTGCGAAAAAGCCCACGACAACATATATCTAGATATATTTTATTTGTGAAGAAACACTTTTTGTTTTGTCTACGCAAGACACTTGCTTCTAATTAGTTCCTGTGATCAGCATAATCCCTAATTTGTTTTTTATTTCAGAATAAAACTAGGTTTTAAAGGGAGGGGTTGTTATAAATCTCTCTTTATTTGAATGTTTTTTTTTTATGATTTTATTATGCACATTTGGTAGTAAGAAATAGATCTTTTTTCAAAATAAATGTTTTTATCGGTTCTGGTACTTAAAGTAATTAAACTTTTTCTTTCACACTACATCATTTGGACAAATTTTCAAAATTTGTTTGTGGTTAGTAGTTAATTATAACGCTATATTTTAATTGAATAGACATACATTGCATTTTTAAGTATAAAAATAATTATAAATATGGTACTGTATTTTTTGGAGTGAGTGAGTGAGTGAATATTAACGTCACACTATTCAGCTACACAAGGGCTTTTGGCAACGGACCACGTAATTTTGAACCATGGTCAAGTGACGTGGGTGACGCCTGAGCTGGAACCCCCTTCTCCTAACTACCACACCACACCAACTCAGTAGGAATATCTTACCAATACTTAGCAGGAATATTCTTTGAAATCCATTCTTCCAAGATTTATGGCAGCACGGGTTATATGGTGAGTATTTTAGCAGGGAAGGCGAATAGTTTTGTAGCAGATATTGCTTTTTCAGCGCATTGCAAAGATTATTATTTGTGTTCCGAATAAATAGTTTATGTCAAAATTTAAGTGTCTTATGTTTTTGTATGTTAATGAAGACCTTAGAAAACGATTTGACTATTTATTTTAAGTGAACGGTGTATATAATTAATTTTACAGTGGAATATCTTTAATTAATTTATTAGCTCGAACGGATTAAATTTCCCAAAGTGGAGTATTTTGTTTATGTACATCCCGTAATTTTCAATGTAGGCCCAAAAAAAAAAATTATTGTATGAAAAAACTGCAGTAAATCATTATGCAGTATATAAAGTATTAACGTGCATTGCACCCCTACACGGAGGGTCTTACAAAGCTCTAATAAAGCTCGAGCTATATATATGAAAGTAGCTAGATATTTGCCAACTTGACTCTATTGTTTACATTTCGCTATGTTTTTCATTGAATCGCCATTATAATTTAAGAAACGGCGTTGTTTGTGAATATTACAATTTTAACATAAAATAAATAGAACATAAAGTAATATTAATGTATTACACTTTCAGATATATAAATTATTTACACTATTTTAAGCGTTCATTACACAAAACTTTTAACAATGTGTTACTTTTGCTGAGCAGAGATCAGCTTAGGGAGGTATTTTCAAAAATCGACCCTCATGAGTGTTACGGGGAGTTATAAATAAAAAAAATCCTTTTTATCTGCTCTATTAGATCTACATATTTAAAATTTAACAAAGGTGTTTTTTTTCTTTTGTTCAGCTGAGATATGCAAAAAGCTTTTTTTTTTTGTTTAATTTGCAATTTACGTAAAATTAACTCATTAAAAACTTCTTTATCCTTCAATCTGCGTTGATTTTTTCTGTTCACCCGTGCGAAGAACGGCTCAAAGAACAGCTCCGTACAAGCGCATTACACAATCGCCAAGTTCGCCAAATCAAAAAACTTCAACAACTAATGCTATGTGCTGGTATGTGTGGACAAGATTATTGTGTTTGTACATATATGGGAAGAGTTCCTCATTTTTAGCTGCATAATGCGGCATTTGGTGACTTTTTTTCAGTTGAAAAATTGGTCGACAGTGCAAAACATGCGGGACAATATTTATGATCATTAAAAAAACTTATAAAACTTTCGATGACCATTTTGATAGATTTCTTAAATATTATAAATTGCGTTTGATTCAAGTTGTTGAAAATCTGTCATTTTTCATGCATATTTGATGAGACATTACAATGATGATTCATCGAATGGCTTAAGCATTTGTTTAAAAATAAATTAATGCTGAATAAATTATAAAAAAAAATGCACTGTTTAATAAAATCATTGCTAATTTGAAATTTTTAATTTCGAACCCTATTTGTTTGATTGAATTATATACTAATCTAATTAAAAACAAATAATACTTTGAGAAAAACAAAAATAACTAATATAAATATAATAAACTTACATGTTTTATCCTAAATCTTAATTATTTCTAATGTCTAGAAATGAAGAATGTGGGATAAATTAACAAGTTTTAGCGTTTTAATTTAATTTGGTTAAACATTTTATTTTTCATAATTTAATATAAATCTTTAAAGACTTAAATTAAGCGCAGTATATAAATAAGAATATGAACTTCGACTTCAGTTTTTTTTAAACTAACAACAACATTTTTAAGGAGAAAGCTAATCGAAAAATTCGATAAATATTTGTCTATTTAAAACAAATTGTGCGGCAAGTGAACCAAAAGATACAAGTGAATGATAAAAATGATTGAAATACTTGGAAATCCCCCAGAGGGTGGTTGTTGAAAATAACTGGCCATATGCCAGATACTTGTTGATAGTGGCGATAAGAATGTTGATTAAATAGGAATTCACTTTTTAACTTGTGTAAATTTTAAACAGGTGAATCATTTATTCATAACTATAGTTTGAACTATTTTAAGTAAAAAGCATAGTTCTTTAAAGAACAAAATGCAAAATGGAAGGAATTGCTTTTGAGAAAAATATTTTTTTCAGGTAATTGTTCAATGTTCTATACAAGATTTAATACACTTAAAAAAATTATGCATATTTCTACGTTTAAATTATTATTTTTAATCATTGAGATATCTTAATAACTTAATTAGTATAATATTAGATAGAATTTTGTTCAGTGTTTGATCACATAATGCATTCAAACAACTAATTAACCCTTTATCTACCGCTATATGATTTACTGCAGTTTTCTTCATACAATTTTTTTTTTGGATCAATACATCGAAATTTAAAGGATATACATAAACAAAATACTCAACTTTGGGAAACTGAAATAGTTTTAGATAATTAATTAAATATATTCAACTGTAAAATTAATCATACACACTATTTACTTAAAATAAATAACCAAATCGTTTTCTAAGGTCTTCATTAACATACAAAACAAATTAGATACTTATATTTTGCCATTAACTAACTTTTCGGGACAAAAATGATAATCTTCGCAATCCGCTGAAAACACCATCAGCTGAAAATGCCATTTTTGGTTTAAAACTATTCGCTTTCCCCGCTAAAATACTCATCATAGAAGCCGTGCTGTCATATATCTTGGAACAGTGGATTTTAAAGAATATTCCTGCTTATAGTCAGAAATTTCGTAAAAAGGTTTATTCTACGTAATTTTAAAATGAGTGGTACTTATAAGTTTCGTCGGTAGTTAAAGGGTTAAACGGATGAACTAAGTGTTTCATGTAAATTACAATATAGTTTTTCAGGGGTTTTCCCCCATTTTGTGAAGAAAAAAGTCATTTTTTAATGTATGGACTATATATTACTTATAACATAACCTCAGCTGGAGAAGTATTTTTTGAAGCAACTTAGAATGAACAACATGATGCAGCACTACACAAAATTTATATATTATTTTTAACTTAAAATACCAATATTTGTTTAATAATACTATTAACTAGACAAAAAAGAGCATCATTTGTTTTCAGTGTTTTTAAGGTATTCGCCTACGTTCGGAAACGTGATTTTGCAAAAACGTATAAATGGATAATTTTCCTGATATTTAATGTCACTTAGATTAGAATACATGTATAAAATTATTTTAAGGACATTTTGACAAAAAAAATTTATTTAAATACAATATTTTGGCAAAAAATTAACTTATAATAACCTTTTCCAAAATGTTCTCCTTTTGTGAAAAATGCTTCTATTATAATAATATTTTGCCTGTATATAGCTCAGACTTCTGTACAGAGGCTCAACTAGAATTTTTGAAATAAATAACTTAGAAGTGGGTTTATCCATATTTTACGACAGCAGGGGGAGCAATTTTAAGAAAAAATTGCAAATAATAATTTCAATGGGTGGTAACTCAAAATAATGTGAAATTTTCAAAAATTCTAGTCTAGCCTCTGTAGAGAGGTCTGAGCTATATACAGGCAAAATATTATTACAAAAGAAGCATTTTTCACAAAAGGAGAATATTTTGAAAAAAAGATTAATTTAAGTTAATTTTTTTTGTCAAAATGTCCTTAAAACAGTTTTATGCATGTATTCTAATCAGAGTGACCATTTATTAAATTATCCATTTATACGCTTTTTTAAAATCACAGTTCCGAACATAGTCGGATTCCTTAAAATGCATATTTTTATATTGGAATTTAGGGAACTAGTTAGATATTCCGGGGCATGACACCAAGCGCCACTTGGCGCGATAAAGTTATCACGCCAAGCAGCGCTTGTTGTTGCTGGAAGGGAATCCAAGATGGCGGCCTAGCGGTAATTTAATGATACACAATAATTTTAAAGAATTGTTTTTAAAATACATTGAAATGTATTTCAAATGAAGGATATAGGAAGAGACTGAAAATAACCAAGATCAATCAATAAATAATGAATATTCATGTAATATAATAAAAAGTAACATGTATATATACTTATTATAGTATCATATGCAGTATATAATAATCTTATAATATAATTTAGTAGTAATTATATATAATATTCATATAGTATGATTTATTAATAATTATTATATATAATAATCATATAATATAATTTAATAATAATTATAAAAAGAATAATCATCGTATTGTAATAAAATAAAAATAATGCATAAGAATACTTGTATTGCATAATAATTATAAATAAACAACATAATAGTAATTATAAATAAATAACATATTAATAAATATAAATAAATAACATATTAATAATTATAAATAAATAACATATTAATAAATATAAATAAATAACATATTAATAATTATAAATAAATAACATATTAATAAATATAAATAAATAACATATTAATAATTATAAATAAATAACATAATATGTAATAAAATTTACAAATAAATATGAAAAACAATAATAAATAACGAATATCATAAGATTATTATATATAGTAATAATTGCATTTCTTATTGCATTAGAAATAAAATAATTAGATATAGCACATATTAAAGTTACTAATGTATATCAATTACAAAGGACTGAAAATTTGCAATATTTTAAAAGTTGCAAGTTCCTTCAACGAATTTCATCGATCAATGAATGTTAAAAAAAGGCATTTTTAAAACGTAAAATAAAGTGAAAATAAATGATTTATAGCGATAATTAAAAGTACAACACTCATTCCTTTAAAAAATAATATCCTAGAACTCACCCATATTAGAAATATTCATATTCGAAAATAGCACAAAATAAAACAGAAGACGGAAATAATAGAACAATTACACTAAAAGTGGTTAAACTTTTAAAGAAACCGGATTAAAATCGTCTGAAATTAATAGGCTTACCACGGGAAAAAAACCAATAAAATTTATCTATACATATAAATAAAAATGAAGTGTCTGTTTGTAATTTGAAATTAACAGCTTTTTACTAAATGCATTTAAAAGTATATACGGTACTTGTCTGTCTATCTGTCTTTCTTTCTGTCTGTTTCTTCCGGATAATATCTAAAACGGCTGGACCAATTTTGACAAAACTTTCACTGACAGAAAGCTAATGTTATAAGGAATAACTTAGGCTACTTTTATTATAGAAAAAAAAATTAGGGTTCCGAGAAAATAAAATTAAAACCAATGAAATAGTGAGCAATATACCAATAGCAAATAAGTATTATTTATTTCAATAGGGATTATTTTTATTCAATAGGGACTATTTTATTTCGCGAGCCTTCTGTCTCAACGATTTCTAGCAGTTATATCAAACTTTTCTGTTTGATTAGGTTGCTGCTACTCACGACTTTTTCCGTTCATCTCCTTTGATCCTAAAGATCTTACAGTCCTTAAGGGATCCGACTACGTTCGGAACCGTGATTTTAAAAAAGAGCATAAATGGATAATTGTCGTGATATTTAGTGTCACTTAGATTAGAATACATGTATAAAATTGTTTTAATCATTTTGACAAAAATTATTTAAATACAAAATGTTGTAAAAATTAACTTAGAATATCTTTTCCTAATTTCTCCTTTGTGAAAATACTTCTATTATAATAATATTTTGCCTGTATATAGCTCAGACCTCTTTACAGAGGCTTAATTAGAATTTTTGAAAAATTCACATTATTTTCAGAGTTACCATCAATTTAAATAATTATTGGCTTATTTTTCTTAAAATTTCTCCCCTCTGTTGTGTGTAGTAAAATATGGATAAGCCCACTTCTAAGTTATATATTTCAAAAATTCTAGTTGAGCCTCTGTACAGAAGTCTGAGCTATATACAGGCAAAATATTATTATAATAGAAGTATTTTTTACAAAAGAGAACATTTGCAAAAAATTATTCTAAATTAAGTTTTGCCAAAAATATTATTTAAATATTTTTGTCAAAATATCTTAAAACTTTATACATGTATTCAAATCTAAAGTGACATAATATCATAAAATTATCCATTTATGCCTTTAAATCATGGTTCAGGATTGTCGAATACCTAACTCTTGTCAAAGGTCATGCGTCCTTTCACCCCTTTCAGCGGCTTCCTTTGTATTCGCGTTTCACTCTACTGCTACTTAGACCTATTTTGATCCTAATGATTTTAGTCCTCACCCCATCGAAAGTGCCAAGGCTCATGCGTCCCTTTCATCCTTGCTCAACAAAAAGAAGGAAAAATATATAAATAAAACAAAAGAGAAACATAGATTCACAAAGTAGAAGAATGACATTATATACCTATGCATAGGTTTTTTTACGTGGAATACATAATTATTAAGTTTTCGTTAACTCTGCGAAGTGAATAAAGATTTTTTTGTTAAATTCCGGACGAAGTCGCGGGTAACAGCTATTTAACACAAAATAAATACATCAGAAAGTAATATTAACGTGTTACATATCCAGATACAAATTATTTACACTATTTTAAGCGTTTATTACACAAAATTTGTAACAATGTGTTACTTTTGCTGAGCAGGTAGGTGTTTTAAGAAATTGACTCACAAGAAAGTTACGGGGCTTCATAAATAATAATAATAATTAAAAAAAATTTTAAAAAAATCAGCCATTATATCTAAAGACTAAAAATTTAGCGAACATGGTTTTTTTGTTTAGCTGAGATATGCAAAAAGTTTTTTTTTTTAATTTACAATTCACGTAAAATTAACTCATTAAAAACTATTTTATCCTTCATTCTGCATTGTTGGATTTTTAAATTCACCCGTGCGAGGAACGGGTATACCAGCTAGTTTCTAATATACGTTATCCCCATGGAGGATAAAATTGTCAAGGTAATGTGTCATAATGTAATGTTATCGCCTACATTGGAGAACATAAACAACAACTTGGTGAACATAACAACCCCTTGATATCAAACTAGCACCGAATTTAGAATTCTCTCTCTGTCAATTTGTTATAATGATAAATCTAATTAATATAATAATAATTAAATTGTTTCATGCAATTATATTTAATTCTTATTTTTTATCGTTAAATATCAATTTAATTCTCAGTTTAAGGAAAAAAAAATGTCTTTAGAGTTATAGCATTTAGAGTATTGGATTTATAGTTAATGCAATTTTTAACCCATTAAGCGGTCAATTCTTTGCTCGAAATGTTCCTAAAAACGAATGCGAAAAGGGAAGGAACTTTAATTTTCAATTTTAAAGATTTCGCGGTATTTTTTTTATTTCATATATATTTGTTATTATATTATTTATTATTTCATATTTTCCTAAATGTTTGCTTTTTATAAGTACACTCTGCGTGCTATGAAGAATGATTCA
This sequence comes from Trichonephila inaurata madagascariensis, assembly GCA_019973955.1. Classification (NCBI taxonomy): domain Eukaryota; kingdom Metazoa; phylum Arthropoda; class Arachnida; order Araneae; family Nephilidae; genus Trichonephila; species Trichonephila inaurata. The sequence goes on along the minus strand of BMAV01000476.1, from coordinate 43,730 downwards.
TGTATCTTAAAAGAATTTTTCTCATACTTACAAAAAAAATTCATGTTCCTACCTCTTTTTCAAACTCTGTTGAGACACACACAATTTGAAGCATGGTACAATACTCAGACTTACATTGCAACGGGGAAAAGAATAGTATTGCCTTCATTAGAGAATCGCAGCATTTCCATTTCTTCTCAAGCAATAAATTGCATTGCCTATCCCTGTTTTTTACCAAATATTTTCAAAAATATTGTTACGAATTTTGTGTGAATAGTGTATATAATTTGTATTTGGATATTTAATGCATTTATATTACTCTATGATATGTTTATTTCATGTTAAAATTGTGCTATTCAAGCAATGCCGCCCTACGTTATGATGGCGGTTCAATGAAACTTGCAGAATCTTGGCGGTAGGCCAAGTTCATCATTTGTGCCAAGTTGCCGACCAATTTGGCGACTTTGGCGACCTTACTGGCGTCTGGTGACCATGTTGGCGAGTTCGGAACCCTCTGGAATCTTCTAGAAAGTAGTAGATCTATCCACTAGTGTCACGTTCAATGACACGAGATGTTATATTTCTGAAAGTTTCTGTCGCGCCTATAAAAAGATGCTCGCCGGTAAGGCGGAGAGTCTTGATTAAACCAGCGAGTAGTGAACATTGTTTTGACTAGCGATTAGTTTGGCTGTGCTAGTGAATAATCTTTTACATACGTGTATTTTACACACGGATAATTGTGTTTGATGTTGAACGTGTGAAGATCTTTGGAGATTTACTCTGTGAATATTGCTGCTGAATCCTGTATTTAAAGGATTGGATTTTTGATAATAAATTCGCATCGCTCTTAAAGAACTGGTTATTTTCTTTGTGATTGTTTTGCATAAAATCCCCGAACCCTCGGATCTGCGTAACAATTTAAATTCCTGCCTTCAATTAAAAATTCTCGCCTTCACCATAAATAAAATCCCGGATGATAAGTACTTCAACACCATGGACCACCTACATCTTTTAACCAGTTAACTGTGGAGCTCCAGTTTGAGAGTGCGCAATTGTGTCTGTCACGAAAATCAAGCGATGACGAGTATACTCATCAATCACAGAGTAAGTTGCGCTGTTAAAATATTGGATAAAAAAATCGATTTATTTTAAAAAATCGCCAATTTTATTACTAATACTTATGCAACGGTAGAATTGACGGGATGGTAATGTTCTGTTCCAGGCTGTTGAGGCAACAATATTTGCTCTTTCTGAAGGTGGCGTTGAAACGTACTGGAAAAGTGCTGGTGGAACAGATGCTGGCAAAGCTATTGGAATTGAAGAGACTATTGGAGTTAGATCACGTCTCTGCATTGGTGTCGCTCTCTCTGTTCTCGATTCAGGGTCTCTTTTAGTGAAATACGTCCGCCACGAAATTGACACGTGATGTGCAGTCACTTCTACGGGACGTATTTGGTGGAATATTCTTCATTGGTCAAGTCCCTTCGGAGGTGTACTTTGAAACCAGGTCTAGCTTGGGAACTGCGTCGGCATCTTACTGTCGGCTAGATCAAGGGAGGTCAGAGGTTGACTTCCCTTAGGACATCAGCACCGGGAGCCACCCTGGGATACTTTCCCATGAAAAACTACATGACCGTTGAAACGTCACTCGTTCAAGATGGGAAATTGGTCTTTGGTGAGTACCGTCGCACTTACTATACTATGGAGGGCTGTGTGCAGGGCTATAAATTAATTTAGCTTGGTCGTGGACTCCTGAGACAGATGGTTCTTAAGGTTTAAGTTTTTACGGATATCTATTAATTTTAGAGACCATCAAAACTCTCAGACTGAAATTTAAACACACAGATTTACTTCCTCCTTCACTGTGACAAGGTATTTTTTACTTATCTTAACATTAAAGGAGTTTTAGAGAGGTGCTGTAGCGTTGATCACATAGTCTTCTTACCACAAACCAATCTTCCTTTTCCCCCCTCCATAAAAAAACTGTTCTTTTGTTAGCATGGCATTGGGCTCTAATGTCAGCACATGGTTCTAACATCAAACAATTGGCATCTACACCTATCGATAGCTAGGTAACTTCAGGTAACTCTCTTTTAAGTTTTCTGGATTTTTGACCTCCGTTGGGTAAAATTCTGAACTTACTCTCAAACTTTATACTCAAGGAATGTCATCCGGTCTCTTTATCAATATACCAGCTGCATACTAACTGACCATTTTGTTGAAATATAAAAACCACCGCACAGGAAATCCGTTCCTTAAATGTGGTCTTCTGTAGTTAAAAGGGATGCATTTTTGAGAAAATAATTGATTTAGTCGATAATTTTGCAGATCTTTTAATTTTATTTTCAAAAATACTTTCTGCCGAAAGTCTTGATATTTTAATCCTGAACTTCCATTGTAAGTATCTCAATTTTTTTCTTCTTTCTCCACTTCAAATTGAGAATTAAGTTCAACCATTATTAAGAATTAAGATGATAAAACTTGTTATCTTTCTAAAATTATTATTTTGATTGATATTTTTTCTACAAGGGCACATCTAAAAAGAATTAACCTGCAAGGCAAATTTTCCTAACATATTCATCATGAAAGGAATCTATTCACATTTTCAATACTAAAATGTAACAAATCTAAATTTAAAAATTTCTGTAAAAAACATTCGTAGAAATAATAAAAATAAATAAACCAATAAATAAAAAAGATTGACCCTTGATTCCAGTAATTGAATTGTGCTGCTCAATTTCTACTAGTTTATATTGTTCGTGCCCTGTATTTATAATGGAAGTAACTCTCAGTAGTATAGGTTTCCCGTCTTTAAACTATTATTTGCAGAAATTTTTATTTAGCTTTCATTATAAGTCTAAGCATATAGATCCCAAAGACCACAAAAGATCTTTTGATGTGAGTTATTTCTGTTCCAAGATGCATCAGTAAGTCTAGCCATAGGAGAAAAATCGATAAGTAAAAAAGAAATCAATGATAAAAAAAGAAAAGATACTCTAAAAAATTGGTTTTTGGTAGTCATAAAAAAGGGAGTCATAAATTTTTTTTCTTCTAGAAGACACTTTACCAGCGTTTTATTATACCATTTTTGAAGCATCGTAAAACTTACCACTCCTGATTAACTTTTCACTTGATGAGGGGGAGAAAGGCTATTGCTCGTATCATAAAACATAACATTAATTAATTACCTAATTATGCAGAGAAGTGATAGGTGTAATTAGTTATTTAAAACCATTATATAAATTCTGAATCGTTAAGAATCAAAAGTAACATTTTTCATTTCGTGCAAATATTGTATGTATTATCTAATTTGTATTGATGTATTATAAAATATATTGGCATCAGATAAGGAAATAAATCAATACTTTAAAAAAAATTAAAGATATCTTACAAATGTTATGAGATTAAACTAAGAATGAAAGTTGTATAAAAAGAAATGTTATTTTTATTTTGTACAGTTATAAATTATTTAAGGGGACATGGTACGATTTACACAAAAATTTTTAATTTAAGGATTTTCAAAAATTATTTGGTTGCCTCTTATGTGTGTATACTATGTAAAACAGAATGTGAGCTCAAACTTTTATAAAAAGCTAGCCATATAATTTTTTAAGGGAAAAACTTAAATTTTGTGAGGTGATTTTTTAATGCTAGTCCTCCTACAAAAATTTACATGCAAGCATCAAATTTGATTTACAAGTACGTCAAACTATGTATAACAAAATTTGGTGTATGAGTTCTGTGATAGTATGATTGGTATTCGTACAATACTTCTTTTTATGAATGCTTATTGAAAATTCCTTAAAAAAATGTATAAATTCTAAGTTCAATTATTTTTTTAAAAATTAGAATTGCTTTGACTTTTGTTACATGTACTATTGGCGATAGGTAAAAAAAATTCAAAACATTAGGCACAATAGAAAAAAAGCTTTAGCATTTTAAATGAAAACAAACTAGTTATTTACCTTTCTGAGATAACTCAGTTTAAAGTTTGGATTTGCCATAGGGATGGGAATAAATGCGAACGTAAAAACTAACATAATTCTGCGTTTTTTAAGTTTAGAGCTTTTAAATTTTGTGAGGTTATAGAAAAGTATATTAATAATAATTTAGGCTAAAAGAATTATATTTGATTTTTTTGGCCGATTTTTGTCAATTGAATCGTACTGTGTTCTCTTAAACAATAAATGCTCTACGTTGCAAAAATATCATTACATATAGTGTATCATATCAGACAGTTCCAATTATGTTAAATTTTCTATGTTCCTTTATAAAAATAGGTTACAAAAAAGGTATATAAAACCATGGAATCATTTTGAAAATTAAAATTTGTCATATATTACTTTTCTACTGAAGACAAATTCTCTTTAATTCCTGAAGAATTTAAATTGTTGTTAATATTTTCCCCAAACCCCATTTAAGATGAGTAATTTTTATCTGTACAAGTAAAAGTTTCATATTATCAAGATTTTAAACTGTTAAATTCTCTTTCTAATGTTATATTTCTTTAGAAAAAAGGAAGTTCGTTGTATGGTTTTTATACCTTACAACAGTGGTTCCCAAAGAGGTCCCTACGGAACCCCAGGGGTCTCCGATGTTGTTCAGGGGGTCTGTTGAAAATAAAATTAAATCTGGGTGTCCCTGAAAAAAGTCAGGGGGTTCGCGCAAGATTAAATATAAAAATAAATAAATGGGATCCATTTTTATTTTTAAGGAAATTTAAATAAATAACAAAAATTTACTTGGACATTCCCGACTGGGTGTTGAACCCTTTTGCGCATGAACAAACCCAGATCTGAAACATAGAGGAATAAATTCTAATACAGGAACATTTTATTGACATATCCACAAACGAGGAACAAGGATACTACAAATTCTGGTTACAAAAACCGATCCCAATTTAATGTACTGCAATATGAGTTATTGTACATAAGTGCTTGACTACTTTACCGCCTTTCTATTCGGTAGAACGTGCATTAAGTGCCGTCATAACCTCATTACACACACACAAAAAACAAGAGGAACATCCTACAAGAAAATAGTGTTTGTGGGTATTTGTGATTGCTACTCACAAATGTTGAGCCAGACTCATAAAATCTGCATCTAGTTCATCCAAGACATTAATTTTTGTTACTTTATTTTAAACAAAAGTTATACATTTACTAAATATAATTCTTTAGAAAAATATTTTTCTTTTAATTTACAATTTTTATAATATGTATTTATGTACCTTTCTCATTTGAGGCCGTGACTATATTTGAGTTTTGACTATAAAAAGTAGTCCATGATTTAGAAAAACCCTTAACGCTATACAATATATACTTTTTATTTTGTGAGATGTTATATTTTACTTAAAATTTACTTCCCTAGTAAAAAACTGATCTCCTGATTCTCAAAACGTCATCAGATCGAACTTTGTTTTTCATTATGTTATGGTTATTTATAGAAAACTTTTCCCTTTCTTTTAATTGAATACCTGAGAAAAACTTTATAAGTAAAATTATTATTAAAAATAGTTCACATAGTAAATATTTACAACTTTTTCATTTTGTAATCACGATAAAAAGCATATTTTATTCATTTAATTTTATACTTTTTTTTACAGTACTTACTTCAGATGTTAAACTTACTTTGCTAAAATGAGAAAAAAAAGTTTTCCATTGCTTTAAAAAATCATTAAAATCATCATATTCAATGACATATAAAATATATATAACTCTTTTAAAATATTTTTCTTCTTGCAGTCATTATTTATATAAGATACCAAAAACTACATCGAAAATATCATTTCTTATCAAAACACTCATTTTCTATTTATTTTACCGTTTTAAAATTCAAAAATTATCTTTCCAAATATGTCTTTGCTCTTATTAAGTAATAATTACAAAAGGTTACAGTTATTTGCGTTTAAGGCTGTCTTCATGTAATGTTATATAATAGGATCTGAATTTGGAATATTTTCTCAAATACAGAAGTGATTTTGATCTTTGGGATCAGATAGAAAAGGAATTTTTTATATTATATTCTCATTTCCCTATATCCTACAGAGAACAGCATATTTTATCAAACTTTTATTTTATCTGAGTTGATCGATTTTTTCCGGTATAAAATGTAAATACTTGGCATTTTTTTCTCCTATACCGTAATGTTAACCCGCATCTATCTACCGCATTAGGATTTACAACAATTTTTGTCATGCAATATTTTTTTTAATCACTACATTGGAAAATAAGGGATATACATAAATAAAAAATACTCAATTTTGGGAAATTTAATCAGTTAGAGCTCATTAATTAAATTGGTACTTTAAAGTACCGTCAGTCCACAAAGGTCTAAGATATTCTCATAATAGGAAAAGACCGAAAATGATTTTTAACGCAGTTTTAACTCTTAAAAATGCTAAATAATCAGTGGACACTAATACTTTAAAGCACAAAATATTTATTTTTAAAAAATATTAAATTTTTAAACTTTTTTTACTTTTACACATAAAAACAGCTTTTTCTCATAAACTTAATTTAAGATATCCGACTACGTTCGGAACCGTGATTTTAAAAAAGTGCATAAATGGATACGTTTTATGATATTTAGTGTCACTTAGATTAGAATACATGTATAAAATTGTTTTAATTAGATTTTGACAAAAAAATTTATTTAAATACAATATTTCGGCAAAAAATTAACTAAGAATAAATTTTTTTTCAAAATGTTCTCCTTTTGTGAAAAATGCTTCTATTATAATAATATTTTGCCTGTATATAGCTCAGACATCTGTACAGGGGCTCAACTATAAATTTTGAAAAATTCACATTATTTTTAGAGTTACAACTATTTGAAATAATTATCGGCGTTTTTTTCTTACAATTTCTCCCCTCGTCGTAAAACATGGATAAAACCACTTCTAAGTAATATATTTCAAAAATTCTAGTTGAGCCTCTATACAGAGGTCTGAGCTATATACAGGTAAAATATTCTTACACAATAGAAGCATTTTTCACAAAAGGAGACTATTTTCAATATTGGTCATTCTATGTTCATTTTTTGTCAAAATAGTGTACTTAAATAATTTTTTATTGGAATACTATTCTTAAAACATTTTTATATACATTTTCTAATCTAAATGACACTAAATATCATAAATATTATCCATTTATACGCTTTTGCGAAATCACGGTTCCGAAAGTAGTCGGATGCCTTAATGATATATTCAAAGAAACAGATTTTCTTTTCATTAATACACAGAAATTCATTACACGTTGTGCATTTTGAGTGAAGTTTCGATTGAATGTTTTTTAAAGCACTGCATCCTGGGTTGGGAAATAATGTATTTTCTTAGAGTGAACTAATGCAAATTAAGTCTTTTTCGGTCTCTTGATAGTCATCTTAAAAATCTAACGAAAGTTCCAGCAGATTATTTGCAGGGATTTCTATATCTGAAAAATCATCTATTTTTACATCACTGATTTCAGATCGTAGGTTCTGCAATAAATCCAAAACCTCTCATAGATTGAGCTTCTTTTTTCAGACGTTCTAAGAAAAGAAAATAGTAATAATAATAATTACAGCACCTTAAAAATCTCTTATTATTGTTAAATCTATGTTACACGTAAAGAAATTTAGAGTTTGATAATTTTTTAAATAAGAATAGATATTTCCTTTAATTCTGTGACAAAGGAAAAAAAACCTCAGATTCAAAGTTAGAAATGTTTTGAAAACGTTAAAATAAAACAATCAAAAAGCAAATTAAATAAGTTAAGCTAAAAAGAAAATGTCAAAAAAAATGCATAAGCCTATTGCACAACAGTAAGGACTCTACAGCACAACAGAAAACAACAATAAGCTACACGGACGAGAAAAAAAACCCAAAGTCTTTGCTCTAACACCCAGTTTGCTGTCCGCACTTTTAAGTGCCACAAAGTTATTCAACAGTAAAATTAATTATATTCAGTATTCAGTTAAAATAAGTTGTCAAATAGTTTTCTAAGGTATTCATTAACGTATAAAAAAATAAGACACTTTTTGACATTAACTACTTTTTTGGAACAAAAATGACAATCTTCGCAATCTGATCAAAATGTCAGCAGAAAACGCAACTTTTTTCACAAAATTATCCGTCTTCCCCGCTAACATACTCGTAATAGAACCCGTGATGCCATATATCTTGAAAGAGTGGATTTATAAGAACATTCCTGCTAAGTATTGTCAGAGTATTCGTAAAAATAGTTATTCCATGTAATTTAAAAAAGTGAGTGGTACTTATAAGTACGTCGGTAAATACAGAGTTAAATTAGCTATTCTCTTATGTGTTAAAGAAAAAAGACCCCAAACATAATGAAAAAGACACTGAACATATTAAAATTTTGAAAACGCTATATTACGTATAAATGGTTGCAAATTTTCATAAAGATTGTGACAATTTTCTGTATCAAAATGTGTTTTGCGTTTATTTTAAGCTCTTGTACATGTGACGATGATCGTCTTAAAGAACATCTTCTAAAAAAGTATCTTCTGTTAATTTTAAATACATTTTTCTCAAAACTGTATGTTTGTACGTTTGATAATATCCCAAATATGTTTTACTAAAATTTCACTGAAATATTTTTAATATTATTATTTGGAGAATGAACTGCAAATTATGTATTTGAATAACTTTCAGTAAAGTTAGAGTTGGGTTTCCTCTAAACGAGTATTATAAAATTATCGAAAATTTTCTAATTTGTGGGTTGAAAATTATATTTGACTCTTGTAGAAATAAATTTTTAAAAAATGTTTCGTAACATCTTCTTTTGGGGAGAGGGCAAGGACATGCAGCATATGATTTTAAATGGAATTCTTGATAACAATTCTAGAATATGATTCAAATTTTTTAAATTCAAAAATTATAAAATATGTTGTAATGTTTATTATTGATAAATGCATTTTTTAAAAATTATTCGGCATAAAAATAAATGGAAATTGTAAATACATTATCAGAGATTGGAAAATTAATTAAAGGACTCTGAGCTTAGTTAAATATCTTAGCTCCTTGACTTTCGCTATCATACCTGTGGTCCTCAACGAGAAGTTATTTTAAAATAAAACTCTACTTTTTTATGTACCCTGAGATAAATGAACACAATTACATTAATGTTATACTGTAATTCAGATGGAGAAAAGAAATCCTGATATATTTAAAAGTATTTTTCTTTGAGTTTCATGAGAGTTTTTTCGAACAATAATAGTTTTTAAAAAGTCTCAAAAGATTTTGCAGTAACATAAACAAAACCTTTCTCTTAAACTGTTAAATTGTGAACCCTTCATTGCATACCCTCAAAAAGCATGGATATCATAAACTCAAAGTTTTACGCCTTTAACAGTCTCAGAAAATATATTTATAGCATTCTAGCTCCCCTTTTATTGTCCTTATAAATAAATGGAATTTGAATTGCTTAATGCTGAATGGATCAGAGATAAAATATCCATTAAAAATATTTTTAAAGTCTTTTTATTTTTTCTTCTAAGTAAATAATTTGATAGTTTGCTTATAAAGGGATATCTTAGATTTTTTCGGAGGAAATTTTTTAAAGTAAATATTTTATAACAAATTTAAAACAATATAAAAATTCTAAAAGTTATAGAATGTCTATAAAATATATAATTTTAGTAAAATATTTAAGTTAAGCATTTTAATAACCTTTTTTTTACTTATTTTTGAGGAAAGTATTTGCAAGGAAAACAATTTATTACTTCGTAAGTCAAATAACAAATTTTATACTGACAGGCGTATGCTATTTTTCAATTCTATTTTTAAAAAAAAATTGTCTAATTACTTTTTGAGGGAAAAGCATGGAGCTTAGATCTTTATTAATTTTATTATTTGCTACTCAATAATTTTTTCGAATGTTTAATGTAAATTAGAGATTTTTTATGAATACAAATTGAAATATATCCATTAAAATTTGTTTTCAATATTATGGCAATAATAACTTGAGAAATAGGTTATTAAATCGCAGGATATTTTAGCAATAATATTTAAGAATGAATGTAAAATAAAATTTTGTAAAAGTAAGTAAAAACATTTGAAACATATTACTAAAATATTAAGAAGGGAACAAAATGCTTCATTTATAGTCGGCAATTTGTAAAAATTTTACAAATACCGTTGAAGAGAAAACATACTTAGATTCTATGAACAAGTATTTAACAGTACGACTAAATATTTATCAACTTTTTGTCAAATTTTAAAACGAGAGCTTAATTATTTGTGTAAAAGAGTTGCTAAAGGAAATTGAAAAAAATATCTTTTCTCATTTTATATTATTATAGATATGTTTCCTATGTTTAAGTATATATAATTAAGTATATATTATTTTAAGTGTTTTTACATTATTAGTGATTTATCGATAACAAAAGAAAAAAAGAGGATTATGAAAAATATTACAAAAACCAAACTTAAAATTAATTCAAAAGATAAATAATATTGATTTATACAACTAAAAATAGTTTAATTCCTTTACTAAAAAATCGTAATTTAATAATATATTTTCTTTTTTTTTGATCAAATTCTTTCTGCTAGAAAAAAGCAAAGAATTCTAAAGATTAAAAATATGTCATAAGAATTGTCTTTTTCTTCTTCCATTTTATTAGTGAGAAAAAGAAATACTTAAGCCCGATAACAAGGTCCACAGAAAACAGCCACCTTAACGTTACTTATAAGATTATATAAAATTGAACAAGACACGTAAGTGTAAAATTAAAAAAATGTGATGTAAAGAACGAAAGATATATTTCCTTGACAGTAGAGAAATAAGTACAACTGAAAATTTTCGAAATAATTCTTGTTTGTCATTAATTCGTGTGTATTTTTTAAAGGGTTCTAATTGAAATCAAGAAATTAAGGTAAACTTTGTATTAAGTGTTTATTAACGTTAGGTGAAACATTTATAAAAATGTTTTTTTAATAAAAAACTTTTATGTTTTCCTTTGGATCTTTAAAATAACTTCATAATTAACAGAATATCGACAAGTTTAATTTTAGAATACAATAGGTTTTTGAGCCACAAAATATGAATCTATAAAATTCTTCAAAAGTTTCGGTTCTACGATTTTGATCCATTAATACTAATTTTATTCAGGACATGAAAAATCTTATTTACATAAGTGAAGATATTTAAACTCTTATTTGTATCTTAACTAATAAATAAAAAGGAAGCAAAAGAATTACTAATTGATACCCAAAAGCGTTAGCAGGACTAAAAGAAATGCTCAACTTTTTTTAAATGTCTAAACATTCGAGTAATGGTTGCATCAACTTAAAAATTTGGATCAAATAAAGAAATATTACAATGAATTATGTGAAATCCTACTTTATTTCAAATTTTTTAACATAACTGAGATTCAAATTGCTAAAATTTGCTGAGGACTAAAGATTAGGAAAAGTAATGAAACAATAATAATGGAATCTGAAATTTCTCTTTTTTAAAAATACAACAATTGTTATAAGACATTATTTATAAAAACAACAGCACAGCTTTGTTTATGAAATACAACACAAATCTTCCAACCTATAACCAAAAGTAGAATTACAGTAACCGAACACGTTTTAAGATTTTTTTTTTTTTAAAAAAAAGCATACTAAAACATTATAGATGATTTTTAAAGATCAATACCAGTTAATAATAATACTTAACCACAGTAATATTCCAAAACAAATTATCTAAATTTTACAAAAAAATCACAATTATAAATCATGTTTTAGGAATTAAAAAAAAATTTTCAAACAGAGAAAAGAATATTAAACACTTACTAAAAGAATATTACTAAAATGAACTACTTACATTTATCTAGTGAATGCACTTAAATTTTGATATTTTGTGAAAATAAAAAAATATTAAGTTGATAGAATAAATATTATAAGAAATGTAAAATATTTAGAAAGCTATTATTGAAATAACAGGACACAACTTGAACAATATTCATACATTACAAACTATTTTAGTATATTACTTAGAAAATAATATAAATATAAGGTTCAGAAATCTTCTCATTAATACATTTGCAATATTTCGAGTTATCCGACACACCATGATAGATTTTGAATCACTTAAGTATCCACTCCTTTTTGATTAAAGAAGGGTTTTCTAATTTTATGTCATTTACTGTGTGTAACATGGCCTCTAAGTAACATAGAAACAAAATAAAATGTTTTTAAATAGTGCTGTTTTATATACTAGGCGACTGGGAGGGCGCCCAGGGTCCCGGATAATAGAATAAAGAAGAGAAATGTGTTTTTTGATCGAAATGGGTCATTTTAATGCGTGTTCGGATACCTTAAATTTATATAATATAGAACGCTATAATATCAGAAGCAAACAGCTTAAGTTGTTACATAAATAATTAAAAATTCTGAATGATACATAGAAAGTCAATGCACCAATTTATTTATTATAAGTATGAATATATTACTCTTTTACAAAAACCTCGAAGCGCCAAGAAGGAGTTGTCCGATTGTGATGAAATTTCGTAGGCGAAGACATCATGAACGATCATGCAAATAATCAAATTTTTATGGCCAACGAAGATGAATAGTGGTTATAGCGCGCATTTCTGCTGATCAACTCGCAAAATATGAAACTGGTAATAGAGGCAGATAATTTACTTTTTTTCATTTTCGCCATTGTGATTCATATGACAAAAAACGAATGATGTCATCACTACGTTCTCGAAGACCTTATACGCAGCCGAATGACTTCGAATGTTGTCGCATTGTCAGAGTGCGTGAAGTTGGTTGGCCATCCAGAGCAATAGGTTGTCACCTGCAACGTGAATGCATAGCTGATGAAAGGTGCTGACAGCAATGGTTACTGTGAATATCATATCGACGTAATGAAGGTTCTGGAAGGTTAGGATGCAAAATTGTGTGGCAAGATAGGATGATTGACATGCCCAAACTAATCCAATGGAATAGACGTCTACTATTCAACGTACTACAGCCTCTTCCATACACCCTTGGTTACTCCATCATTTCACGATGGTTGGCGGAGGCGAGGTTACGCTCACAGAGACCCTGAAGACGTCTGCCTTTGACCCCACAACATTTTTGGAATCGTCTGAAGTGGTGTCGTTGCCGACCATCATGGTTGAAATCGGTTTTACATCGTATAGTGTTCAGTGATGAATCCCGTTTTATTCTTCAAGCAGATGACCATCATATCCGTGTCTGAAGAGGCCGGGGTCAGCGATCTCAATTCGCCTTAGTTTTACAAAGGCATGCAGCCATCCCTGGTGTAAAGGTGTGAAGTGCTATCTCATATGACAGAAGGTCATCTCTAGTCATCCTCCATACAGATTTAAAAGCTTAATGATATGTTGATAACATCCTGCGACCGATTCTATTACCATTCATGGCAAGTCATGCGGGGATCAGTTTCCAACAAGATAATGCCAGGGCCCATGGCCCTCGTGTATCTATCTCTGAACTGTCTTTATGCCGTTAATACTCTCCCATGGCCAGAAAGTTCACCAGACCTTTCACAAACCTAGCATGTCTTGGATATGGTACAGTGACAGATTCATGTCCCCCAAATTATCGAAAATCTGGAGCAACAACTGGTGAATGTCTGACAAAATGTGTCGCATCATGACATTAGGTTTCTATATCATTCTTTACCGAGGCGTATACAGGCATGTATTGCCACCAGGGATTGCTTCAGCAACTGCTGATTAGAACATTCAAGTTGTAATAGCGAGCCGTGGAAGGGCTTTATGGCCATGATTTTTTTATCATTGTATTATCTGTGTGTTTGAGCTGCACAAATATTTAATTTCATTAAAATTAACCACTTCCTTCATGATTCATTGATTTTTTTTACAAAGAGTATGTATACTCCTTGATTTGAAATATGTATGATATTACAAGTCACCTTGAAAATATTTCCATAAACCTTTATTTTAAAAGAAAAGTGCATGTTAATATAATTCTAAATCACCATCTCTCTTTTTTTTTAAAAAAATTTTGTGCCCTATTTCTAAAGTGCTTTTTTTAACTCATATTACTCCCTAACATTTCTCTAACACCATTCTTTTTAAAACCTAACTTTGATATAAGAGTGTACGTTCAATGTTTCTAATTATTAAGATACTCTTAGGGGATACATTACATCCAAAACAAGCTTAAATAAAATTATGTTAGAAGATACCACTCGTGGGTACTCATCTAAATAAACGACATTTCTGTGACGGATCTATACGCGTTCCTACAATTAATCCTCTTGAAAACTCTTTGGGCTATTAATTCGCGTTATTCACAACCAATCCTTCGGAAGAAGAGAATCGTGATATTCAAATTAACTTACTATATATAGTCGAAGTTTTCTAGCTTGAATAGAGTAGGAGAGGAGTTATACTGGAATCAGGTGAGATTGCTAATGCAGGTATTATATATGAATTATTGCGATTAATATCTCATTAGGCAGAAGTTTCAAAGTGACGATTGTTCACTATGATTGAATTGATATTAGATTAAATTGGATGATAGGTTAAATCCTTTATAAAGCAAGGATCAAGTTTGATAGTCTCTTAATGGTTCGCGTTTTACCGTCGTTGTTCCACTTTCACGGTTAGCATTGAGACATTCTCTTACTATTATTGGTTAAATTTGTGTTTTTTTCTTTGTGTGATAAATAAATAGATTAGTTGGATCATGGGGAGTGTTTCTTTCCTACCTCCCACACATCTAGGTGCCCTAGAGAGAGGTGCGATCCTCTCACATCTCTTAATCACAAAAATAAAATTTAAAAGAAAAAAAATAAAGTCTACAATTCTATAAAAAGCAAAAAAATTTTTCCAGCATGGTATTCAAAAATATATTCTTGTCATACCGATAGCTAAAGCATTTATTCTTTGATGATAATGGCGTAGTTTAGAAAATGTCAAACGGCAAAAACCGCAGCTAAAACGACCATTTTTTCTTTTTGTACATTTATATGGATAGAAGTTTTCTAATTCTCTCCTTTTTCTGGAATATTTTGAAATATTGGTCTCCATAATGGTGGAAAAATTCTAAAGACGTCTGGAGCTTATCTTTGTTTTATAAAACTTCAACCACTGTAATGTGTTCATTAGCTCAAAATATAAAAGTGGAAGCCATTAGTTTTTGGATTATAGAATGGAAAAAATCAACGTCTTTCAGAAACAGGACATTTTACGCAATCTTTCATTTATTTTTTAAAAAAATGTATTGCTTTTAAAAGAAATAAAATTGGGTCGCTTATATAACAATGTTCCTTTATTTTTAGTATATAGCTTAAATAAACTGGAAGAATTAGTTATAAAACATACCAATTATATAAGAAATTAACATTTAAACGAAAATGAATAAATGGTTTTCAATCTATTTTTCCATATGCAGTTTATTATAATGTTACAAAAAACAATTTTTGTGCAATATTTTTAAGGAGCTTCAAGAAATATTTATTGTTAAATATTGTCTGAGTAACGGTATGAATTTATTTTATTTGTAAAGAGATACTAATTATATGAAACTGCGTATCAAACTAGCACTATAACACTCAAAGTACGAAAAAAGAAAAACATGAATTTTCGTTTTTATTTTATTTATCCAGATGAGTATATGTGGCCGCGGTAGCCGAGTGGTATAGGAATTGGATCATGGCATGCCTTGTCACGAGTTCGAGCCCAGTACCACTAAAGACCCGCCGTGTAGGGCAGCGATGCACGTTAAATCTGTCGAGAGCTGAAACGTCCTCCCGTTGGTGTGGTGTGGTAGTTAGGAGAGGGTGCCAGCTCAGGTGTCGTCCACGTCACTTGACCATGGTTCAAATTACGTGGTCCGTCGCCAAAAGCCCTCGTGTAGCTGAACAGTGCGACGTTAATATTCAATCAATCAATCAACCAGATGAGTATATGAAACATATTACTTAATTGCTTCTGCAAGTGTATTCAGAGTACATTTGTGTATGTTATTAGAAAATTATTTAATACAATATAAACCAAATATTACGTTTTCTAGTTTGTTCGGTTTTTTACTGGCATACTGAGTTAATATATTTATTTTATGAAATACTTCTGACTTAATGTAATAAATTTCGATGTACATTACTATTTTTCTACTGGTGCTGCGTATTGGTATTTGAACGTTTGCAGTCTTAGTATCTTGCCCAGGAGTTGGTATTACTTTTCAGTGTGGCACCCTATAGGCGATACCAATTACCGCAAGCACTTTTGACGCCCAGTTTCTCCCAGAGGGAGACACCTGAGCTCTGAAGATGCGAACCTGTACTAGGATTTAATTTTGCCGAGATCCACAAGCCAAACAGACACTCCAGAGATTTTTTACATGCCATATAATCATACGACATGGCCGTGGTTGATTTTCTATATCCTGAAAATCCACCGATTTGGGACGGGGTGGAACTCGCAATCTTGGGTGTAGAGAGGCAGTGACAAACCAACCACGCCACCCAGCCATCTCGATGTTTATTATTAAGTATCTATTTGGTCATATTTTTCAGAAATGGTTTGTATAATTTTTAAGCAAATTTCAAACAGGATTTTTAATTTTTAACACAAGTACACACATTACCACAAGTACTGTGCTGAGTGAGAGATATAATTAAGTACAAGGGATATATAAGTTAATTGCTTATACTTATTTATTAATTACTGCAGTTGATATTTAAAAAAAAATTTACAGACAGAGCTACTAGAGAAGGAATTCGAACAGGAGGTAAACAACAAAATTTAATTAATTCCTCATATTCTTTATACTTCTATTGAAAAATATACATTATAAATTCAGTAATTAATACTAATAGATATATCGCAAATGAAAATATATTTTTGAACTTCTAACAATATTTGAAATATTAAACCTTTAAATAATCTCATAAAATACAGTAGGTGAAATATTTAGTACATAAAAACATTAAAACATGCTAACTCATGGTAAATACTAAGTAGACGAAGGAATAAATTATTTTAGTATGAAGGGAGGAATGGTATGTGGGTAACAAAATTTTAAAAATTAATAATTGCACTTTTTTAAGAAACTTTTTTCGCGTAACTAGTCTTTCTTTCGATAACATATTCTAGGATATGCCAATTAAACTGTAATATCCAACACTTTCTGCATTTTGTGATATAATTAGTTTGCAATAGTCCTTACTTATTTTAGAAATAAAACAATACTTAAGGTTCCGTTTAATTTTTAGAACAAAAACTCAGTTTCAACTCAATATTCTTATCAGGTCAAGTACTTTGAGTACAAAACTTTAAGTAATATATATTTATATCTCAATGGGGACTAATTTTAAAGAATATTTACGGTTTTAAAGAATTAATGAAATGTGTGTATATCATTTGATCTAATCACATAATTAAACATTTATACTAATAATCCATTAATAAAATATTCACCCCATTCTCTGTTGCATATCTATGAAATATTTTCCTTATTATATATATAATGTAATAAATATATATAATACTCTGTACAATTTATTATTATTATATATAATGATAAATTGTACTGTAGAATCTAATTTTGTGTGGCTCTTTTTATGCAATTCTTTTTATGTGCAATTGGGTTCGTGCGATCTTTTTTATATGCTGCTTTATTTAACGGCTTTGGTGCTACTCTAATGTTTTATATTAATGTACCAGTTGCATATCGGGGAATGTTAGGGCCCTCCTGACAAGTCAGATTTTTCCTTTAATATTTTATAAGTTGAGTAAATACGTACTTGGCGTTAACGAGGCCTTGGGCTTCCTAGAGTCCCGGGCCCCTCTACGAGACAAAGGTTGCAGGACAATGCACGTTCAGTTGCTTTCTCCCAACGCGCCAACAGATCACGTTTGATTGAAGTTGAAACTTTCCATGACAGTGATATTATAAATAATTTGAAAGATTATGAAGATGGCCAAAGAGAACCGTGTTCTTTGAAAGAGGATAAAATATATGTAGGGATACAATGCGTGCCACGTGTGATCACGCATTATCCTGTAGAAATATGGCTGTGACAAATCCCTGAAGGTAAGGAAGGACAATTGGCTTTAACACCTCAGAGATGTAGCACTGGCTGTTTAAAGTACCGGCAATGCTTACTAGAGTAGTACGAGAGTGATATCCAATACCGTCCCATACCATAATACCCGGTGCAGGACCAGTGTGGCGGTGCATAACGCAGCTGTTCACCATCTTCTTTCCACGGTGTCTCAAGACTCGAATCCGACAATCGTGGTGTTGCAGACAGATGCGTGACTCGTCAGTAAAGACAACTTCATTGCTTTCTGCCGCCCTGATCCTTCTTTCATCGCTCCATTGACAGCAGAGAAGTCTGTGGCTCTGCGTCAAGGGTAGATCATGCAATGGACGTCTTGCGGACAGACCACTCTGCTGTAAACTGCTCGAATGGTATGCGCAGACACTGAATGATGCATTAAAGACTCAATGTGCTGTGCTATGGTTCGTGATGTGACTGAGAGATCCGTCACTGTCATGCGCACAATTTGCCTGTCCTCACGTAAAGTGGTGCACTGAGGTGGATGCGATCGACCACCTCTGTCCGTCTTACCCTCCTGCATCCAACGGTCACATATCCGCATTACAGTTGTTTGGTTTCGTCCAACACGACTACCGATTTTCTTGAAAGATAATCAACAATCTCGGTAGGCCATTATCCTTCCTCTGTCGAACTCGGATACTTGATCAAAATCTGATCGCTGTTCGATCGTTTTTTGAAAAAACCACAAGAAAAGCACAAAATCGTCGAAATCTCCAAGCCTTAAATACCGCTTTGATGTGGCGCCACAGGCACGCGTGATGTGTGTCTGGGCTGAAATTCTAATCATTTTCATATCTCACCTCCGCTAATGCATGTTGTAAATTCCATGTTATTTGCGTGCTTCCTTCAGGGTGTTGCATTTACGGAGGCCAGCAGTGTATTTTCTTAAACAAGATATCAATTCCGAAAGGAATATGGAGTAAATTTCAAAAAGAGCTTTGATACTGCATGTTTGATTATCGTGACATTTACAAGCAGCTAACCAACCAACCTTCGTCACAAAAACTTATCTCTTACTTTATGGTGTCAAAAATAAATTAATATAAATTGTATCTTCAAGTGACGAAAGAGATTTTGAACTTATTCATCACAAGAAAATAAGTACTTTGAGGAGTAGCAGGGAATTATGTATGTGCATTTTGAAAACTTCTCCATGTATACAATGAGAAACTGTTTTAAAAATGTTTTCAAGTGTAATATAATTATTTATTTTGTTAAGGTAGCACTTTCTCATAAATTTCCATTCTCCATGTATACAATGAGAAACTAACTGTTTTAAAAATGTTTCCAAGTTTAATATAATTATTTACTTTGTTAAGAAAGTACTTTCTCATAAATTTCGTAAATAATTGGCGCATTTTCAAAGTTTGACAATATTCAAGTCAATATTCCACCTCATAAAAAATCCTGTTGTATTTCGACGAAGTTGTTTGTTATATGTAAGAATTTATGAAACATTTTCGAACATTTTTTGTGCGGTTTACTTTTATGCGGTCCCTATCTACCTCACAAAAACAGGTTTTACTATATGTTTAATATTTTATTAATACAACATTTTCATTTGTTATTCCAAAACTGCAATAAACATACTAAAACTGAAATTCGTAATAACATTTCTCCATTCTATTATGCTTTTAATCTCATCTAATGAAATATTTTATGAAAAATAATTGTAATTTTTTTCTAATTTTCCAAAAAGTGAAATATTTATTAGTACTTCATTTATTGGAATCTTTTTTTCTTTAAATGGCTTAGTCTTTTTTAAAAAAATTAAAATTTCATATCTTACTTCATTCGTATGAAATACTTAACATGGTTTTTGACAAAAACTCATTTTCGTTGGATATCCTAAATAGTAATTTATGTCTGACATAAAATTGTCTTTTTAGGTCATTTAAATCAATCAATCAACTAACGAGCCATAAAACATGATTCCATTTTCGTTCCTTTCAGTAATTAAATTTCGATTCACAGCATTATTAAGAATGCTTAGGAATAAATAAATGAATTTTCACTTTTAAAGTTAATTTGACATTAAATTAATAACCATGACCAAGATTATCTTAATTAACCAATTAACGAGCTAAGAGAAATGGAAATTTCTATTCAAATTAAATTTTACTTAAAGCTGTTGGAAAAAATTTGGTTTTCAATTTTTGAAACTAAGGCTTAGAGTATTAGAAAAAACTACTCTGGAGTATTAGAGTAGACTAAAAAACAAATGTTTTTGTGGTCATGATTTTATGACTTTTTTTTTAATGATGGAATTTCGATATTTTTCAAGCTATTCATTTTTATGCATCAAGTTAAATAACCATTCATTGTCCTCCTACATTTTGTTAATAAAAGATTGATTAACAATTCAAGTTTTAATCTATGGGTTCCATTATAATTAAAGGTCCGTATATTTTAAAAAGGTACTTTTTAATAACTGTTGAATTGTTGTATTGAGTTAGTTGTTTATAGTGAGTTACTACTAAATTAATACATAAACTCACTTATTCTATTCAAAGATCATAACTTTTTTTTTACAATTTATTAAAACGTTATCATCAATAATGCATTTTAAATACTAAATTAAACATATTATGTAGTGATTTTTGAAATGAAAACATTCGATCGGTATACACACTGGACAATGAAATAGAAACCTTTGAGATTTGCATTTGAATGCGTGCTAGGAATAAAGTATACGAATTTATTTTTATGACTTGCGTTATACGTCGTTAGAATGCTGGTATAAGTTAAGTGTAAGAGTGTTTTCACGATGAATGAAGTAAAATAGGAAAAACTACAGATCTTTTACCATTTGAAAACGGCTTATTGTTGGTACCCGTTTAGCAGGGGCCTCGATTCAGAAGACACAGCAAATCTCACTGGGTTCTCAAAACAGTCATATTAAAGGTTTTCCAAAAGTTAGAGAGTCAGAACTTTAACTCCTTCCTAAAAGACGTAACTGTGTGGTTCAAGCACAGTTTCATAAGAGCGTGATTGGTGTAATGTCTCCTAGTTCTACTGCAGGACCGGGAATCTTGTGCTTCAACTGACGCAAATTGTCAATCAAGGGTCTTCCCAATAAATTTCAGCTCGAACTATGCGTAAAGAATTGCAAGAGGATAGGAAGGCAAAATCGTGTGCCCATAAGAAAACACTCATTTCTGCCTCAAAATGCAAAACTCCATTGGAAGTGGTGTCTGGAAAGAAGACACTGGGCATCTGGGGATTGGAAAGCGGGTAATGTGGTCGGATGAATCACGCTAAACCTTATTTAGCAGTTATGGCAGTGCTTCTCAAACTTACACTATTTGCGACCCAATGTTCAAATATAATTTTCATCGCACCACCCTTCCCCACCATACAATAACAATGTATTTAATTCAATAATACTATTCTTTCACTCTACAGCTACTACACGAATTTAACCTCTAAGTGCCACCTACGTATGTAAACATTTCGCTCAACTAAAGAGATAATTGTCCTGGACGTATATATACGTCTTTCCGAAGTACGATCTTTTGTGTGCACTACTCTCCATTAAATTAATCCGAATACTTTGGAATGCAACAAAAAGACCTTGACAGTGTTTGCGAAGAATTTACTTTTTTCAGATCATTTGCTTATTTATTTCTTTTCTTCCTCTTCCCCCCCCCCAATACACACATACGTGTGCCTACTTAGAAAACGGGGGCATTGGGGAGCAAATCGTTTAACTTTTAATCGGCAGTAAAGGGATTAATTAATAAACCGTACAAACTATCAAGATACATATTAATTTTCGGGTATAAATTTTATATGACAAGCCCATGAGGTCACTGGTAATTATTTAACTTGTTCTTAATTTAGTATTGTTAAATTAATTATAAAACTCTTTGTGCAGTACTGGGGAATTTATAAGTATATTGTATAAGTCTGAATGTGTACTTTATCTTTTATTATGTCAGAATGTATTTTGTTTTATCACTCTTTCCATAAATTAATAAATTTCTTAAATAATCATTTGTTTTCGACTTTTCAATAGGCTCTCACCCCCTCGTAGAGTCACCCCCCAAGGGATGCGCCCGACAGTTTGAGAAATGCTGATTTATGGAAAACGTCAAATTTGGTGAAAGCCCACAAAGCCACGAATCCATCTTTCCTTATTAACCTTTGCAGGGGTGTGGTGGAAGTATCATGATATGGGACATACTCTGCTGGCAGGGAGCGATACTCCTTTAGAGATTAAACAATCACCCACATGAGATAGCTAGGTATACTGGATGAAACATTATATTTTTATCATATTGATGACGAATACTTCACGGACGACAATGTAACTATACATCGTGCCAGAATTACTCAAAATTGATGGACATCAATCGGACTTCCAACACCTTTCCTGGATCTCATAGCCTGGACCTTAATCCCATAGAAAATTTGTGGGATATGTTGAAAGACGCATAGGACAGCACTCTCCCCTTCCATCTAACTTACAAGATCTAAAAGTCTGCATAGCGCAGTGTTTCTCAAACTGTTTCTCAAACCTTGGGGGGCGTGACAAATCTACAAGGGGCGCGAGCATATTGAAAAGTCGAAAACAAAAGATTATTTAAAAAAATTATTAATTTACTGAAAGTAAACAAAAAATACATTCTGACATAATAAAAAATAAAATACACATTTACATTGATATATTACACTTATAAATATATCAGTGTTACACAATGTACTTTATAATTAATTTAACAATTCTAAGATAAAAACAAGTTTATTAATTACCAGTGATCCCATGGGTTTGTCATAAATATAATTTATAACAAAAATTAACACTTACCTTGATAATTTTTGTACGGTTTATAATTAAACCTTGACTGCCGATTATAAGTTTCGCGATTCGCTTCCAAATGCCAACCGTTTTTCATGTAGGCACGCGTATGTTATGTATTGGGGGAGAGGAGAGGAATAACGGAGCAAAAATAATCTGGAATAAGTAAATCCTTCGCAAACATTGTCAAGGTCCTGTTATTGCATTCCAAAGCCATGAAATAATTTTACAGATAGCAGTGCACAGAAAAAATCGTACTTCGGAAAGACGTATATATACGTCTGGAGAAATAAAAGTTTTGGCTTAGCGAGACGTTTATATACACGGGGGTTGCTTAAGAGGTTAAAATCGTATCGTAGTTTTAGCGTCAAAGTATAGTATTATTGAATTCAGTACATTGTTATTGTATGGGGGGCGTATGAAAATAATGATTGAATGCTGGGTCGCGAGTATTGCAACTTTGAGAAGCACTGGCATAGCGAATACATGGTATTCTCTGGATGTAAAAGCCCTCCAGAAGCATGTGGTCTCTATGCCCACAAGAATAAAAATGTAGTACAATAAATATTGATCTTTGGTTTCTGACTCATTGGCCAGTATGCGTATATTCGTTACATTCTTAAGAACTTTAAAAAATTCTTGAAACCAAGGGAAATTACTCATTTGTAAATCCCTTATCACTATAATATCAATTTTATTTAATATACCCACCCTCTCATTCATTATGTAGACAGATCCAGTTTCACGTTTATCTCCACTAAGGCTGAATTCATTGAATTTTAGTAAATCAAAGCTTAAGTATAGAATTCCCTTCTTTTGCACATAAGTTATCATTAACATCTCTGAGGTACCATTAATGAAATCACCGATGGAAGAACCCTCGTAATTGGATAAACATAAGCAGAAATACATATAAACATAACACACACAAACGTATGGAAATAAGTTTTAAAAGGTGATAATGTTCAGTGTCTGTTCTTCTAGTTTTAAAACTTTAATTCGTGCCTTTGAGATAAGTTTTATGCAAAAGTACTTTTAGACCCCTGGAGTACTACTAATTTTCTTTTTGTATTGTATTTCGTAAAATTATTCTTTAAGAATCTAAAGAGTCCTTTTTTAAAGGAATACTGTAGAGAAGAATAAAACTACATTAATGTTCCCACTGTTAAAGACTAATTGCTTGAAACTAAAGTTTATTTCCCCTCCGTCTATCTGGATTCATCTCAGAAGCGGGATTAAAGTGTAATGTTTTATTATTTGCTGCAACCTTGTTACATTTAAAACTGTAGATAAGTAGTAGTTAATGAATTAACTTCGAATAAAAATACCATTTACAAAAAAATTAATGTTATGTTGAATCTTTCTAATTAGATTAGTAGAATACTTACAAATAATGCGCATAAAAATGTTAAAGAACTTTTGGCACTTTCGTATTATTCCATCGACCAATTCATCAATTAAGAAAACCGTTGCCAAAAGCCAAGATATATAGCTAATAATGGAAAACTGATACAATGCATGTACGAAAAGAGTAGTCTTGTTCGATAGCATTTGGCGATGTTTCTTTGTTTGACGAATTTTGTCATAGGTAAACTACGTAAAATTTTCTTATCCATTATTAGTACTTATAGTAGTAAAATATGAGCCCTTTAAAATGTTTTCTTACATATATTTAAGTAAAAAATAATATTCAGAACATATATAACGTTCACATTTATGAATTTTTAGTTTAACTCAAGCTCATTATAGAATGTAAGATTTTTCTTTTTAATTTAAGATAAAGGAACACACACACACATGTATTTTTATTTATTATTTCAGTAATTTTAGAACAAAAAAATATGCATTGCATCTTTTTCTTTTAATTCTCCATTACATTAATTAATCACGAACAATATATTTTATTTATGAGATATATCCAGATGAACTGCGACCAAAGTGATTAAAATCGAGTTGAAATTATGTCTAGGATAAAAAAAATAATCAAGGAAATTTTTTGTATTTTTAAGCACTTTAAAATAATTAGAAGGATTAATAGAACATTTTTTTCACGATTTGTAGCATTTCCGTAACCTTGAAAGAAGCGTGAAATTAAGGAAAACAAAATGAGTACATAAAGTTCTGAAAAGGATGGAAAAAAGATTCATTTAAGTATTTTAAGCTATACTATGCCACTTATAAAAATCTTGTGTGATTAAAATAAGTAAATAAATAGTTTCTTTTCGTAATTCAAATGCATCTATAAAAGAAGGAACAAGTATACGAAACTTATTTAATCACAATTTTGATCTGAATCTAAACTATTTATTAATTTAAATGATCACATAAATACCTCCGGTAACATGTAAAATATAGCATCATCCTTCATGAAAGAAAACTGAACAAAGTCCTTCAAAGTATTTTTTGTTGCGAATACAATGTTTGTATAACATACAGGAACAATCCTGAAAAATTTATTTCTCAAAACCGATTCATTTTCTACTTTTACAAATAAAAAATGTTTCGAAAAAGCTTCAAAATAAGATAGAAAGTTTCGGAAAGCAAACAGCATGTTTTTTGTCAGAAAATGGAAAAGAAAGATTTAAGTGATATCTTTTGGAAAAGTTGCAAGAGTACAAGTCTAAAATAAGTTATTTCGAAGCACAGTATTCTTTCTTTTTACTTTAAACGAGGGAAATAACGAAGAAAATTGCATCGTGGAAAACATGTCCTGGCATCCTGTAAGCCGATCCTCAAAGATTAGGAAAATCTGCCCCTTACAGTAAAGCATAAATTCTTATCAAGAGGATGCCTTCAATCATTCATGACTATGGAAAAAAATTAATAGATGAATAGGGGAAATTTGAGTATTAGCTTACATGTATTGAAGTTGAAATAGTAGGTTTTCCATCTTTCGACCAATCAATGGGTTAGATTTTTCCTTGCAAAGACGGAAATGCCCTATAGCGGATGGATGCTCTAGTGCATTATTATTTCACAATGGATTTGTTATTGGTAGTGATACCAGAAAGTAGCATGTTCTTTATTTTTTTCACATTTTTAGCACTTTTGTTAAAGAAAAGGCGACAGAGCTCCAACACAAGTTTACTGTATACCTATTTCATTCTTTCTTTTTAGACTGACATTTTTTTTAGTTTTAGTTTTATATTTGATGGGTTTTGGAAGTAGTCTCTATGAACGTAAAAATTCCTTTCCCGTTTCGGAAATAGCTTAGAATTTTCAGAACGCAAGTGGTTTTATTATTATTTTTTATTCTTATTCGTATAGAAATGGGACACTTCATTTATTTTCGAAGGATTTAATGAGTACATGCTATATGTTTCGTAATTTCTTTGAAAGAGTCTTAGAAAATAGGTTTTTAAAAATATATTTAATAAAGTATGTCTTTATTTTAATTGAATAAGTTAAAACTTAGTACTCATTTCAGGGGCCATTCTGTTATATATAAGTAACATATAATATCTTAAATTAGTTTTGATTTATTTGATTAGCTCACATTGAAACTGTAAATTTCTTTATAAATGACCCTGTATATTATGTAATCAATGACAGAAATTTATAACATTGCCATGTAAGATAAGATTAAAGAATTTAACTTTTATTTTTTTAAATTTTAACGAAATAATATCGATTAAATTATAAAACTTATATAAAATTTAATTTACTCAATTAAAAAACTTATTTATTAAAATTGTCGAATAATCGTTATCTTATCTCTTGTTACAAATCATTTCAAGCTTAATTCGTACAAAAACAAAAAAGAAAGCAAAGAAACACTGATTACGATTTACCGGTCCCGTTAATCTGTGGTGAGCAAGTGCGGAGCTAGCTGATAAATCCCAATGCTTCCAACCGTATCCCAATTCTTGACCGATGAATAAGGAAGGTTTCGAATAATTGTTGCATGATTGGATTAGAGGCTGTGCTTAATGGCTTGGTGAATCTTTTTCCCGACGAGTGAAGGATGTCAGCACCTTGGATGATCTTGATGGTTTCCGTGTCCTTTCCTGAATTTCCAAAATCATCTAAGACAGTGGTCCTCAACTCCTAGAGGCATACCGTACCGGTCCATGGATCAAATATAGTGCAGGGCCGCCCAAGAAAAATAAAACTATTTCTATGTTATTTATTGTGATGTATTTCTCACGGGTCTGTGCAACTTTCAATGAAAATCCTTTATATACATCTTTTGTTGAACTTTAGTTAATTTTGAATCCATATTTAACCACTTGCGCACAAGATGGCACATTCTAGTGTCCCAGAAATATCCCAGATACTTGGGGATACTAACCTTCATGTTACCATACAAATTTCATTTTTCTTTTCACTCTGACTAAGACACATGTTCGTTCACATTTCGTATTGCTTTCTAAAGTTTGTATAACTATTTTTGTTGTTTCTTTTTTCTTTTTTTGACAAAATGGCGTCGTCGTTGGATTTCAATGAAAGTGATACTGAATGAGAATATTTGCCGGAAACCGATTGATACGATATTGACTCTGATACGGATTTATTTATTTGTGATGAAGAGGTTGAATTAATGGAACAGAAATGACAATACACTTATGTAACGCATGTAGAAAAGCTTTTAGTTCCAAGAAACATTTCGAGTGATTTCACAAAGATTTGCACTTTTAATTCTGATTTTTTCTATTTTTGAAAATTTTAGTAATCAAGACATTTTGTAACTTAACTTTTGTAATTTTATACAATCCGAATGAAAGAAAATTTACCTTATAATGTTTCCTGCACTGGTTACGGGTTGTACCTCTAAATAAGCCGATATCCTATGAGGTTATAATAAAATTTTGTACTATACACAACATGTACATGAGGTTACATGGTGCTCAAGGGGTTAAATACAATTATAAATTAAAATTATTAAATCAAACCAATCTAAACTTCCACTCTCAGTGGGTGGTGGTAAAATTATCAAACGTTGTCCAGTCCGCAGAGATAGAAAGGTTGAGAAGCACTGATCTAAGACATCTGCTAGCTTTGACATCTGATTTAAGAAAAGTGCAGGCGCGCACATGATACTAACGTTAATGGTCACGCGAGGTGACGGAGTCAATCCAATCTTTTTTTTTTACAATTATATTTATTGTACTCTATAAAAACGTAATTCCAGTAAATAATTTAACTAAGAGAAAGTGTACTTGCCTAATCCTAAGAACTTTTTAATTTTTCTTCAAAAAATTTGAGAAAAATTAGCAATCAAACTGAAGCAAAAAGTCTCAAATGTGCGTGACTTTAATAAATGACACAAACCGCAGACACTTTCACTAACATCACATGAATGTTATTTGCATTCAAAACTGTCCTATTTTCTTCAAAGTTATTGTAGTTTTATTGTCCTTTGGGGATCGACAAATTGCATTTTTTAGAAACAGAACTTTTTCTTACTTGTGTCTTTTTGACAGGGCGAAGTATGTCTTGTATTTTTCTTCATAGAGTCCTTTAGGTAGCATTTCAAAGTTTTCCTTTCAACTCAAATGTTTCATGTTCATCGTTTTTCTCAAATTTAATTTCACTATCATGACTAATCTGCATTATTTCAGCCGGTTCTTCTCTTGCTTGATCTGTTTCAACTTCCCTTAAAAGAGATCACAAATGCCCATTTCTTTTCTTTTTTTATATTCTGATCATTTGTATTTGTAAACCATAATAAGTCGTACACAACAATACTCAAAACCGTTAAGTTGACTACAAGGGGAAAATGTAGCCTGTTCAGAGAAAATGTTTTGGAACAATAGTGGTCGCACCTAGAACTCAATTAGAACAAGTACTTTAAGATTGTAAAAAAGTATATGCCACTCCCAAATAAGAAGGAGATATATGACAAACACATTTTAGTTCCCATGAAAACTATCCTACAGGATGATAGTGTCCACATCATTGGAAACAAATAAACAGTTTTCCCAGAATTAATGATTTCATTAGCCTGGGGTGACTCTGTGCCCCGCACGTCCGCTCCCGGGTTAATGACATCCTCATAATAAATATGACGTACACTGTGGCATATTGTGTTTGTTTGCATTATAGCAATTACCAAACTCATACAAAGAATAATGTCTCACGTGCACTTTGCTCTTTATCCTAATACTTTGCCCATGCTGCCTCCAATAATTTGAAATAGTGATTTTGCAGCGATAACTGGAACAGAATTTTGGGATTATGAATAGATTATTAGTTTAATATTTTTTTAATATTTCTGGTTTAAAACACACTAAACTTCTACAATTTTTAAAATTTTCCAGATTAATTATAAAAAAAATTAATTTTCGATTCAATTACTAAAAAAATCATCACATTTCTGAAATACTCATAATCAATATTAAAGAAATAGGAGCTATGTTAATGATTTTTTTTTCGAGGTTCTGACAGGATTTTGTCTAGGGTATTTTATGTACTCATAATCGCATTATTTACAGTAGTATTGCAAATGGAAACCATAGCACTGGATTGTGAAATAAAATTTCTAATTCTTGATATATTTAACATTTCATATATCTGCTAAATTCCTGTACTCATTAAAACACTTTTTTAAATTTTCCAAAACTATGTAAAAAAAATGAAAATTTATAAATATGGGCCCCGGATTAATAACATTTCAAAGATTTCTTTTTTTTTATCAAAAATATAATTTAAAAAAAAAGCTTTTTAGTCATGAACAAAAGTGTTATTTATTTTTATTAATTAAATGTATGACCGTATATTTAAAATTCAAACTATTGAATATTTAGAATGCAATAATAAATGCTTAAAATCCGATAAAGAATATTTAAAATTTATTTCTGTAAATTATGATCTCATACAAAAATCGATTTTGAAGACTAAGGTTTTCTGTTTTAATTTAATTTGTAAATAAAGTTTGGTATAATAATCAGACTTTTAGCTTTTAAAATACAGTTACATACCTTGAAATCAAATGTGTCTATAATATCATAGCTTAAATTTTGTAAATATCTAAACTGTCCACCTTTTCAAAAACAATGGAAAAGTAACAAGAACATGAAACTTAATTATAGAAAAGATATGTATTAAAGCCTTTATTTCCTTACTTCAAATATTTTATCAACATTTTTGCAAATTTTTTCTTTAAGTAATTAATGCCCTAAGAAACAAAATTTCCAATGCATTCACCCAAATATAACTTCTTGATGAATTTTCTTAACATTTTAATTTCTCAAATTAATTTAATTAGTAATGAATGGAGGAAACTAATAAGAGTTATAATTAACACTTGGATGTTGTTAATTTTAATATAATATTTAGAAACTGAATTCGTAAATGTTCTCAAAATCATACCTTTTTGTTTGAAACGTACAAAAAAGGGAAATGTAATGAAAAATGTTATTTTTCAAAAAAGAAACAATATAAGCATTTTACGACAAAGATAATAAAAAAATATTTTATGATTTAACACAATTTCTTGACAGAAACCAGAGCTATTTCTTAAGAGTTTAACCGAAATATGATAAAACAAAAGCTGAGTGGAAATTTCTACAGATTACCTTTCTTTGATTTGCTTCAAATATCCTACCACAATAAAACACAGTCTTTACTATTTCATACATTCCACCGGCATTTCTTCTTCTCGATTCTTTACATCACACTGTTTGCGGCCTTTTCAATCAGGTGTCTTGTTTCATTTGTAATCTTGTAAATAACGTTGGGAAATGTTTTTCCTGTGGTGGTTGTTACAGCGCCTACGTTTTTTTTCCCCTGTCTTGCAGCTAATGGAATAAAAGAGAAGAAGATTTATACATTGTTTGGCATTACTGAAGATGGAATTTTTTTCTCTACTGTTCTGTGTTTTATTTTGCCTTAGAATTTAACCGCAGAAAAGACAAGTTGGGATTTACTGGTAAAAGAATTCAAATGCTAGACTTAATCAATATGACATGCATTTTGTATCAATTGCAGTTCGGTTATTTTAATAATGATTCCCATTTTTTTACTTGTCTTATTAGATTTTATTGATAACATGAGAAAACATAAACACTTAGGGGAAAAATGTAGAACACATCTTAAATATTTAAGGAGAAAAATATTTTTTTTTAAATTTCAAATGGGGTTACTTAAAACCCAAAAACTAAGTTAATCATTTTTCAATTATCAAAACTTGCATTAATTAGGCTAATTTTTAAAATTAGAATTAAATATAATTAAGTTTACCAAACCCAATTGTGTTTAATCTATTGTAAAAAGGAAATTTTAAATGTTCACAGATGAAAGGAATATTTTAATATTTAGCACTCAATTTCTTAAACTAATATTCTCACATTTTTTGTATATTTCTTTTTTGGAACTTTTTTCGACAAAGCTGCACCCGTTTTATTTATTTTTTTAAACTTATTTCAATGCTTTGAATATTAAATTTTTGTGTTTACTCCTAAATTCAGGAATATAGAATAGAATAGGAATATATTTGGCAATGATAAAATAAAACATTTTTATTGAAACATATTAAACAATGTAAAATATCATTGAAGTGTAAACCATTCTCGTTCTTATAAACTTAAAACAGATCATTCGTTTGTATATAGATTTTTTTGTTATGTTAGACAGAAAATGCTACATAATTTTAAAAATTAAGTGGTTAAGTAATGATAAACAACTATGCTAAAAAATCTGAGATTCAAGTGTTAAAAATTGAGGTGTTTGAAAAATATTCTAACCATAATAAATAAAAAAAAATAAAAAGCTATCTCAATTTAGAAACTTAAATGAGAAAAAAAACTCGTTTTGAAATCTTAACCTTTTACATCTCAATGTTCTTTAAATATAACATCTATTTTGAAAAATGCTTTAAAACACACTTGTTTTGGATTAGTTTTCAGCAAACCGGAAATATTATTAAAATAAATAGTAACAAATTTATTTACTCATTTTACCTTTTCCCTTTTTTTCCCTTTCAGAATTCAAAAATTCATATAAAATTAAAAGTTAATCTTTTTATAATTTAATAAAATTAATTTTAAAAATTGATCACAAAATTTTTGATATGATAAACTATGATTTATATAAAAAGATTTTTTATTATTATAATAGTTAAGAAATTTGGATGTCCAAATATTAAAGCATTAGCATGTATAGTTGGTTTTTAACTCGCTAATACTACTTCGAATAGAGAACAGAGAAGAATGTAGAAAACTTTATGAATGCTGTCTAAAACTTATAATAAGTGTCGACAAATGATGTTTATGATTATTGATCTACTTCTCAATTCTCCTATAGGATCCCTTTCCTTCTCTTGCCCTAAGGTTCTTCAAAATAACAAAGAGGAAATTTCGATAACCGAAGCAATGAACAAATGCATATCTGTCGTTAGAAAGACATTAACTAAAGCATCAAATATTCAACAGATGAACATTTTGCAGCGAGCAATAAAAAAAGTATTTGTGTTTAGTTGTTTATTTCTGCTTATTTTTCTGCTTAATTTGTGTTACTTCTGAATGCATACAATGCGGAAATTCACTTCCATCTTCTAAAATTTGTTGTACAAAAAGTGAGCTTTGAATTTAAATATCATTAATTATATTTTTAAATTCATACGAAAAAAATCAAAACTTAACACTTAATGCTCAATTTACAGAACCTGTTACGTATGAATCATATTTTTTTTAAAAAATTCCAAATTCTTTTCGCATTTCGTATTTTTTAGGGTGGATTATGAAAAACTTTCAGCCTTTTTTATTTATTTCTTATCGTTGTAATCTTTATGATCCATTATATCGTATTGTAACAGCATTGATAAAAATAGCTGTAACTAATAAACTTCCCAGAATTCCTTGTTTCATCACCTCTAACGAAAGGTAAGAGAACACGTTTCAAAAGATGCTATGGTAGTGAAATTGTAATGCAAAATTTAACGAAAAAGTTCAAAAAAATAAAGTAGTTAAATGATACAAATTAAAAAGATTTCTTTTCGCACTTAGATTTATATGTTGTAATTGAGAAATACTTTCAAGTATGGAAAAACAATATTATTCAATTTTTCATTCAGAAAATAAACAGCTTGCTTTATTATTTCTAAGTCCCAGTAAACAATTTATTTGTCTAGTACACGAAGAGTAAAGTGAACAATGTGAATGGACTATTTAAACCAATGAAGATGAATTATGAAATATAATTTTAAAAAAATTACCACAGATTTTAATATTTGTTTAGATAACGAACGTAGTATTTCATGTCTCAAGCATTCACTTTTAATATATTAAACCAGTAGGTTAATCAACAAAATCGTTATTTTTACGACTGGGCAAAAATGATTTAACTCTGTGTTGGACTGTTCTGGAAAATAAATATCTTTTGTGGCTCTGTTTTTGTTTTTTTTTTTGTTTCTTTGTCGTCACACTAGTCGTTTTGAGTATAGAATTTTTTGTACTTAAACGATTTCTTCAACGTGACCTGCTTCACTGATTATCTTGGGAAATAGACCTCCACTATGAAGCGATCTCTTGGATTTTGTGGGGATTATGGCGCTTAGAAAGTGGGCCCACTTTCAACGAAATCACAAAAGTTCCTCAAAAGAAAAATATACACTTTTGAAAAACAGACTTCTATGCTACCAGTATTTTGCTTTCTCCCTATATAAATTTTGAGCTTAAGACATAAAACCTAGAAGAGATTGAGAGCAACACTATTACATTCCTGATATCAATGTTTTTGATTTAAATTGTATTTCTTTCACAAAATATTTCATAACTTCCCATTTGAATTGTATCCTCATTAAAAAGAATGTTGATACACATTTTTATACTGCATTAGTAAATGAAATTACGCTTGAATAATTATAATCCATTGGATTTTTTTGAATAATTATATTTTTAAAAAAAATTAATATTAATTAAATCAGCGATTTTCGAAATGTGGGGTGTGCCCCTAACGTGATAATCCTACGTGGGGGTAGAGCTTATCAAAATGTTGAAAATAAAAGATTATTTGAAAAAAAATTATTAACTTACTGAAAGGAAGTAAAACAAAATACATTCTGATATGTTAAAAAAGAAAATCCACATTTACACTTATATAATATAATTATAAATGTATAACTATCAATGCATATGATATATAGTTTAATCAATACTAAATTAAGAACAAATTGTATAATTACTATTGCTGGAAATGAAAATAATATACGACATCAATTTTTTTTTCAGTGCGGAAAATTCATCATTTACTCCGGCAGGATCAGGTGGGGGAAAGTGGGCTCATGGGGTAAAGTTGGGGTACATTGAAGAACGTATGTTTTCTCTTTTTAAATAAAGATATTTAGTTATTTCTTTTTTAGAGACATATATTGAGATTATAGTAAATATTTTCAATTTAGTTTCTGAAATTTTCAACAAATTTGATGTTTATTAAGTTTCTTGATATAATGTTTGCAAATCGTTTATTAGTTTAGGCTGCTGATGAACTTTCTTCCAAAATTTGGGGTTAGACTTGGCTAAGTGTTCTATGATAGGGACATTTTTTACCTTTATGTTAACTTTAACAAATGTCTAATGCTCTATATTTTATATCAAAAGGACTAAAACAATTAATTTACTTAGAATATGCGAGGGCTATTCAGAAAGTAAGGAACGTTTCCGTCTGACTTCGCTAGGCGCGCACCGATCACGTACAATTTGGTGTCTAAGTACTCGGCATCGCAGTTGGAGTCCAGCCATCACAACAGGAACATTTTGAGGCTGCCCGTTTTTTCGATATTTCAATTTAAAATAAGCGCTGCAATTGAAAATCCCACCAGTTGTGAGGTGCGGTCTGTGATGCGGTTTTTGTTGGCGAGAAATCTAAAACATATGGAAATTTATCGGCAAGTGTGTGAAGTGTACAGAAACAACGTAATGAATTAAAGTTCAATCCGAAAATGGTGCATTCAGTTTAAAAATGGCCAAACTAACGTTCACGATGAAGAGAAGAGTGGACGCCCTAGCATTGTGGCTGACGAACTTGTCGCTGAAGTTGATGAAAAGATTCGTGAAAACCGCCGTTTCACAATAATGGATCTTTTCGCTTAGTTTTCCACAAGTTTCGTGGACTTTGTTGTTTGAAATTGTCACACAAAAGCTAGGCTACCGCAAATTTTGTGCAAGATGGCTGCCGAAATTGCTTACAGACCACCATAAAGGTCAGCGAATGGGGCAGCTTTGACATTTCTGGAGGCCTACGGCAGGCATAGGGATTCATTACTGGATCGAATTCGCAACTGATGAACGGTACTGTCAAACGTTGCGCAACCTTAGGAGAGCAGTTCAAAACAAGCACTGAGGAAATTTGACGTCTAAAATTTTGTTTTTGCACGACAATACCCCACCTCACATGGCAAACTGCACTCAAGAGAACTCCTTAATTCATTCAAATGGGAGGTTTCCCTCATCCGCCCTATAGTAATGATTTTGCACCTAGTGATTTTTACTTGTTTCCAAGAATGAAGAATTGGCTAGCAACACAGCGTTTTGACGGCGGCAAGGAGCTGTGGATGCGCGTCACTTAGAGACTAAGATCACAGGCGGCAGAATTCTATGACAAAGGAATTTCAAAGCTTGTCCATCACTATGATAAGTGCCTCAATTTGTTTGGTGACTAAGTTGAAAAGTAGAATTTTAGTCGCTCTTTCTGCTGTATATAATAATTTTTTTCTTGTACTTAGTTTCTTTTTAATTCCAAAACATTCCTTACTTTCTGAATAGCCCTCGTATTCATTAGGTATAATTTTAATACTGAAAAACATTTTGCAAACATAAGATGTTGGAGTTTTTTCTCTTATGAAAAATGCTTGGAAAGAGATTTAGTAGCATTGCTCTAGAGAAAACAGATTACAAAATGTTTCTACATCATCATTTCCATTTCTCTTGATAGTTGTTTGAAAGAATGAAAACAAACTGAATGGATTTAAAGGATAGGGACTTTATCCTCTGAACAGAAAGGCCATCCAACACCGTATTCTCATTACAGGTAAAGGAAGCAACCAAGAGCACACATAATACAAGAACAGATTCTTCCACAATCATTGTACCTACTAAAGCACTATGTCACTCAACTCACCTTTGAAAGATTTAAAGAAGCCAGTAGTACACAAACTCTTTCTTCCACCTCATCTGTAAAAACAAATGTAGCAATTGAGAATTCAAAGAGAAAGCGAAAAAGTGTACAGAGCAAGACTGGTGAGGTTTTAACTAACGAAAATATTTTGGATAAAGGTTGGCTGCTGAAGAAGGTGACCGTAAGAATAAATTCCATCAAGTAAATATAAAGAAGGATGTAAAAGAGATACAGAAAACTTTAAAGTAAAGCAAAGATCATGGGCATAAATGTTGAGTACTGGTCAAGAAGTCAATCATCTAAATTTACTGGATAAGTGTTAGAAGTTAATGAGTTCTATCACAGAAAATATTTGACCAAGTCACCATTGGAAACTATTACACTTTTCCTACTGTTTATGATGAAGTTTGTGTAGAGTTCAGTGATATATGCTGCATACTACGTTAACCTAATTTTGATAGACGTGGTCATTGTTTCTTTAATTAAATAACTTGTAAAAAAACTTTTTTTTGCTAATTTGTACAAACAAATGTAATCAAGGCACATTTATTTCAGGGTATTCTTGTTTCAAAAAGAATATCTACTTATTTTTATTTAAATATATACCAATTTTAGAACTACCCCCACTTTCCCCCACCATGAGGTAAACTGGGGATATCAAAGCATGTTCTATCAAATGTATCACTGTGAGAAAACAATCCAACAAAATTGAATGGCTGTGTTTCATGTTTAATCTATATGAATCCAATGTACATAAATTGCATCAAAAATTTCATTAAGATTAATTTAATAGTTTGATTTTAGGGCCTTCTCTAAGAAAAATTTATTTTACCCCCACTTTGTCCCCTGACCCTATAAAATTCAAAGAATGATTTATTAAAAATTGCCTTTTGATTTCGACACTTGATGTGAAATCTATAAATAATTTTTCTTCGGCAGTTGAGAGCTCTTCCGTATAAAGGTATCTGGGTAATTGCTAAACTTGGTATTTTCTTTAATTAAAAATTATTTTGCTATCTCTTCCAATTTAAAATTAGAAAAGAAAAGTAACATAGTATTTATCCTATTATTTAAAAATATATAACTAACAAAATATCTATTACTTAAAAGTAACATTTACAAGATTTAATACTCATATTGAAAGGCTGTACGGGTTCTTAATTAAGGTCGTTTCGTTGTTTTAGCTTCAAAGTACATTATTATTACTTACGATATATTGTTATTGTATGGGGGGGAGATCAAAATTTTGATTGAAAACTGGTCACTAATATTGAAAGTTTCAGAAGCACTGAATTAAATAGTAATTTTATAATATTTATTCAAATTAAAAATCAAAATTTATCACAACGTATTTAAAATTCTCTCTTTGGTTATACTGTTTTTATTTTAAACAGGCTGATATCGTACATTTTTATAATGCATATGGAAACGTAACTGTGTTCAATAAACACTTTTATTTTTTCTTAGTAAAATTATATTTATTGATAACTTGTGGATTTTCTTCCCCTGCAATCAGGCGTATTGCCGGAACCTATATATTCAAATGGCACATTATTAGTTTTAAGCATATTCGCCATATAACGTGCACCATTTTTTAAGAAAAATCTGAAATATGCGTGTGCAATGTCTTTTGAAGTCTAGATATAGTGCCTGAGTAGATAATAATAGCGTGGAGTGAAATTAAATCTGACATTTAAAATGTGGTATATCTCACTACCCCCTCTCACACTCTGATTGTTTACTTATGGATCAGTGTAACAGTGACGAAAATATCAAATAGAGTTCGATGATTAACCTGAAAACATAACAAAAGACGAATAAGACGAACTTTTAATGTCATCTAATAATGCAAATTCATAATTTATACGATTTCTTTTCAGTAAACAGTATCTTGATACAAGTAGCGCACACAAAAATTTTAAAGGAGGGTCAGGGTCGAAAGTGCACCATTTTGGTATCATGTTCCAATACGCCACCCACCTTATTCTTATGATTTTGTTGATTTTCAGGAACAAAAACAATAAAAAATTTTTTGGGGGGTTAATTATCATTAATTAAAAAAAATTAATTATTCATAACAAATACATAATTAAATTTTTCTAAATATCCCCAAGGATTATAACCAATAAAAAAATAAAAAGGCTAGGGGGGTGTCGGCCCGGACATCCCCTTTTGTGCCTACTGCTTGATACAAAAGGAATCAAATTTTTTTTATGGCCGGTTAAAAAGGGAGCGCCTTTAAAAAGGAGCATGACAATAAGAATTTTTTTCCCCCATTTTATCCGGAAACAAATTGGGCCTTTTCTTCCAATGCGCATTAAAACCCTGGGAAATCATATGCAAAAAAGTTTCAGTTGCTGTTTGTGATGTTGCCACTCAGAACTATTTTTGTAAACAAGGAATTTCAGTTCATACATATATAAGTTTGGGAATTGGTTGGGGGAATTCTTTAAATTTAAAAAATGCATATTTATTTCTTTAATTCTGGTAGAATGCCCAAAAAAAATTATATGGCTAAAGTTATTTTTTTACATCTTTTTACATATAGATTTGTTATTTTTTTTGTGATATAGGTTTGGGGTATTTATAAAACATTAAAATAAAAATAATAGTATTGTTAATGTAATACTATTTCATCAGTATAAGAAAATCTAAGGAAATATCTGTCATCGTGAAAGATTGGGCTTCTTTTAAATCAAATTATAGCTCCATCATTGGCATAAAACCACTTAAAACTTTTATGGATAATAAACACATGTTAACATAATAAAATGTTAACTCTTAAATTAAAACAGTATGTATTACATTACTTTTTACGTTTGGGAAAATTTTTGGGTTTAAGAGAGCATAATACGTATTTCCATTTTTTTTCTTTACCTTTTTAATGGTGTTTAAAAGTTCTTGGATTTCATGATGCTATTAAGATAAGCCGTAAATCTTTAAAAAAAATTTTTGCGTTAAAAACTATTTTTTCACAAAAAAAACATATCTCATCTTATCTATTACCCCAAAATTACAAAGAGAGAAAACTCGGTCATAAAAATGAAAAATAAAATTACTATACGAATATGCCTTTCTTCAATATTTATTTAAATTGTTTCTATATTTTAAAAACCAATAAGGTAATCAAAAAGGGAATACTACGACCATATTTCATAAAATTGATTAACTTTCTTCCAGTAAAAAGGATGCTATTTGTTTCCCAAAAAAATATTCTTGCCCAATAAAACCTTTTTTTTTTTTTATAAAATTTCAAAAAATGTACCGATTTACAGGATTTAATTACTTTTTTGTAATTACTTTTTCTCTATTATAATATTCATAAGTTTCCGTATGTCATAAAGTGTTGCTTCATTATTTTGGTTTTAAAAATCCTGAAAAAAAGTTTTTTAAAAAAAACTACTTTTATTCTTAGAGCTTTGGATTATAGTAAATATAGTAATGCTATTTTTGGGTTTATTATTGTGAATTTAAAAATGCTACATATATTGTTTCGTATGGACAAAACATTAATTCTGAAATAAATTGAATTCTAACAGCTATAACCGATTTCTAGGCATTTTTATGGAATTGTTATTTAATTGTTTTATCATTTAATAAGTGTACTTAACAAAATATCCGATATAACAGAGTGCATAAAATTTCAATGGATTCAAACATAACGGTCGGGATAAATGAACTAGGGAATAGTGGGTTTTCAAGTTTATCTCGTCAAAAACAAATAACTTATTATCAACACATGCGGGAAATAATTAATTAAAATAATAATTTCTAGTACCTTTTTTACTTCAAAATTGAAACCTTTTTCAAGCATACATACATATAAATACACATCCCTAAACACTTATATAGTTGATTTTTTCTTAAATGTTTACTGGATTTTTTTTATATTTTTTTTTATATATCTTGATTTCATGCAAGTGCATGCGTCATTTAATTTTAAGAGATACAAAAAAAAATATTTTAAAATTCCGTTCATATTAAAATAGAATTAAAAATAATATTAGATTAATAACCATCTATAATAAAAAATAATAATAAATTTGAATAAGTATCATATATAATTGCATACAATTATACTTGTATTTCCCTTTTTTTCAAATATTATAGAAAATTATACTTCTTTTTTTTTCGTTTTCAATTTTTTTTTAAAAAAATTTAATAATAGTAATTAATAGATGATCGATGTATTAATGGAGTTAATCTTAATGTGTTAACAACTTTTACTTTATTATTATTTTTTTCTTTTTTTTCATGAAATTTTAATTTAAAATTAGAATAAAATTGTTTCTGTGGTATCTATTCATGATGGATCAGATTATCAGAAACTTAATTATTAAAATTCATTTATCTCAAGTATTTGTAATATTAAGTTATGATTTCAATTTTGTTATTTCTCTAAGCATAGTCTTCTATTAGAAGATTTTGGATTCTTGTAATAAGTACAAATGAAAAATCTAAATATGTAAATGTTATTGATAAAAAAATATTTTGTACTAATTAAATTGCAAATTACGAATAACATGCAAACAGTATGTGAAAGTCTGAATTTATGAAAATTTTACGTTTAAAATATTCTACTTATTTTATGAGTAAAGTTCTGATAAAGATGAAAAAAGTGGAACAAACTAAAAAATAACATTCCTTAAACCTGTCAAAGTGAAACATTCTAAATTCCTCACATTTATTTATTTATTTTTATTCTGTATATAAAAAAAAATTAGATCTTCCTTCTTTCAGAAAAAAAAGAACAAAAAAAAAATTGAATAACAGGAGTAAGATATGGCTCATGTTTTTTCTTTTTGAAATATTTTTTCTTTTAACAGTCTACATCCGATTACCATGCATAAAGAAAAAAGAAAAAATGACTCGTAAAGTGAACATATTTTTAAAAAAAACATCTGAAAGGTATAAAAAATGGATGCATAAAAAAAATGTTTATTTAACTTTTTGTTTCTGCTGACCTTTTTATAAAATTCAACTGGAGGAATAATGTATTCAGTGTCTTAATTTTTATTACGTTTTTACATTTGTGCAATGTTTGAAGAGTATAAAACGAAACATTTTTAATGGGTTTTTAAAGCTATCATTTCTACAAAGTGCAAAGTGAAAAGAAAAGTTTCTCTCTTTCTTACATAATCCCGTACATGGAGCTAACATGTTACTTCATTTTATGTGCCAAAGCCTGTTTTCGTACAAGCTAAAAATTTAATAATTCTCATATTATAAATAAGTCGGACCTCTATGTAACGAATCGCTAAATCCCGAAAAAAAGTTCGTTATATGGAAAATTTGTTATATTGAGGTTCATCTTTCAGTTTTCTTTATAAACCACTTAAAAAAATTTTATATCCATAAACAATATACTTTAAAAAAGTAAATATTCACATCTTTTTGTAAATTAATATATATTTCTTTTATATATCTTACCCATAAAAAAAAAAACTGTAAGGAAAGTTCTTTCTTAAAAAGCGGGTGGTGGTAGTGGGTAGTAAAAAGTGTAGTAAAAAGTGGGTAAAAGCGTAAAGCGCTTTTACCCACTTCCTGAAGCAATAAATTTTTTTCTTCAATGATCAAGCTCTTACGTTTTGACATTCTCGTGCTACAAGAAACGAAGTTATCAGTACGATATATCAACACTACAAATGAACGGAGACTAGTTCAATGACACTGGTACACGAGACAACTCCACTAAGGGTGAAAAGGGATATCGAAGATGTTCCCAATGAACTCGAAAATTGGGGTTAAAAGTTGTACTTCTTGGATGAAACGCCTAAAATTCTATTACTCTTGACGAATTAGGCTCCTAATAAAGCCAGTACAAGATTTACGACTCTCATAAGTTGTGTTAAAAGAGAGAACAACTTAAAAAAAGCTGAAATGCATCAAAACTAGGGAGGAAAAATATCACAAGAGAAAAAATTCATTATATAGAAAATATACTTCGTTATTGGGAGGTTATTTTACGAAAAAATATCGCGAAATGTTCCTGGTTCCAGGAAAAAGTTCACTATATAGAAAAATTCGCAATATAGAGGCTCACAATATGGAGGTTCGACTGTATCTTCATAATACATATAAGAACTAAGAAATTCTTCTTCACTACTTAACAAAATTCATGTATGAATGGATACTAGTGATCAATTTTTAAATTGCTTGCATTTTATGTTTTTGTATTCTTATTGCTTCAATAGTTATTGATAAAAAGGCTCTAGATTTTATAATCTTCTCTGTCAACTACGTTATTTTAAAAAGAAAAAAAAAAAAATCTGATCAAATTGGGTTTTAAACTTTTGGGGGTTAAAAATTACCCCACAATTTAAAAAAATTTTGGATAAGTACTTTTTTAATTATGATTCAATATTATATTTTAAATACATTGGTCCGTAATGACAAAAAAAAAAAATTAGTTTTCAATAAATAAATCTCGATGAGAGGAAAAAAAGTATTATATCAATAAAATTATCTGACACCAAATAATGAAAAAAAAGTTTAAAATAAATATATATTTTTTAAATTTTGATTCGATAAAAGTTAAAAGGATAAAAAAAATTTTTTCAGCTTATACAGATAAGAATGTCATAAACCTTTATAAAAACTTTTTTTTCCATTCCGTTTCAGTTTAAAATTTAGAATCTAAAAAAGAAAAAGGAAAATAATTTTTTAAGTAAAATGAATTAAACATTTTGTCTGTAAAAATTTTTTAACCGAAAGTAATTAATCGCTTTTTTGAGCCCTTTGATATAAAGTTGCAAAAAATTAACTATTTCGTTTATGTCACCATGAACAAAAGACGATTTAGTTTCAATCAAACACGCGCTATTTTTTTTTTGAATAAAAAATAATTTTTTTTGTAAAAAAGATTAATATGGAATGAAAAAAATAATTATAATAAAACGTATATGCAGAAAGGGAAAAACAATAAAAAAGAGTTAGCAAAAATTTTAATCGACATAATTTCCCATATTTTGCTTTTTAAATTTTTCCCAAAAACTTTGCAACTGGGGATCAAATAAAAGTGAAACTCTTTTAAAAAAAAAATATTTTCTGAAATATTACACATCAAACCTACACTGATGTTATTGTACATAAAAAATATCCTCCCGTAATATCGACACATTCTTCTAACATCTAAATCTGTTTTTTTTATATATATATATATATATATATATATATATATAGTTTAGTATGATGCATATATATATATATATATATATCATACAAAAAACAAAATATATATATATATATATATATTGTGTGATACATTTATATATTATACATGGAGAGAGATAAGAAAAGCGAATGATACAGATATCTCCCCCGATGACTCATCACAATATTTACCGGTTTATTAGACCTACAGATACAGACTTAAAATTTGGAAGTATCTCCTTTTTTGGTAAAACCCCGAGAACAGTATTTTTTGGGAAAATTTACTCTAAAAAGGGGTAATTATGTGGATAAAAAACTGAAATTTTACAAAAGGTTCTTTATGTTATAGAAATGTGTTAAAAAGAGTTTTTGGAAAAACTATTTCCCAAAAGGAAATGGGGGGGGGTTATAGGAAAATAAACCCCGATTTTAAAACACCTACGGCTTGTTTAAAACAGGTTTCTGGAGAAGAGATACATGAAGAAAGAGTTTTGGGAAAACGACCTTAAGGGGAAATTTGTTATCGCGGGGTTATATATATATATATATATATATATATATATGTGGGGTGCATGTGTTGTGTATGTGTGTGCGTGTGTGTGTTGTATGGTGTTTTATTTTTGTATGTGTGTGTATCATGTGTGTATGTATGTGTTAGTGTATGTATGTTGGGTGTGTGTGTA
>BMAV01000475.1:27524-41134 GCA_019973955.1 Trichonephila inaurata madagascariensis | reverse complement strand
AACATAGAATGACTTATTTTCAAAATATTCTCCTTTTGTGAAAAATAATTCTATTATAACAATATTTTGCCTGTATATAGCCCAGACCTCTGTACAAAGACTCAACTAGAATTTTTGAAACATATAACTTAGAAGTGGGTTTATCCATGTTTTGCGACAACAGAGAGGAGATATTTTAAGAAAAAAACGCCGATAATGATTTCAATGGGTTGTAACTCTGAAAATAATGTGAATTTTTCAAATATCATAGTTGAGCCTCTGTACAGAGGTCTGAGCTATATACAGGCAAAATATTATTATAATAGAAGCCTTTTTCACAAAAGGAAAACATTTGAGAAAAGGTTATTCTAAGTTCATTTTTTGCCCTAAATATTGTATTTGAATAATTTTTTTTGTCAAAATGTCCTTAAAAGAATTTTATACATGTATTCTAATCTAAGTGATACTAAATGTCATGAAAATTATCCATTTATGCGCTTTTTAAAATCACGGTTCCGAACGTAGTCGGATACCTTAATGAGGTATAGAAGGGCCTTCAAATAATTTTGACTTGTGATTGTTGGGAAAATAATAAAACTAAATACTAACAACTAAAAACTCTTTATTTGCTACAAAAAATACATTTTGCACCGCATAGTAGTAAATGTTTTAGTAAAACGTGTAATTGAAATTAAAGTAACATTAGTGTGAGTCCTGTTGTTGGAGATTAGATGGCAAATAACTTATAACAGGATTGTAAGGTGTTACTTTTAGCAGAACGCATGCTGAATTGGAGTTATCTGCCAAACGGTTTCTAAGGGAGTCTTTAATGTTATTCATCTCTGAAAATAATGACTTACAAGCATAGGTAGATGAAAATATGGTTAACCCTCCAAGTGGTCTGCACGTAAAATCCCGTCATTCCAGAGATGGTTTTTCTGCCTTCAAGCAAGATTCCCAAAAGCGGCAGAGCCGCATTCTTAAAAATACGGCTCAACCGCTTTTGAGAACCCTACCTGACGGCAAAAAATACGTGCGGTGCATTTTCGAAGCATCTCCACAATGGCAAGACTTTACGTGCAAACTGCTTAGAGGGTTAAGATGACCTTAGCCAGCTTCTTTAAATAGTTAAATGTGTCTGGAATCAAATCTCCGCTACCCTGTGACTGATCACTCGTGTTTCTTTCCCATACTTTACAGTGAACTTTATTCTTTTGCACCGTGGAGTGCCCAAAATATTGTGCTGCGTGCCATTAGTGGTACGTGTGCCGTTGGTTCACCAT
Source organism: Trichonephila inaurata madagascariensis (assembly GCA_019973955.1). Taxonomy (NCBI): domain Eukaryota; kingdom Metazoa; phylum Arthropoda; class Arachnida; order Araneae; family Nephilidae; genus Trichonephila; species Trichonephila inaurata. The sequence continues at coordinate 39,872 of BMAV01000475.1, read as the reverse complement.
TCTTGCTTTAGGGTATTGGACTTCATTCGAAGACAAGATTTTAAAAAGTGTAAACTGAATAATTTTTGTTTGATATTTAGTGTCACCTGAATTAGAATATACGTATAAAATTGTTAAAAGAATAGTATTACAAAATAAGAATTATTTAAATGCAATTTTTTTGGCAAAACATTTTTAAAAAGAAGGGCATATTTTCTTAACATTATCTTTTTATGAAAAAATGCTTCTATAATAATGATATTTTGTTTATCTGTAGCTAAGACAGAGTCTATAGAGTCTAGACAAGGATTTTTGAAAGATTCGCATATTTGTTAGAATTACGATTAACTGAAATAATAACCGGTGTTTTTGTTGAAGTTTCTCTACTTTGATGAATTAAAATATAAAAATAAATGCGCTTCTAAATTGTATAATTCCAAAATCATAGTTCTGTATCACCTGTACAGAAGTCTTACTATATTATTATTAGTGAAATATTTTTATAAAAAGAGAATATTTTGAAAATATGACATTCTTTCTTCATTTTTTGCATATTAATAATTTTTTATTGTAATACTATCCTTAAGACAACTTTATATGCATATTCCAATTGAAATGAAACTTAATATCTAAAAGAAATTCAATTATACGCTTTGCAAAATTATGTTTCTTAACGCATTCAAATATCTTAATGGTGGAGGATGTATTTGAGAATTATTTGTGCTTTAAAATAATTTTTTTTTAAAAAAAAGAGAAAATGTTTTGTATGTTTTTGTACGATGCAACAATAAAGGATATGAATTCAACTGATATTGAAAAACTAATCTGTATTTCTTCGGTAATATTTTATTAGGGATTATTCAATAGGCGTATGAATATTGATTCCCAAATTTTAAGCACAGAATATAATGAAAATTTAATAGGAATTATTATTCCCTTACCAAGAAGTTATACATAGTTGATGCCTGGTAAATATTAACTCATAGGAAATTCCAGATCTGCCAGGTGACAGTAAAGATTCGAATGAATAAAATGTTACCAAAAATGCTAACAACTCGTACTATAGGCTACAGTGATCCTACTGCAATAATGAGTATCGATTTTGTATTTGAATGCTTATTGTTTTGACAAAATATACGTGAATAATTTTTTTAAAAAACGACTGGTCAGAAGGATTTCAAACTTGAATTCATTATACTTACTACTACCCGGGGGGGGCGGATGGTAAGACTCGAGAAGTGTATTAATACCGCTGTAAGTGGCATAACGAAGTGGATTCATCTACAAGTGGCATTTTGAATCGTATTATGACCACTTTGGCATGAGTAATACATTAAATCAACTATACTGTTCGATGCTCATGAATGTTTCAGCTTTTTGACGGAAAATGTGGCTTCCAAATCCCTCAACAGTTGTTGCAATGCTAGTGAAAAGCCTACCCAACACGATAAAGTCGTGCCACGTTCGATAACAGAATCGGGTTTTAACTGTCGGTTCAAAAACCGCATGAAATGTAACAATAAAAACTTGAATAGGGTTTTTTCTTGTGCTATATCGTTTTTCTCTTCTTCAAGTACATTCATTTCAAGTTTGAAGTCATTCCAAGCAGTAGAGCTATTTTTTACAGCATTTTGAAAGTGTAACTTTAATTATAATCACCCTCTATAACACATCAGTATCTTGATATCTTCAAGATAATGAAAATGTACTAGAATCTAGTTTGTTTACTTAACTACCATTGCAAAGAAACTTTAACAAAATCTAAAAACAGAATACAAAATCGAAATCCATCAAACAAATAGAATCATCATATTAATCATGACACTTCTCCAGTTATTAATCGCTTGATTGCTACCTTACGGTTTATTGAATCAAAGAGAGTTTTGAATAATTGAAGAGGGTGCTACATAAAGAATTATAGCCCTTGGTAACTTATGACAGTTCGAAATGATAGATTAATAAATGGTACTTTAGATTACTTGAAATGGTGATAGAATAAGAATATAAACAGTAGCGTAGTTAGGTATCCAAAGGTTCTGATGAAAAAAAAAACCCAGCTTTATATTGGTTGGATTTTATCAAGTAAAAAATTAAAAATATATGAATATTTTAAATATGTAAAGCTACATTTCACAAGCTACAAATACACATCTTCTCTTTCATGGGAGTGTTTGTGCTTCAACGCACCACTGCGTTTCTTTTTTTTATATCCTTAATTTCAGTTTAATAATTTATGCAATACATTTCGTATGTGCCCGCGTACTTACTGACGTTAAAAGGAAGGATAAACATAATGCTATGCTACAAAAAGTCGCTGAGAATCTCTGGCTATTTATTTGAGAGGATATAACTCACCTGCCAGAAGGCATAGAGCTACAAAATGGTTCAGTGAGATAGACAGGAACTGATAGAAAAAATATGCATGGAAATTGCAATACAATATTATTATAATTATTTCTTTAAAAAATAACACCTCTGCAAAAGAGCAGAGGAAGGAGAGAGAGGGACAAAATTACACACACACACATCAATCTTGCAGATTCGATAAGATTGCGAAACATTAAAACAGGCTCTCTAACTCTCTCTATCTTATTATGAATTATTGTTATTAAAAATAGAATGTAACTAGGAAGGAATTGCCTCTTTTGTAGGTTTCTTAAGACGTAATAATAAGTATGGTAAGATTTTTCATGAAAATTTCAAGTAACAGTTTATAGAAAAATGAAAATAATTGAAAACAATATAAACTTTTCAATAAGTAAAGTTCGCAACTCTAAACAAAGAACAGAAAGCATTTAGGGGAATTCCCTACGAGTTCAAAATTAGTTTAAACTTAATTTCCATGATTATAATTATGTTGCAATATTTTATATTTATATCTTAAATTTGGGAGAAATTATCGCAAGTTCAGCTTGCTTGCTGAGGCCTCCCCCCTGAGTTTAGGGGCCGCGGTGCACGGCACCACCTAGCCCACTGGTTGCTGCCAGCTGAATATAAATTAGATTCAGACTTGAATGTTATATTTGCAATAATGCCATACATGCTATAAACTTAAGCCCTTTAGGACCGACGAAAGGAAAAAGAAGCGTTTCCCCAGGCCCACACCTTCCGATAGTATACATTCCACGGTACCGGACGAATTTCTCCGCTAATCCTAATTTCATTTAAAAATTTATAGGAAACATTTAATGCTATCACTAAAATTTGCAAATTACTATCATTAATAGTATCTGAAAGTATACAGTACAAAAATTTTTGTTATATTTCTTTAAAAAAAATTGCGAATTTTAAAGAAATTGTTTTTATTTTAATAAAAAAAAGTATTTTTTTCATCATGATGATTGAAATGAAATAGACACAAAACTTACAAAATACTATTTTTCAAATCCCAAACCATAAATGTACTCTCGCATAATCTTGTTGTGGCTTCAACTGATACAAATCTTTTAAATAAAAGCTAATGCATCGTTTGTTTTTTTTTTACTTTTAATTAATCATTATACTGTGGATCTAACTTAAATAAAAAAAACTCGGCGCCGAAAACACATATTAAAATTTAAATTTCTGCGAAAAATTATTCGAAAAAAAAAAAAAAAAAAAAACGGAAGAACCGCCATCTAGTCCTGCAAAAATTAATATAAAAACGTTCCAAACTCAGATCACACCAGTGTGATCATGGGCCTCAGAGCAGGGAAAGAGCAATCACATATATGATACCGTGGGCCCTGGAGGGAGAAACACTTGATCACATATGTGTGATCATGGTCCTGAACGGGTTAATAGAAAAACCTAATGATTATTTTTACTGATACAAAGAATTATTATTAAATTATTCAGTATAACGTTTTAACAAAATACTCTTCGCCCATTGCTCAAATTCCGAGATCCGTCGCCAATCGTCCTGGTATTGCTTTATAGAGCGATGTTAATATCACTCACATTCACTAACTACGTCATTGCTTAGGATTCTAAAATTTTTGTCAAGATTTAGAAATCAGAACATTACACCCTTTGTTCTAAATATTTTTCAAGCCGTGATGCCCTAAGCTTTGACACTTTGCCTGGGTGCCGAACGTTTAAAATACAAACTAATTTTAAAAAGAAATGAATGTTGTTTTTTATTGATGTAAATACTGTATTGAATTTTCTTTTCCAACAATTTTTTTATAAAGTATTTGATTTTTCAATTCCTACTATTAGCTCACACTCCCTATATATATTTTATTTATCTTACTGGAATTTTCAATCGTTAATAAAATACATTTTAAAGCGCTCAATGGAGCTGAAATTTTATATACATCATTATTTTGGATGACGATACAGTAATTTAAATATAATTAATAAAAATTAATTGATTAAAACTAATTATTTAACGAATTACAAATACGGCCACGTTGGTATCCTTTTTGGTGGCTTAGCGACCATTTTTCGACTTTATGTCAAAACTTGAAAAGGTTTTTTTTCTCACGTTTTAAAACATTCAGTTAAACTGAAATTTTATGTACACGATTGTTTTGGAGGACAATACGATACTTTAATGATAATCAATAAAAATGAATTTTTTACTTAATGTTGTGATTCTGTCCTATGTATATACATATTTATATTAATTGTAACTATTTAATAAAAAGTAGTTAAAATAAAATTTTTCTTTGTTGATCTAATTAAGAATTGAGACTTATTTTTTTTTTCTATATTACTTGCTTTTAATTGAAGTGACTTCACGAAACATCAGTGTTTCTTGATTGAGAACTCCGAATTTATACACATGAAAGAAATATAAACTGAAAGTCTTGCCCGCGTAATACATGGTTGGGCATTCCGCCATATATTATTATTTGCATAAACAATTTTCAAAATCTCTCACATCGTTATGAAAAATATTTATTTAAATTCTCCAGTTCTTAGAAAGCCTCGTTATAAAACTAAATTAGTAGTTATTTGAATAATATTAATAGCCTACAAGAACAACTAAGATAATAACGTAATTCTTCCGTAATTTATAAATAAAAATAAATAACTTTAAAAAACAATTAATATAAGAAAAAATTTTAAATCAATACCTACTTAGATCAAAGAACATTTTTATTTTAGCTACTTTTTATTAAATAGTTACAATTAATATAAATATGTATAGACATAGGACAGAATTACAACATTAAGTGGTCATTAGTTTTTATTAATTATCATTAAAGCATCGTATTGTCATCCAAAACAATCGCGTATATAAAATTGTAGTTCAACTGAATGCTTTAAAACGTGAGAAAAAAACCTTTTCAAGTTTTGACACAAGTCGCCAAAATTATTGTTAAGTCACCAAAAATGATGCCAACATGGTTGTGTTTTTGTAATTCTTTAACTAATTAGCTTTAATCAGTTAATTTTTATTAATTATAGTTAAATTATTGTATTGTCATTCAAAATAATGATGTATATAAAATTTCAGCTCAATTGAGTGCTTTAAAATGTATTTTATTAACGATTGAAAATTCCACCAAGATAAATAAATAAATCGAGAGTGTGAGTTAATAGTAGAAATTGAATAAGTACTCTATCAAAGGAAAACAGATATAACCTTAGAAAGGGGAAAATTCTATTACAAAAACAACTCATAGACATCGACATACCTCCTAGTGAGTGAATATTAACGTCGCACTGTTAAGCTACATGAGGGTTTTTGGTGATGAACCTCGTAAATTTGAACTATGGTCAAATGACGCGAGGACGACACCTGAACTGGCACACTCTCTCTTAACAACCACACCCTCGAGAGGACGTTTGAGCATTCGACAGATTTAACGTATATCGCTCCCCTACATGGTGGATCTTTAGTGGTACTGGGCTCGAACTCATGACATGCCAGCCACGATCCTTTGATTACTAGGCTACCACGGCTCCATGTGTCTTCTGACATTTCATCTTAAGTAGTTTTGATTTTATATAATATAAATGTGTCTGTATGCCTGTCTCACACACACATACACACACAAAATAAAAACTTGTTTTACCTTGAAAAATGCGTACAATATGCATTTGTACATAAATAAAATTACGAATGGAAGTTATTTAAATCCACACACACACAAAAAATCGCGTAATATGTAATTTAACGCAATAATATAAGTGCTTTTTTAATGACTAATGAAGAACATTGGAATAAGATGTATAACATAATATGCCTTAAGTAAAATTGTATTTATAAGTTATTTATTGATGTGAAACGCACTTAAATAAATTAATCAATACCATTTTGTACGCAATATAAAGAACACATCAAACCATTACCTAATCTTTATTGTACATATTTTGTTGATATCTTAAAATAGTAAAATTTAATAAATGAATTGAATAGAAACTTATATCTCCAAAAAATATACTGAATGTTTCCTAATGCTTAATCTTATAAGAAAAAGAAAATAAACAAATAAAAAATTCATTCATTCACAAGGAGGATGTCTAGATATCACATCATTTTACCGTATTTTGATACATTACGTGAACCAAAAATAACAATTAAAAAAGCCTAATTACTGTACCTATTACATTATCCTTTATATAGAACATATTTAAATACATTTAAAAAAGTTCAGAAACATAAAACGTTAAATAAACTACAGCTATTTGGCAGCCAGTACATATTGTTCCATCAGATAAATAAGTATTACTAAATTAGTCGATTACTTTTCCTAAAATCCTGTCTTAAATATAAAATTTTTATCTATAGTTTTCCAAGATATAATTGAACTGACATGTGCTTGCCCATTTTATTGTCTGGAAGAGATTAAATCAGACTTATTCTAATGTTTTCGCAATTAAATAGACTTTTTTCCACGCTACTTTCGAGAAAATTATTTATTTATTATTCATTTGATACATATCTGACTGTAAATTAAAATTTTAATCTCTACTACGCATGCGTCAACCGATCAATTTTCCGAAATACAATCTTGATTTATCTTAATCAAATGTTTTTCATTCATTTTTTCCCTTTAGCATATAAGTAGTTAAGAATATATATAAGTACAATTTCAAATGATTTTCTGAATTTTCTGAAATGATCCGAATAAATTAGGACCGGACACTGTTCGGTACGCGATTGTTCGGATAACCGAAAACCGAATGCGATCCATGCAGTATATGGAACCGAACACTATACAAATATTGAAAATCATCACATGCGAGAAACGGGCTTGATTAAAAAATAAAATAGGTACAAAATGCCACAATTTTACCTTTATTGAGGAAAACAATCACTTATTTTTGGCTGTACCTTTGTACACCTTCGTTTTTTCGCTGGAAGGTCTCTAATTCTCTTGAGCAGCAGTAGTTGAGTAGGACAGCACTCTGATTGTTGTTTGCACCTCTCTATAGTTGTCTCTAACAGAGAAAACGCGTCAGCATTTGATGGACCCTTGCTACTTTCGTTGTTGTTGTTGTTGTCCTGGTCTTCATCCGTTTCATCGTCGACAGGGTCGGATTCTTTATGCACGTCACAATGTCGTGATCATTTAGCATTTGAAATCCACAGTCTTCTGCATCGCATGCCATCCAGGTTTCTACATCTTCTTCATCACATTCTTGAAAGCCTCGGATCGATAGGTCAAAGTCGGTAATCTCCTACCTGTGGTCGTCATTGAAATCTTTCTCGCCTTCTAAAACTAGCCACAGCTTATTCCATGCATTTTTCAGGCTCTGTCTTTAGAGCGAGTCCCACGCTTCGGCTAACATGTAGCAGGCGTCCTTCATATTGAGGTCTCACGCGAAACAACTGTTGAGCATTGCACTGTTCAAAAACGTATTCATATACAGTACATGTATTTAACAAAAAAAAAAAAAGAAAAAAAAAAAAAAAAAAAAAAAAAAAAAAAAAAAAAAAAACAAAAAAAAAAAAACTGTTTCGGATATTTGACGCTCCGGATAATAAACATTCGGATGAACGGCGTTCTACTGTATTTTGTTTTCTTGTAGACAAATATTATAGTCATGTAAATGTAATGAAACTGTATTAATTTGTCTGTTATTCAAACTCCTAGAAATCTTTCGATACATTCTTAGTAATCCTTAATTCTTAAATTTTTAGATAAATGTGAATATTCATTTAAAAAAAATATTATAAGGAAATAAAATAAATATTATTCAAACTTTTGAATGGCTAAAAACGTTTGAGGGCATTCTTTGGTAACTTGATTGATTGCTTGTGGTCAATCATTGGTTAATCTTTGTCGAATGAATGTTATCATATAAAAGAAATCTTAAATATACTGGGTGTTTCCAAAAGAATATCGGATTTTTAACGCTTTATAGTATTTATCACATATAAGTTACAAGTACATTGAATGAAAGAGTAACTCAAACAGTTTTACCTACAAGTTTACAATTGTTCAATGTGAGTCCTAATCGTCACACGGCACACATCAAGTCGACAGGTGAGTTCATCTCAAACTTTTTTCAGTGTGTCTGAGGAAATTCTTGCAGCATCTGCTTCCATCCTGTATCTTAAGTCTGAAAGGTCAGCTGGTAGCCTTGGAATGTTCACACAATCCTTTACAAACCCCCACAGATAAAAGTCACATGGCGTCAGATTGGGTGAACGATTGAGGAAATAGCCTTAGTTGTAGAACATCATGATAGGCAGAACCAGGTACAGTTGGTTACCAGTTACAGCCTTGGTCATCCCGTACTTTTGCCTTTAAAAAGACAGACAGTTGCTTCGAATTGATGATACTACCTAAGAAGGTTATTATCATTTGGAGTTCGACAACCGAACTTAATTCGCACAGTAATAGCAGATTCTGCCTTTGTTAACCGGAGAACACAAAACACTTTCTGTTTACTAGTCGTCTTTTTTCTACTAGCGCGCTGATCGGCAGGATAGGGGAAAAATTAGATTACGTTTCGCGCACATGCGCACACATGCCAGCAAACAAAACTGTTTCAATTGCTCTTTCATTCGATGCATGAGTCATAATAATATGTTATATGTAATAAATACTGTAAAACGTTAAAATTCCAATATTCTTTTAGAAACACCCGGTATTTTTCTTATTAATACTTATATGAGATCGTATTGATGAAAAGCGAATTGGAAGGTCACGAAAGCCTATTGGCTATGGATGCGAACTCGTGCCCGGAATGTCACAGGTTTAAGTCTTGGTGCCACTGAGTTACAGAAGGAGCTGATGTACGTTAAATGTGCCGTGGCTCAAAGTCCTTCCGTTGGTGTAGTGTGGTAATTAGGAAAGGGAGTGTCTGCTCAGGGATCGTGATCGTCAGTTGCTTTTTAGTGTGACGTTAATAAACTCTCATTAACTCAAATGCAGTTTGGGTCATTCGGAATGTGTCTGTAAATTAGATTTAACAAGATTTAAAAAATAAAATACTAATAATTAGATAATTTCAGTAATAAAATGATTAAAGAATACCTATCACCCTTGAGTTCATTTGTCTCACTTAAGAGGATAATAGATGCCTAAGTTAATGCCACTATTAACTTAGCCATTGTAACGTTTTCCCGCCACACAGCTAAAAGTTATATTCTTTTTGTGGATAGGATAACCGCGTTTTTATGTACACGTGCACCTTTAAAATATTGCGAGGTCTTGTCTTTGGTCATCACCCCGGCAACCTTTGACTCCTTGAGGAACCCTCTGCTCCACCCACGAGTCGGATGAACTCGAGGATAAAGAGGCCGATCGCTACCATCCAGAGACCCTAGAGAGGCCAGAAAGAAAGTGCGTTGGAAAACTTGAAACAGGACGGATGCAATCTCCTCCCTCACAAACAACATAATTTGAACTCTAGCGAGCTATCCAATTCTTTTAATAACTTCAATGTATATACTGTAATGAAGAGCTGTGACGTAAATAAACCAAATATTTAAATTAATAAATATCAGTTACTATTATTTTTCTCAAGCATCACACCATTTTTTGAAGCTTCTTAGCCTTTATCTCTATGAATCTTTCTTTAGCATATAGGCTTTCTGCCTCAGTGGCAAGGCAGCCCAGGGTGGTCCTTGGCATTCTCAAGAAGCCTTTTCCAGGCCAGCCTTCTTCCTATCAGTGTTCTCCAATTCCTAGTCCTCAAAACTAGGAGATTTTTTTCTAGGTCATCAATCCATCTAAGATTGGGCCTGCCTTTTCTTCGTGTGCCAATTGGTTGATCATTGAAGACTTTTTTAGTGGTGCGGTCTTCGTTCATTCTGATAACGTGACTTACCCATTTAATTCGTTGTATTTTGATTAAGCTAACGATGTCAAATTCTTTATATGGTTGATAAAGTTCTAAATTTGATCTTCGCCATGTTCCATTTTCCTGAATTCCTTCAAAAATGAATCTTAAAATCTTTCTTTCGTAAGTACTTATCATGTGTGTTCGTTCTCATCTGTTCGAAACATGGACCGTTTCACATATATAAGTTAATACTGATCTTAACGAATTAACCAATCCTTTTAATAACTTTAATGTATATACTGTGATTAATGGCTGTGAGGTAAATAAACAAAATATTTAAATTAATAAGTATCGCGCAACCATTATTCTTCTCAAACATCACACCATTTTTTGGAACTACTTAGCTTTATCTCTATGAATCTTTCTTTAGCTTATAGGCTACATACATACAATTCCACACTTTACTATTTCAACTGCGCAACTGCAGTTCAACAATGTTTCTAGTGAAAACTATTTGTTTTCAACTAGTGTATCAATTTATAAAAACCATTATTATAATCCAAAGATGAACTAACACAGTTTTTAAATGACCCCTTTTCCAAAGGCACTTCGCATATTTCAATAGGAATCGCTCAAATTCAGACCCTACACGAAACATTAAGTTAATCGATAAGATTTGAAATTAGCTTTAGAGAAAAGAGGGATATATTTTTCGTTTTTTTTTTCAATCTCCATATGCACCAATCGGAATGATTGTATTAAATTTTAAGAGTAATAAGAAAAAAATAATAATATATTCTAACATTTTTTTCTCGTACTACTAATGATGGCAGCTGCTATGCTCGTAATCTCAAAGTGAAACATTTTCTATATCCACAATCAATTATAGCAACCCATTACGTAGGATTACACAAGGGATTCTGAATATTTTTAAACTTCAAAAGAAAAAAAAATATGTTATTCCTGGATAAATGGGATTCACGAAGGGGTTGGTTAGTCATTCCACCCTTCTGCGAATTTCTTATTCTTATTTAGAACTTTTTGACAGCACCTCCTATGTTATGTGCGTGAATAAATTTTATTTGATGGATTTATTTTTGTTGTAGTGAAATCGATTGCCTAATTGTATGTGGTAAAAAACAAACTTAGCAAAGTTTTTATGTGCATTTTAAGTTTCTTTTTACCGGAAGAAAATATATCATTCAACATTTTCCTGGTAAGTGAGACCTACAGGCATATTTCAATCTAATTAGAAAATTTTCACTCTGTTAACTATTCTGGTTTCACAAAAAGTTAAAACAAAATAGATGATTAATGCGTTTTTGTCTTTGTTTAACTAAACACTATAAATCTACTTCTATGTTTTAAGGACTGATGTTTTTTCGCCAGTATTTGTTCCATTAGTTTAGTTTTCTTGTTTGTATTGTATTTCTTTTTTTCTCTAAAAAAAAGTGCTTAACTATTTTTTGTGTATTTATTTAACCTTCTTTCTTATTGATTCCTCTCTTTTAAGGTGTTTCTATTTAATTTATGTACTCCTTTTTTTTTGCTTCACAATTGATGCTCTTTCTATGCTAAAGACAGGTCCGCATTGATTTTAAAAGGAAAATGTACTTTCGGAACTGAGAATAGAGTAATTAATCAATACGATTCCTTAACTGAGGATTTATTTGAATATGCATTGAAATAATAATCACGAATTTAGCAGAGCATTCATGAATCTCTGTTTAAGGTATCCGACTACTTGCGGCAAATTTTTTTTAAAAAAAATAGAGATATGGAGATTGTGTTGTGGTTTTCAGATTTATTTAGTACATTTTAAGAAAAAAAGGCTAAAATTAAGAAGAGAAAAATAAATTATTACTACTAAAATGGGTAAAAATTGGCAAAAAATTAAATTACATAAACGCTGCCCGTTCTGTACAAATAATAGCTGAACAAAATCTCAATTTTTCAATTTTGATGTATTACTTTGCTATTCGTTTTTGAAATGACCCTCTGGATAAGAGATATTTTAAATTTTATTAAAACTAGAGCACTTTATCTTAATTATTATATGAAATTGCTTAAAAAAACAGTGATTATATACACATAAAGGACTAAATTTTGTGAATTAAACGACAAATCACCATGGTTTCTGGTTAAATACATAGATGGCAGAGTGCAAATGAAAACTGCAATTTTCAAATGAAGCTA
>BMAV01000472.1:16618-132988 GCA_019973955.1 Trichonephila inaurata madagascariensis | reverse complement strand
TGACTATTTCTTACCCCAAATAGGACGTTGATTTTTCCCCTCCATTTTTGAATCCTACTATTAACTCACTCTCTATATATTTATTTGTTTATTTACCTTGGTGGAATTTTCAATCTTTAATAAAATACATTTTAAAGCGCTCAATTGAGCTGAAATTTTGTATACATATTTTGGTTTGACAATACAATAATTTAATCATAATTAATAAAAAATAATTGATTAAAACTAATTATTTAAAGAATTAGAAATACACACAACCACGTTGACATAATTTTTGGCGACTTAGCGACCATTTTGGCGAATTGTCAAATCTTGAAAAGGTTTTTTTCTCACGTTTTAAAGCATTTAGTTGAACTAAAATTTTATATACACGATTGTTTTGGATGGCAATACGATACTTTATTGATAATGAATAAAAATTAATTACCACTTAATGTTGTGATTCTGTTATATGTATATACATATTTATATTAATTGTAACTATTTAATAAAAAAGTAGCTAAAATAAAATTATTCTTTGTTATTTTAAGTAGGAATTGTGGGGCTTGAATTTTTTTTTATTTTACTTGTTTCTTATTCAAATAAAACACAGAGTCTTTTTGTTGGTTTGCTATCTAGCGCGATTCGCGTGGCGCAAATTTTGCTGCGGTGATGTAAAACGTAAGTACTGCATTTTCTTAATTATCGTAATTTTCAATTTTTAATGAACTTTTAATTTTAAAACGCGCATTCTTTAGAAGTTTTCTGATATCGATACAATACGAATTTTCCCGCCGAATAGTCATAAAATTTCGTCAAGTTGAGGTAATAACATTACATAGCTTCCGAAGATCTGTGCTTCGCGAGATTTCAACGCCGAAAACGAATAGCGTAAAAGTATCAAAATGGTTCCCATTAAAAAGAAAATACTTTTCGTTACGAAATTTAAACATATATTCATTTGCAATTCTTGATCAAAAGGATGTATATTTATAAAGAGTAGTTATATTCTTTTTGTAATAGTTTTTGTTGTATGTGAATTATAATTTTTGCTTGAACGTTCTTGGTATTCTTTTACATTGTGGCATTGAAGCATGGTCAACTTACCTTGAAGCTAAATCAATTAATATAGCTAACAAAAAAGTATTGTTAGTCTCGCGTCTCTTTGAATATATAGAGGACAAAAGGTATATTACTAGTTAACAAACAGAAAAACTATTTCCTAATTTGTTGTGCTAATTAAATATTTTGTAATACTTTAGAAATAAATTGCACTTTGTTAGTATCTTAATTTATAGAAAAAAGATTATTTTGTTACTGAAACTTTTATTTGAATATTCGTTACAGAAACAGTTGAATTTATTTGAGTTATAATTTCTATTAAAATCGGTTTTATTGGAATTTTCCATATTTAATGAATAAAAAAAATCAAATATTTTGATATATATTTCAAAGAATAAAAAAATTTGAAATCCATGTGAATTTTTTAACTTTTAAAAATTAATCTCTATTGTTATAAATGTTGTGAACCGATCTTTCTCAAAATGAAATCTTTGATATAATATTTGAGAATGGAAAAGGAATTCGCGAAATGTGTAAAGATTTTGTGATATTTATGGATTATAGGGACCGTGAGACAAAGAGTTGGCGAGTGCTTTTCCTGGTTATCATTAACACGAACGCGTTGGATAATATTTCCCATTCATAGAATCTAATTTCCAAGTATTTGCAATTCGAGGTGAGGAAATATTGTTCATGGTCACATTGTGCGATCCTTTGATGCTTTCGATTGTTCATCAGTTGTTGAATTTCTGCTGTTTCATAAATTTTAACGCTTGGGTCCGTTTGTCAAATTTTACACCCTTTTTATATAAATTTGTAAATTTTTTCCTTATAAGCACGGAAGAAATATTTTACAGGGATTAATGGGGTTGGGGATGTGTCAAAGTTTAAATTTTTTTAAACATTACAATGTTTATAAGTGTCATGTAAAACCAGTAGTTTAAGTAGGAATTATAGAAATCTTTTGAAAACAGTTGATAGCCGGCATTGTGGCTTGAGTCCTTCCTGTCGCTGGAGACCTGCCGTTAAGGCGTCTTCCACCTGCGTAGTTAACTGTGAGGGGGCCCTGTATCAAAATTTCCTTCGAGGGTCCTTTTTTAGATATGGGAGCCCTGTTAGTGGAACTGTTATTACACTTGTTGGGGCCCCTGTAGCTTGGGGGCCCCGTATCATTGATACGGTTGTAGCTACGCCCCTGCTGTCTTCGTTAAAAGTACGAGAGCTCTAACTAAACGCGAAGCACATTTTCAGACAGAAAAATGACCCAATTTCCATGGAAATTTGCAGTATTATAACTCGTACCTCTGACAACAATAGTGTTTTTAAAAATCTCAAAATATTCCGTGAATACTTTCTTTTTTGTTTTAATACGTGAAGCCAAAGCCCATTTAACATTACAGTATAGGAGAAAAAACACGAAATACATTTTATACCAGAAAAAATGAATCAACTTGGTTAAAAATGGGAAGTATGATAAAAAAAACCCCTCTCTTTAAGGGATAGTGAAGCTAGAATATATTAATTTTTCATTTCTTTTATATCTGAAAAAATGGTCCAAATTCGGGTCCTATTCTTTAACATAACCGAAAACAGCCTTAATTTACAATATCGGTCAAACGATGAAAATATTAAAAACAAGTCCCTCCCCCTTTGTGACGACTGTGCTTGCTATATTTCTACCAAGTTTCATTACATTCCAATTATTTTTAATGTCTGTACAAATTAATGCTCGTATCCTTTTCCAAATATGTGCTAATTTAATAATACCGTCTTGGACAAAGTTAAATTCTTTTGTAAAAGTAGAGTTTTGATGTATTTGAAAAAGGATAATTAAAGGCTAATTTGTTATCATTCGTTAGAATTATTACCGTTAGATCCGGTGTATAGCGCGCACTGGAGCATAACACTCACCCATATTTTCAAGCTGCATTTTTTTAAAAAAAATTTTGGTATATTCGCCTATAACGCGCACCCCTTTTTTACAAAGAAACCAGAAGTGCGCATGTACGATGCTCGTATGTTATGTCATTTGAGTTATTATCCCAGAAATTTGAAAAAATAGTATACTATTAGAATCAGAACCCTTTAACTTCATTAGATATGTCATTTCTTTCAAATATATAGCGTTGCAATCTATGCAGAAGTTTAATTTTTCTTATATCGTCTTTTTTATTTTTGAAACTATCATTTTTATACCCGCGCACCCGTAAATTTCGATCTCATTTTTTTGTGTTAAAAGTGCGCGTTATACGCCGAATTTTACGGTATATATTTTGTAATTGTTTTGCACAGAAGGTTGCCTAATAGAAGTGGGATCAATGTTATCTTTCGAAACCTTAATACGAATATACTTAATAGAATGCTTACTTGCATTTTGCTTTTATTATATCTCAGATATTGGTATAGTGAGGAGTAGATGAAAATTTATTTTTTTTAAATACGTAATTATTTTTTGTATAACAGATTTGATTTTTTGTATATTTATTTTGTATTGTGATAAATTAAAAATAATTGCTTCCATATATTAATAATATAAAAAGTTAAGAGTACGCGATTATTTCATTTTCTTGCCTTTTTGTTCGTAATATCAGAATTGAGTTCCTGTTAATTCGCATTCTTTGTATAAAATGGCTGATCATTCGTGACTGGATATCAATTTTCTTCTCCATCGCAAAAAAAGTTATTCTTATAGATGCGTTTGTAATTCGGCCGAAGAAAACGAAACCATTTTTATCTTGCAAAACCAGTCAGCAGCGCGGGAACTTGTATGCCCTTTGACCGTTCACCCCTTGGGCCGACCCTGAGTACACTCCTCCAATGCGCGAACTATTTTATGTTATCCTGGCTTTGGTATATTCTGAACTTTTCCAGTGTATCGGATTAGATTCTGTTTTATACATTAGTATGCACTTGAAAAGTCTTACTAGTCATGCAATCTGAGATATACAAATTAAAGCAGCATCTCGTCGTCTTTAAAGTGATAAAATTTTGACTCTTTGTTGTTATTTTTGTGGTTTACTTTTTATTGAATTTTCCTTTGATAATTTTTAAATGTAGTTGATTTTGCATTTACGTTTAAATGTGCTACAAATGAAAAATAAATAGTTTCGTTTCACACTCGCGATTGGTTTACTTTCTGAGCAGATGATTTTCGTAATCTGTAGATGTATGCTTGTGATTTTATTCTAATTCTCTTCATTTGAATATGTATTCTAATTCTAATGTACAGAAGAAAAAAAGAAAAAAATTGAATAAAGACGTGGAAAATAACTTCATTTCGTAATATTCATTAGCATTTGCTATTCAGAATGCGTTTTCTGAAAAATAAGTTCTAAAAAAATTACTTATTCTTAATGTTTTGAACACTATTTTATCATCGAAATTTTATAGATATTTTGATAATTGAAATTCAGTTTATTTTGTGCAACAGAGATGGAGTAATTGATATACATGCTTTGCTTGACATTTGTGAAAGCATAAATTATTGTGATAACTGCAACATTTTCATTATTTTTAAAACTTCTGTTTTTAAATTTGAATCAAATTTGCAAATTAAAAAAAAGAAAAAAAGCTAATAAAACCAATATATCTTACAATATGTACATGAGAAATAGGAAAATAATTTTAAGTAGCTTGATTATATACACTGGTGATATACGGATGAAAGTATAATTGTATACTTTATTGTGTACTAAGTTCTTAAAGTTGTGAACCTGATTTATCGTTTAAATTTTCAGATTGTGAAATCCAACCAATTTACATGAATTATTAAAAGTATTTCTAGTAAGCATTTATACACTGGATTTCTTAAAAAAATAAAACAAATGAAAATTAATGAAGAGTTTAGCTATAGTTTTGTACATTATGTCCCCCATACAGTTATATATATTCTCATAGAGAGATACTTTCCTCTTATAAAAATGTAATGGAATTTTTCTAACCCTGTTCATTTGTACAATATTTTTTATATATTTCTTTTATTTTGAATGGCTTTTATAAAGTCATCACATGCCTCTGAAATATTTGATTCCATTACATGTTAAAACTGTCTTCACATAAATTTAAATAGGACCTAGATTTGGAATATTTTTTCAGATAAAAAATATTCCAACATTAATGTTATATTCTGTCTTCGCTATTGTATGAGGAGCAGCATATTTTATTATTACACTACTCAGTGTTATTTGATTTGACTCATTTTTTTTTCTGGTATAAAATGTTTCACATTTTTTCTCCTATGTCATTATTCCAAATGAACTAAATGCTCTTTCCATCTTAAAAGAAAAAAATTACTTTGAAATTTTAAAAACACTATATATATTATAAACAGATGTAAGAATTATGATGTTGCAAATGTTCATGAAAATACACTTTTCTGTCTGAATATGTGCTTCATATTTAGTTTTAACATTTGACTAAAACAGATTTATTTATGGAAAATAAAGTATTAAAAAATTAAGGATTGAACTAGGATTGATTGAATTTTCTTTTTCTTTCAGAAAGCACATCATGCTCGTCAGAAAATTTTCGTTGTTTAAATGGTAGGTGTATTCCTAGGCGGTGGGTGTGTGATTATCAAAGAGACTGTGAAGAAGGTGAAGATGAACACCAGTCTTGTTGTAAGTTTCCTCTTTCATGTTTTATTTAACTGTTTTATCTTTCAAAATTAGATTTTCCATTTTCTTCCTTTGTATCCAAAAAGCAAAATCTTTAAATGATAAACAGTGCACTATATTGTATTACATTTCACTCTTTAATCTTTGAAATAAATATTTAGAAATATAAACTAGAATACATAAATATTAAATTATGTGCAGTAGAACTTACAGTACTTCTGTATTAACCCATATCCTTGGCATTCTTTGGCAAATTATAGCATTAAAATTATAGCCACTTGACTGATTATAATTCAAAATGAAATAGTTTCTACAACCTGTAAAATCTTTGGTGATTAGTCACTCACATGGGGGTAATGCGTAAGTTCCAAATTTTTTGCAAGTTATTAGTTTTATCTAAAATGTTTTAAAATATAGCATGAAAAATAAATTTAAACTTTTTTTTATATATTATGTCAAGGAATAGGCCATTTCCCTACAAGCAGCCCAATATAAACCACCCTTTTCTGTAAAGTTGTCTAAAGAAAAATTAAAATCTGTGTTGGGCCAGGAAGCACAGACTGTTAAGTGGACAAAATTCACACATAACCTTTCCACTAAGACTTGGAGGGCAGTCTGGAGTGTCTTTCACAACAATTCGGTGTAGGCATTGCTGAAGAAAGTAGTGACTGTCAAAGTTCTAAAAACAGCAGAGAAAGCCTGTCTAAAAAGACTCATTGGGACTGGACTATGGAGCAGGTCTCCCAGATCTTTTCCCTAACATCATCCTCTTGAATTTGGCAAATGTATTTTTTATGGATTTGGAGGTATTTGAAAAGTGCTGCCATACTTTTCCAGAGAGTCTGCTTTTTCATTGCCTGGGATGCTGCTGCAATGGCCAGGGATCCATTTGAAAAGAATAGTCCAATCAGCACTGTTGAGTTCATGAATTTTTTTTCTCACCTCCTCCACCTCTATTGAGTCGCTGTTGAGTAAGGACCAGAGATTGTGGATTGCAGACTGAGAAATTGCAAAGAAAACAGCTCATCTATAGGAAGTAGATAAATTGGTCAGATGGCATATTGCTTGTCTTGCAGCATCTATTTCTGCATCAAAGTTTGTAGCACCCAAGCCCTCTGCTAAAGAGCCTTCAAAAAGGTTTTCACAATAAATGCTAGCCCCAGCTGAGCTGTCATCCTGGGCAGAACCATCAGTATGAATGTGGAGCCACATGTTCTTTGGGTATAAAGTTATATTAGTTTCAAGAGCATAGGCACAAAGGGCATCTGTCTTTTTCTCTGGAAAATCAATTGATAAATTAAAAGTTGGAAAGCTGAGGGTGGGAGGGAAAACTCTCTCCAAGGCTGAGGCTGACGAGGAATAAATTTAAACTGCAGTTAAAAGAAAGTTATTTTTATTCTACTTGATTGGGAATAATTTCATTAATTTGTGTGATAAATACATTTTTATTTTTAAAATTTAGCTTTTCTTTTAGTAAGTGTTTTTTTTTAATTACATTTTATAAAGCTAGATGTTAAATGTATTTTTCCTTTTTCAGCACCCCCTCAGTGCAATCCTAATCAATTTTCATGTGGCCATTATGTTTTTAATCAATCCTATTGCATACCAAGGTACTGGAGATGTGATAGGGTAGTAGACTGTGTAGATGGTACTGATGAAGGAGAAACGTGCAGTGAGTTTTATCATTTACAGTTTCTTGGCATTTACTTTGTTTAAAAGTTTTTTTTACTAATGTGCTATTTTACCTTTTATAAATAGATTATAGAAATTGTCTCCCAAGCGATCACAAATGTGGTAGTGGATTATGTATTCCTATTGAAAAGAGATGTGATCACTACTATGATTGTAGGGATGAAAGCGATGAATCTGATGAATTGTGTAAAAGTAGTAAGTTGCTGATATTTTTTTATTTGCCACTTGTTACAGATAATAAATTATAGTTTTGCTTCTTATATTTAACAGTATTGAAAATATTTTATGAATTTTTATATACATTTTATGTATGAATGCCGCCTCCTTCCTTATTGTTTTATAGTTAGCTTTACCAAAATTTTGGTTTTGCAGTTGCTTTTTTCGTGTTAGTATATGAATTCTTTCTCAAATTAATAATGTACAAAAATATTTGTAGAAATTTAACTCCAAGCAAATTTTAAAAATATATGTAGCATGTATTTTTTTTCTTTCCAAAAATATCTGTGTTGATTTTAGTGTTAGTTTTGGAAGTTTGTTATTTAAACTGAAAAGTTACAACTATTCACAAGTGGAGCACTTTTTATGTATTATTCATTGGGCATGAGTCAACTTCTAATATTAGAAAATAGTCTAAAAATTGATTATGAGAATCAAAACTTAATTCTGTTCAATTAAGTTTTAGAGTTGTTGAGAATAATTGTGTTCAAAAATAGCATTCATGTTTTGATTTCTTTTATCTCATTTTCCTAGGGTTTTTTTTTTTTAAATTTACCTTGTCAAATTAAAAATTTTTTCTTTAATTTTAGATACTACTAAGTGTAGATTAAATGAATTCCGTTGTGCAAATGGTGCAAAGTGTATAGATGAAAGTAAAAAATGTGATCATTGGAATGACTGTGGAGATAATTCTGATGAAGCTGACTGTGGTAAGTAGCATACCACTATTTTATTTCTTTATATAATTTACTCTAAATGCATTACTGCGATAATATATACATTAGATGTTACACATTTAATCAAATTATTCTTGTCACTGTTTACTTCTAAAAAACTGCTATTTTAATAGTATTTAGAAACATTTTAAACTGTAACATAAATTATCTTTTATAGAATTTCCAGCTTGTAACACTGGTCAGTTTCGATGCACTAATGCCATTTGCATACCTACGAGGTGGAGATGTGATGGCCATGCAGACTGTACAGATCATTCAGATGAAGTCAATTGCAGTATGTTATTCTTTTGAATATTTGTATAGTAAATTTTTAATTGCAAAATAGTTAATAATTGTAAAAATTTTCTTTTACATTTTTAAAATTTATTATTTTCAGCATTAATATCATGCCCTGATTCAAGATTTCTTTGTCCATCTGAGAAAAAATGCATTGACAAAAAAAAGTTGTGTAATGGTGTTCGGGATTGTGAAGATGGAGCTGATGAAAAAGATGCTTGTTGTGAGTTATCTTGCTTTTTGTTAAGCTTTTGTGGTAATATATCACTAATCCAGCTTGGTGCCATTTATAATTTGATTAAATTTTGAATGTTAAGTCTGAAGTGTGAATAATTCTTGTTAATCTGTTTTATATTACTGGCCCCCCCCCCCTTCCATGTATGTAAAATTGTAGAATATTTCAAAAAATGATTCTTAATCTGTTATGTTGTCCATTGCAATTTATTTTGAAAGGCATGTCAGGGTATTTATTAAATCTTCAGTGTGCTCATATATATGCACTTATTGAGGTCAAAATATTAGACTCCTCTAATTTAAAAGTAAGCCAGTTTGGCAATGATGTAGAATGACATAACAATGCAGAATTGCTTCATATAAGGAATATTCAGGTTTGGATAATATTGCTACCATAATAAGTATATTCATGAATTATTTATGATGATGTACTGGTACTTAAGAATTTGTTTATTTGTTGAATATACTGATTATTAAGGATTTGTTTAATGTAATTACATTTAACACAGCTTTCTAACTGTCATGATTAATGTGCACATAATTATTTGTAGGAAAATGGTACATTTGTTTTACTCTTTTTGGGGAAAATGTAATTTGTTCCTTAAGCATATGTTTTACTTTATTAGCATCACAGTTATGTGGATCTTTGAGGTGTGAACACGGTTGTCGAGCATCTTTGGAAGGCGGAGAATGTTATTGTGGTACTGGAATGCAAGTAGATCCAACAAATAGTCAAAAATGTATTGGTATGTAACATTGTGAATATTAAAATGAACCTTCACTGGTTAAATAACTTCCATTTTATGTATTTTTAATGAACAAATTTTTTATTTTAAGAATCGATGTAATTGTTTAAATCTTTACCTTGCAACTCTCTTTTCTCTTATGTTAAAATTATAATTATATCAAATATGTACTTTGTATAATTATAATTGTAATTTTTTTTCCTTTTAGATCTAAATGAATGTCTAGAGTGGGGATTTTGTGAACAAGTTTGTTTCAATACTGTAGGAAGTTATATTTGTTCTTGTGTTGCTGATTATACTTTTATACCTCCAAAGCATTGTAGAGCTCGCAACAGTAAGTTAAAACTTTTTGATATCATTTTTATATAACTTGTAATGTTGAAATATTGAGACCAAGTTGATGAGTAATAGACAGCAGAAATATTTTTCCATTCTAATTTCTCATACTCTAGGAGGCAAACCTATTTCGGTTTGATTTTTTTTTTTTTTTCTCCCTAAATGGCAGTTTTGCTAACTTGTTAATTTAAATTTTTAACAATGATTTAGAAAAGTTTAAATATTAAACAAAAGAAATCAGACAAATATGTCAATTTATTGAAAATGTGCAATACAGCTTAAATAATAATAATAAAAAGTACATAAAAATAAATATTTTTGTCATTTTAAATTTTGAAAATTCTAAATTTCTCCTTGAATTTATTTTGCAATTTATGTATATTTGGATTTTAATTATATTTTGCTTTTCATAGGTTCTGCAATGAGACTTATTTTTGCTCACCACAGTGCCATTTATAAAGTGAATTCAGAAGGATCTTTATTAGAATTAGTTACTAATACTACAGCTGCAAGTGGACTGGATTTTCACTACCAGAAAAATTTGTTGTTTTGGTCAGACACTGTTACAAGAAAAGTATGAATATTATTAAAAATCTTATATAAATTTATTTCAAAATTTGTCAAAAATAGAACTTTAGTTATTCCGGTAACACAAGGAATTTAAAAAATCATAATTCTGATACAATTTATCAATGTCTAACACATTTAATCCCTTTGTGTAATATATACAATAGTACAAAACTAATTTTTGTGATCATTTATAATAGTACATTGTTTTCACTTAAACAATTAAAACATTCCTTTATTTTCTCACAAGTGAATTTAAATTTATCATTGTTAATGAGTAACATTTCCAACCAGAAAATGTACAGCAAGTAAAATCTATTAGAATTGAATATTGTACTTTAATGCTTTGAGTACAAAATTTATGCTTTTCAGCTTATCATTACACTTTTACTCATAGATGGTTAATTTTTATGCATTTTCATAAAATTTCAGTCATTAGCCAACTATTTTCTCCCTTACAGCTCTTATTTATTTTATATTCTCAACTGAAAAATAAGTAGACACAATTGGTAGAACTTGTCACTATTAAGTTTAAATTCATGAAATTTGTCCTTTCTTCTTCATGTTCTATGCTATTGGTTCTAAACTCATTTGTACAAGTGATTTTGTTAAGTGAAACATTTTTTCTTTTTCTTTCTCTGTGTAACAACTTTCTGGAACTGGACTCGTATTGTTCTTTGCATATGTTTGTATTTCCTATGCTTCATATTGTCGAATGATTTGTTTCCTTGATTGTTACTATGATATCTAACAAAGGCAAAATATTATCTACCCACACATATAAAGAATGTCATGAAGAGGAATTAGATTGTATTAACTCATCCCAAAATGGTATGCATTTCGTGATGTATGGCATATTGACATACACATTTGTTATGGTGTCCAGTATATTGCTGCCCATTCTTTGAAAACTAAAACACTGGGCTCAAATGAGAAATCCAGTAACAGTTGTTCAAAATTGGATTGTTTTTTCGAGGATGATGTCCAATCAAATGTAATCAGCTATGAAGTATTGTTAATATCTTTGACTTTAGAACATAATGTTCCATTTGATTGTAAATGATTACATACCAGTCTTCCTTTTCTTGGAAAATGTTTCTCAAGTCTTAAATGTACATTACGAAACCGTATTGTGTGTGCAGTGACTAAAACATCTGCTGTGATTAGTAAGCTAACTTCTAGTCAGAAAGAGCATATAATTAAATAGATGAAACAAGGTCCTTTTACTACAGCATCTGATGACAGTAATGATGCAATTTACAAATTATATTCCATTGTGGTCACTTATATTTTGATCCTACAAAATGTCTGATTTTGAGTGGCCTTTTTGCAATTTCAAATTTGCTTGTGGATTATTTCATTGGAGGAATTTAAAAAGTGTAGGATACCTTTTGAGCATTTAACTCTGCTACAGCATTTTAATAGCAGATAATTCTGCAATGCTGGAGAAGAAATGTTAATACCAATTTAAAGGGAAAAAATAGCTTAGTTATAGGTTGCTTGTGTCATTTAATACTTTTGTATTAGAAAAGGGTGCTGCTTCTTTACCTTTAAAAGTTGGCAAGATGCTTGTTGATATATTCTATCTATATAAAGCTTTCATTGTTTTTCAATTAAGAAGTCTGAAATTTTAAAGCATTTATATACTCGATTGTGATGGCTTTGGTCGTAATCTTTACATCCTTGTTTTCTGATTGTTTGCTTTTTTGACTAATTTTTTGTATAAATATAAAGTTAATTTGACTGTACTTATATATGCATCTTTGTTGTAAAATCGTTGCCCCCTTGTATGTTGCTCTATGTATGCTTTTAAATTTTCCTTAGTGTATATGAGTTTATATGTAAATAAGGTTGCTGTAATGATAAGAGTTTCTTATGAGTATTTTTCTTTACAAAATATCTTTACTGTTAAATTTTCTGCACATTATTTTAAAAGTATTAATATATTGTGCTTTGCCTTATAAAATTTAAAATATTTATTCTTTATTAAGAATTTGCTTGAAATGCCAATACCCGCATCTTTCTACATTTTATCATTTTCAAAAATTGACTGATAGGGAATATGGTTAAATTTGTTTTCATTTGCAGATAAAACATTTACTAAATGTAGGAATTTTGTAATATAACAAGTTTGTTTGTATTAGAATCTTTTGTTATTTTCTTGCATTTAACATTGAATAACTTTTTTTCTAGATTTATTCTATAAAACTTGACAACTGGAGAGATTCTGAGCATATTTCTGATTTCAATGTGTCTTTTCCTTGGAGTCCAACAGCTTTTGCCATTGATTGGATTGGAAACAAAATCTATGTTTGTGATGCAATTGGGCAAAAAATTGATGTTATGGAATTGGATGGTAGTCAGCATACAATACTCATTAGTCGAAATCTTTCATCTCCTTTAGATATTGCATTGGACCCACACCTAGGGTATGTTAAAATCCTTAAAAAATTAAATGAAATCATTGTTTATAATATTATAAAGAAAAGAAAAATGAGTTGTGATTGCATATTAATAATTAATATTTAAATGTTTGTATAAAAGTACAAGTTTTTGGATTATTTTGATTTGATATATTTTTTTTTAATAGTAACTTTTAATTTAGAACAGTGTAAATTTTTAAGATCTTCTGTTTGTAAAGAATCGGAAACCTAATTTCTGATTTTATTGAATTTTTATTAACTGTAAGGGTTAATTATTGCTCTTTTTCCTTCCTTTAGATTGATGTTTTTCAGTGACACTGATAATATTGATCGTGCTAATATGGACGGTACAATCAGGGTAACAATTGTAAATACATTTATTTATAAGGCATCTGGTCTAACTCTTGATTAT
The DNA here is from genome assembly GCA_019973955.1 of Trichonephila inaurata madagascariensis. Lineage (NCBI taxonomy): Eukaryota > Metazoa > Arthropoda > Arachnida > Araneae > Nephilidae > Trichonephila > Trichonephila inaurata. Next base: position 119,692 of record BMAV01000472.1, on the reverse strand, counting down.
GTAGCAAAGAGGTTGTTTTGGTGTGATTCTCAGCTTGATCAAATAGTTGCATGCAATTATGATGGAAGTGGAAGGTAAATGTCATTATTTTTTTTAACTCCTTATACTATATTTAAGCTGTAATTTTTTGATAATTAAATCTAAAAGAAATTATAGTTTGTTATGCATACATTGATTTTTAAATTTCAGTTTTTTTAATTAAATTTATTTATTGGAACTAAATTTTGTAAAGAAATTTTTTATAGCTTTTTTTAATTTGGATTTTTATTATTTTAGAACCTCAATTATTCGTGGCAGCACTAGAGTTCCATCACCAAATAAACTTACCATGTTTGAAAATAATATTTATTGGACTGATAGTACTCGACAAGGTGTTCTGAAAACTGATTTGTACAACAATTCGCAGACTGTCTTGACAATTTATAGAGATCGCTCATTACTGAAAGAACCAAGAGCTATAAAAACATACCATTATTTACGACAGCCAGTTGGTAAATAAAATTCTTAAGTATTTTTTATTTTAGTTTTACTGTTATTCACAGAAATGCCAAAAGTTATGAGATAACAATCCAAATTGCTGCAGTATTGCACACAAGTAATGTGTAAATTTCCACAAATGATTCATATGAAAAGTTTTCCATTGTGATTATGACCACATGGTGGGGGAATTGGCAAACTCTGCATGTATGATGCTAGTTGGAGGTAGAATGCATAGAGCATTTTTTTTTTGGAAATCTATTAAATTAATATCCTTGATCCACAGTGTCAAGAATACTTAGAGAATATATAGTTTCATTTATTAGATCCTACTATGGATTATGCCGTGGTTGACTGAATTTATTTGATGACCCAGACCAGCAACGTTAAGCTAAACCAATTATTGACAAGAAATGGTGTTATTTATCTACTTAGAGAACATTTGCGGCCCTTCATGAACTTTATGTCCCCAGACATTGATAGTTTTCCAGGATGACAGTATGTCATATCTCTGGGCCAAAATCATATGTAATTGGTTTGAGGGACAGCTTGGACGGTTCCAGTAAATCACCATCCATCTATATCACATGGGCTGCGGTAGCCCAGTGGTCAAGGTATCGGATCATGGCAGGCATGTCATGAGTTTGAGCCCAGTACCACTAAAGACCCGCCGTGTAGGGCAGCGATGCACGTTAAATCTGTCGAGAGCTGGAATGTCCTCCCATTGGTGGGGTGTGGTAGTTAGGAGAGGAGGGTGCCAACTCTGGTCTCGTCCATGACACTTGACCATGGTTCAAAATTACGTGGTCTGTCGCCAAAAACCCTTGTGTAGCTGAACAGTGCGACGTTAATATTCACTCACTCCACCTATATCACCTGACATGAATGCTATTGACAATATATGGTTCATGTTCAAATGGTCAGTTCATACACTAAATATTGATCTGGCAACATTTTCATAATTATAAACATCTGTAGAGGCAGCTTGACTGAATATTTCCTCCTCGGACTTGTTGATTTATTTTGTCAAGTTGCAGATAAAGCAGGGTCTTTCTTAATATTAGAGGCTATTCCATGACTTTTGTCACTTCAATGTTTTGCAATATGATTTACCTGATAAAATATTTTACTGTTATTTTACAATCCTAAAAAAATGTGTGCATTAAGAACTAGTCATAATTTTGAAGTATTCCTTTGAATCCATGTTTACAGTATTTGAAATTCATGAATGATACAATTTAAATTTAAAATAAGTTATCTGAATTCTAGTTTAATTAGTGTGTGTGTGTTTAGTGTCTCTGAAGATAAGTCTAACAACACAAACTTGTTTTCATTTAAAGTTTGAAATTCTCTATATAAAGCTAATTATCTGAACATTAATTATTTAAATGATCTCGCTGAAATTTTATTTAGATGATTGTATAATTGCAAATTAAAACAGAGTTAGAGCACTTATGCAGCATTACTGGCAAATAATTATCATTTGCATATAATAGTGTTATCAAAAGCTTTATTTTCAAATACAATTTCAGAATTCATAGATTTTTTTAAAAAAAATTCTTTTGTCTTGATCTTTTTTTTCTTCTCTTGCAGTTGTGAATCCTTGTTATTTCAGCAATGGTGGTTGTCAACATATGTGCCTTTTAACTCGGTCTGCAGATAGTTTTAGTCTTGGTTATCGATGTGTGTGCAATATTGGATATGAAATAGCCCAAAATGAAAAAACTTGTAAAAGTATGTTTTATTCTTTTTCTTTTAATTTAAATCAGAAGGTTTTTAAAATTAAAAAAGAAAATAAATCAGTTTTGAATACAAAAACATATTTTTTAAAATAATTATGTTCTTATAGCTTACATTCAAATCAGATAATTTCAATACTCTTTTTTTTGAAGAATTTTTAATTATTTTAGCACATTAATAGAAATTAGTATAAATGCATTTTTTTATGACCATTATAATGATAAATTGAAATGAATTTTAAAATTTAGCATGAAACAAATGAGTCATTTAAATTGAAAAATAAATTACTTTAATTGCAGAATTTTTTGTTATTCTTAATTTATTTAGATTCTTCTCTAATTATGTTTCAGAGGTTGAAGAATTTCTACTGTATGCTCAGCAAAAGTTTGTACGTGGAGTTGTGTTAAATCCTGTTTCTAGTGGATTTTCTGATGCCATGATTCCTATAGTCAGTAAAAGTGCCAGATTCGTTGGTCTTGATTTTGATGCTCAGCAAGGCTATATATACTACTCTGATGTCATTTTGGATGTCATTTATCGCATTAAAGTAGATGGAACTGGTAAACTGATATTTCAATATATAATTTTGACATTTTTATAAACATTCTTTTTATGGTATTTTTAACAGTTTGAGAATAACTTTAGTGAGATTACTAATAGTAAAATCTGTTATTTTTTCTATTTAGTTTGTATTCATGTGCAAAGAGAATAAATACTTCTTGTGTTAAGTGAAGTTCATCTTTTATTAATAAAATAAATATATGTATGATAATCTTTTTTTTTATGCGCAGGTCAGACTAATGTTTTAGCATCTCAGAATGAAGGAGTTGAAGGCTTGGCTCTAGATTGGGTGTCAAATAATTTGTACTATATTGATAGTCGAAAAGGAACCTTAAATGTGATAAATACTATAAACTTTCAGTATCGAAGGACTTTATTGAGGAATTTAAAAAGACCTCGAGCTATTGTAGTACATCCTAATAAAGGGTAAGAGCTATTTAAAAGTGCTTTAGTTATCCTTTGTTCCACATGTATACATTTTAGAATATTGTTTTGCTTATAGTGGAGTAAATAAAATCAATGTCTTTATTTTACTATCATTCAATAAAAAAACTAAATATTTTAAAATTGGAAGGTAATTTAGAATTTTGATTTCAGTTTTTCAGCAATCTAAGTTTCATTTCTTGGATAGGGTTATATAAAATTCTATATGGGAGAAGTTTTATATATTTATTCTACATATGAATTATTTTTTATTAAAAAAAATGCTGTAATTATAGGTATGTATTTTACTCTGAATGGGATCGACCAGCTAACATCAGCAGAGCTTACCTTGATGGATCTCATTTAATGGTGTTCAGAGGTGTTCTTCTTGGATGGCCTAATGGTCTGGCTATAGATTATCAAAAAGATAGATTATATTGGTGTGATGCTCTTCTAGATCATATTCAGCATGCAGATCTAGATGGAAATGATGTGCAAACTATAAGCTCTCCTCGAATTAAACATCCCTTCTCTTTGGTTATTCATCATGGTGAGTTAATTTAAATGTTGAGTGTTGACACATTTAAATATTAAGTGTAGTGATCCATTTAATATACTTTTCTCTCTACAGTAATTTCCAATAGAAGATGTTAATTTGGCTAATTTTGCTGGGAGAAAACCTTTTTAAGTTACAGATAGATATTACCAACATCTACAAATATGCACAAAATATTTTTGTATTAAATAATTTAAAATTGAATATTTCACATATTTTCTTTATCAAAACAAATGTATTTATTTTCAGTATTTAGTTTAACTTTTACACACAGATCTATACAGCTTAGCTTTTAAAAATAATTGGATAGTAAAATTAAATATTATTTCAAAACTGAAGTGTTACTATAAAATTTCCTAGTTGTAATATGTAGAAATATTTTAAATATACTTTCTAATTGTTTGCAATACATTTTAAATGTGTAATAAAAACTTTTTACCTTCAAGACTATCTCTATGTAACTGATTGGAGACTAGATGCTATCTTGCGAATGGATAAGGAAAGTGGTGCTGGTGAAGAAATAGTTGCCAGTGTTGAAGAAGGAAGTCGATTGTATGGTATCAAAGTTTTCAGTCGTGAAAATCAAAGAATTGATAGTATGTACAAAATTTTATTAAATTCTCTTGCATTATTTCTCAAAATTTTTAAATTCTTTACAAAAAGACTTCTGTTTTCAACAGATCGCCATCCTTGCTGGAATAACAATGGCAACTGTCAAAAGTTTTGCTTCCCAATTCCAACAAACAATAGCAATGGACCTGGCCTCAAAGCTAGATGTGGATGTCCTTACGGTGAGAGATTGGCTAGTGATAACCGGTCCTGTCAACCAGATCCTGATGCAGAACCTCCTGTTCAAGCTTGTCCTAACTCATGGGATTTCACTTGTGACAATCAGCGTTGTATACCTAAAACGTGGGTTTGTGATGGGGATGATGATTGCCTGGATAATTCTGATGAAATGCAAAACTGTTCTAGTAAGGCGACTTTTAAAATTCTGTATAAATATTTTAAATATAAATTTAGTGATTTTAAATATTGTGGAGCTCCACTTAATTTAAAATGTTTGTGCTATATCTGTTTGGATTTTTCTTTTGATGATGAGTGTAAATTAATAGTTCTAATGCATGAAGACAGATATGGACATTGATTTTATTCCCTATAGAAAGTACCTGTGGCCCTCGTGAATTTGCATGTACTGGTGGCCGTTGCATTCCTCAATCTTTTAGGTGTGATTCTGATAATGATTGTGGTGATTATTCTGATGAAATGGGATGCGGTAAGTAATGTTTTGATGGAATTTTTTATTGAAAGTTACCGATATTTTGATTTTTCATGTAACTTATGTACTTAAACAATATTTTGTTATATCTTTGTAGTCAATGTTACCTGTGAAGCTACAGAATTTCCATGTGAAAATGGAAGATGCATTCCAAAGTCATGGAAATGTGATTCAGAAAATGATTGTGGTGATGGCTCAGATGAAGGAGACTTTTGTAGTAAGTTATTTGCATGCATGTTTTTGATTCTTTTAATGTATTTCTTTAGCTAAAGTGAAAATTGCTGAGGAAAGGAATACATCAAATGATAGTTAAATTTAATTTGTAATTTAATTATTGATTGTTTAAACTAATTTTTTTATTTTGTTTGTAACTTTTAATTTCAAAGTAAGATAACAATTATTTAAAAAAAAACTCTTAATTTATTCTTTATCTGGTACAAAAAAAAGCAGCAGCTTTTATGAAATAAGAAAGAATATAATGTTGCATAAATTTACTATAAAATAATCATTTATTTATTTTTTGAAATTATTTTCATCATATTATTACTATCTTTTGCTTATACAATGTAAACAATGATTATCCCCAAATCTTTTTAATTTTTTAATGTATTTAAAATATAAAAATTTTACCATATTCCATGATACATAAGAACGGGATTCTAGTATTAATTTTAGTTATGTAATTTTCATTTGTTTCTGTTAAATTAGCATTCTGTCTAAGTTTTGAAATTTGTGTTTTTTAATATCTTTAATTTTCTTCTCTGTGTATATATTGTTAGTTTCAGGTCTGAATAAAATAATTTGAAGAAAGTATAATAAAATATTTTTCCTTATTTATAGCTGAAAAAACATGTGCATATTACCAGTTTACATGCCCTGGATCTGGTCATTGTATACCTCAAAGTTGGGTATGTGATGGTGATAATGATTGTTTCGATCAAGCTGATGAACAAAGCTGCCCACCAATATCATGCACATCTTCACAATTCCAATGTGCCAATCAAAAACAATGTATACATGAAAGTTATCATTGTGATGGAGTATCAGATTGTCAAGATGGTTCTGACGAATTAAATTGCCGTAAGTTTAATAATAAATGTATGCTATTTTTCATATTTATATTGTTAAAATATTGGGAATTAAATGATCATTCAAAACTGAATGTATAATCTGTAAAGAGAAGTGTTTAAGAGCTATTTATATAATGTACCAAAGTTTATCCGAATGTTTCCTTTTTTAAAAAAACTAAGTTAATGAATTAGTTTTATCCTTATGTTTATATCAAATCTAGATAAACATTAATTTTGACTGATGCTTTTCTTATTTAAGCATCCAGAGCTCCAGATCAGTGTGATTCTGATAAAACCTTCCAGTGTCGAACATCTCGTATTTGCATTCCTAAATCTTGGTATTGTGATGGTAATGCTGATTGTGAGGATGGTAGTGATGAACCCAGTTCTTGCGGTTAGTATTTAATTTTATGTATAATTGAAACAGTGCACATTATTGTTAAGTGTTTTTAATGTGTATTAAAACAAAACTGTAAACATATTTTGAACTGATTCAGATTTGTTTATTAAAATTTTTAATTCATGTTATTGCAAAAAAAAATCTGTTTTTTATCTCTTCTCTATATTTTGTATACATATTTTTTTTTTGTTACAATTTAAGGAAAATTCTTCTTTGTAACTTAAATAGAAAAGCATTTTTTTTTAAAACTGTTTCAAATTCCAGTAATGTGCAATGAAATGTATAAATTAAGAGGAAACGGTTAATAGAAAATAATTATAAATTAAGGTTCATAGTCTATTATATTGCTCTCTAGGTAATTTTAAACAGTAATTAAGATATTCTTCAAAAGTATAACAGCCCCTTACAAGCCTTGGAAGGAGTGCATGGTTGAGGCAGCCAACGTCCTCTATTTGTAGGGAATCCTCTCCAATTTTTAATTTTCAAAGTATTTAAGACTTTCTATATATCATCCAACCATCTGGTTTATGGTCAAAATTTAGCTCAGGTTTTTTAAATGTCAAGAACTTAATGGGATTATCTTCCAAGCTTCTCCAAATAGGGCTAAGCCATCTTAATCTATTTCTATGGATGACTTGTTATTTGTGGTTGGTAATAAAGTCTCTACAGTTCAAAGTTATATAATTTTTGACTGTCCTCCTTGTACTGGGCCAAAGATAGCTCTGAGAGTTTTTCTCTTAATCATGTCCAGTGAGCAGGTGATATCTTTGTTTAAGGTCCATGTTTACACTTGCATAAAGCAAGACAGGTAATGTTAGTGTTTTGTTTTAAATTTAGTTTTGCAGCTGGTTAAATTGGATCTTAATTGTCTTTTCAGCCGATAGAAGCATTTATTACTCATATTGATTCTATTATCAGCTTCTGCTCTTACTTTATTTTTATTATTAATTATTGTACTTAGGTATTGAAATTTATCAACTTTTTGGAAGGTGTAACCAATTATTAGGATATTGTTTTATATTAAAAGAATGTAAATTTCTCTCTGTGATATCAGTATTTTAATGCATCTAAATGTGTAGCTGAAAGTGTTGATTTTTTTTTTATGCAGGTGAAATAGAATGTCCACCAAATCATTTCAAGTGCAATAATACTCGCTGTGTTTTTAAATCATGGATTTGTGATGGTGCTGATGATTGTGGAGATGGTTCTGATGAAGATCATAGACATGCTTGTGGTAAGAAAAAATGTGTGAATATTTGAATAGGAATGTATTTTTAATATATGGAGCACATTTACTTATGTTTATCTTTCATCCATAGGACCGGCTTTGGAAGGATGTCAAAGCACTGAGTGGCCCTGTCCAGATGTTACTGGCCGATGCATTCCCTTGACCAAAGTATGTGATGAAAAGTCAGACTGCCCTGGAAGCACAGATGAAGGACCTGGTTGTAGTAAGTAATGATAACATTTAATTTAATTTAAAATATGCTGAATATGAATTAATTGTATAGTGAGCGATAAAATTTTGATTAATGATATAAAGTGATCAAAATTAAATAACTTTTTAAAATTTGATACCTTTTGATTGATTTTGATTTTTTTTTTAGCACTGGAAACTTGTTCTACAAAAAATATGGGCTGTACTCATGACTGTTCACAAACTCCATCTGGTCCTATTTGTAATTGTCCTCATGGCAAGGTTTTAAATGATACCAAGACCTGTATTGGTAAGATTCTTTGATATCTTAGAAGTTTTATTATAAGTAAAATTTCTCTCTTTTTTTTTCTTTCCTTCTTTAAATATTTTCATTTTAAAAATTCTATAGTATATTTTCACTTGTACTGAGAGTTTACCAGTAATTATTTGATGCATAAATTATCTTATATTTTATTACTTTTAAAATCTGTGGTTTGTAGGCTAATTGTTTTATTCAAGAATTATGGATACCCTAATGAATATGTATATAATTTATCATTATATGAAAAAAGTCACAGTACTTGCCCCAAGAAAATTCTCTTATAGTTTTCTTGGTTTCCAAAACTGTGAATATCAATGTTGAATTGTCATTTTGTGAATTAGTTTCACATTTAACTTTTCAACTACAGTAATAAAGCTCAGTGGCCGAGTGGTAGCATTTCGCTCTTCTATGCCACAGGTTCGTTGTTCAAACCCTGGGCTAGGCAAGGTCATCTCAGCCTTTCATCCTTTCAGTAGGTTGATAAATGAGTACCAAGCTTGTTTGGGAACGAAACACTTGGATTTCACGTCAAACTGACAACATGACTGGAACATACATTTCAGTGCCTAAGGTCACAAAAACTGAGATAGGCACAGAAAGCCCTGGTCCTCATGGGCTGTTATGACACTGTGTTTAGTTTATTTTTGTAAAGATTTATACAGTATCTTCTAAGTATGTTTACAAAAAACTTATACATTGTTTATGCTTCTACTTATCAAAGCATGATTGCAGTTATTGTTTAAACTTCAGCATTTATATTTAACTTTCATGTTTTGTAGATAAAATACTTGTCTTCCATGTGTTTCAATTCTTTTCCTTTCTAAAATAGCATGCTGCACAATTTTTAGTTAATCTATATTGTTAATACTTAAAAAGAATATTGTGAATATTTCTGTCAGTATGAATTTAGATAGATTTGTGTATCATTTTAATGTTATATAATTTGGGATAAATATGTGCTTATAGATTTTGATGAATGTGCGATACCTGGAGCTTGTAGTCAGCAATGTATTAATACTAAAGGTTCTTTCAAATGTCAATGTCAAGAAGGATATACATTAACCACTGATCGCCATACATGCAAAGCCTTAAGTATGTTGTTTTGTTCAAATAGTTTATTTGTTAAATAAATAAAAATTCAATAAATTTCTGAATTATTTTTATGGGTTTTAGGAATAAAATGTTAAGAGAACTTTTAACACATGTAAAATTTATGCAATTACATTTTAACTTTTTTATATATCTAATAAATTTCCATTTTTTCCATTTCCATTTATCCATAAATTTCCATTTCCATCTCCATTTTTTAAATATCTAAATTTAGAAAATTAAATCAATTTATACAGCTTATTTTTCAGTACTTTATTTTATGAAGTTTGAAATACATTACAGTATTTTGTCTAATTTCTTAAATTTTAAAATTACATAATCAAAATTACAACCATTATATTTTCATATTGTGTATACATTTTATAGATTGGACAAGTGCGTATTTGGTCATATCCAATCGTCGGTCCATATTGGTAGCCAATTTGAACACAACCACCTTGGAAAGAGTTCCAGTTAGAGTTGAAAATGTTGTAGCAACAGCTTCTGAAATGGCAACAGGTACCATTTATTGGTCAGACATGGTTCTCAAAAAAATATTCAGATTAACCAAAGGTGGAGAGCCAGAAATTGTAAGTAATATTAAGAATATAAACATGATTTTCATTTCATGTTTAACTTACCTTTAATTTTTGTAGATTTAATTCAATAATTTTACTCATTGAAACATATTAAAGTATGATATATGTGTAAATGTCACACAAATGTTTTTTACAAAATTTTTATAATTAAAAGAAATTTTACTCAGTTTTCTAAATATAAGTATCTGTATTATAAAACTTCTTCTAAATAACATGTAAAAACAAACTTCTAAATATAAAAGATTTAGAATAAAAATATATAACTTCCAAAACAATTAAATCATGCTGAAAATTATTTTCAGTGTTGCCGTAAAATCCGGCGTATAAAAACGAGATCGAAATTTGCAAGTGCACGTTATATGCTGAATATAAACATAAGAGCTTTAAAGAAAGAATAAATGAGCCTAAAAAAATTAGACCTATATATATCGAAATATTGTTTATTTAAGAGAAATATGTCATACCTAATGAACTTAAGTTATAGTTGTAGAAGTATACACACACACACTATTTTTCACAAAGGCCTTGTTTAATACCTTACATAAATGACTTGAAAAACATAAGAGCATTGCATACGTTCATATTAGGTTCCTTCATAAAAAAGGGTGTGCACGTTATACTGCAAATATGCCTAAAAATTAAAAAAATACAGCTTGAAAGTATAGGTGCGCATTATATACCGGATTTTACAGTAATTTATTTTTAATGTGTGCATTTAGTATGTTTGTTGCACATAGAACAAATCAAAGCTAAATGCACTAACAGATTTTGGTATTTAAAAGATGGTGTATGTGATTAACGAAGTCCATTGGCTGAGTGGTATCATATCACGCTTCCACGCCACAGGTCCAGGGTTCAAACCCTGGGGTGAGCAAGGTCAACTCAGCCTTTCATCCCTTCAGTGGGTTACTAAATGAGTACCAAGCTTGCTTGAGGACTAAACACTGGGGGGTTCACATCAGACTGACCAATCGACCAGAACATCTGCTCATGCACTTCAGTGACCAAGGTCATGAAAAACTGAGAGGTACACATTAGGCCTTGGCCCTCATGGGCTGTTGTATCACAGAGTTTAGTTTCGTAAAATGTGATTTATTGATATTTTATAAAAATTGCTTTATATGTATTTTTTGTTTAAATTTCTAAAACTTTTTTGCTAATCCTGAATTTTTTTTTCAAATAAAGATTGTTGGAAGTGGACTAGATTTAGTTGAAGGCCTTGCTGTAGATTGGATTGGCAAAAATTTATACTGGGTTGATTCTAGACTCAAAACTGTTGATGTTTCTACTTTAAATGGTGAACATCACATGGTTTTATTAAATGAAAATATCAGCCAACCCAGGGGTCTATCACTTGATCCAAGTGAAGGGTAATTAAGCTTGTTATTTTTGTTTAAACCAGTAAAATTAGTTAAAATCAGTATTAAAGACACATGTGTTTTAATCGGTGTTATGCGATCTGAGAAAGTTATTTTATAGTTATGAAATTGTAAAATTGGCACTACTACTAGAATTTTTAAAACTTGTTACTAAATCCTTTTTTTAAAAATGGATGTATTCATTGTGATTCATGTATGTTTCACTGTGTTTCATTAATCATACGTTCTCTCAAATTAAATTAAAATGTAGATTAACATATTAGTTTTTTATTCTATTAAAAAAGCTCATTAAATATTGATAAGAAATGCTATAAAGAACCTGAATTCCTAATTTGTTTCTATTAACTTTTCATGAAGCTTTTTATTTATCTGTTGTAATATTTAATGTTTCTTTTCTAATATTTATAATATCAATTAGTCTGTATATTAACTTCCCAAATAGTATTTAATCTAATATATAATGTCCTGTTTGCTTAAATACAATTCTGTATATATTTATGTGAAATAAGTTTTTGAAACTTTGTAAGATTAAATTTTAAAGAATTTTAATAAATTTGTTATTTAATCTAATGAAAGCTCATGTGAATAATCCATTTTAAACCAATTTGTGTTGTAATCTTACATAAGGAAATGTAATTTAAATCTCATTTTGTCTTGCTTAGAGCTCGCATCATGTTTTGGACTGATTGGGGTGAGAATCCAAGAATAGAGAGCTGTGGTATGGATGGTACTCTAAGACGTGTTATAGTTCATACAAAGATATTTTGGCCAAATGGACTTACAATAGATATACCTAACAAGCGTGTTTACTTTGCTGATAGCAAATTGGACTATATAGACTTTTGCAATTATGATGGATCTGGCCGTCATCAAGTTTTATCTAAAAATCATGTAAGCATTTTTTTTCTTCAATTTGGAATAAATTTGTTATAAAGGGAAGGATGTAGGTTAATGTAAATGTTTGTTTTTCTTATAGTACTTACTTCATCCTCATTCTCTTACCGTTTTTGAAGACGTATTATATTGGACAGACAGGCAGTTGAATAGAGTTCTATCGTGCCATAAATTCAAAGGAATCAATCAAACTGTTGTGTCTCATCTAGTCAGTCAGCCACTTGGCATTCATGTTAGTCATCCTATTCTTCAACCACTTTGTGAGTACTAAATCAAATTTATGAGTGTTTGTATCTTTATCATGTTAATTTATTCAAAAACTTAATTATTTTTGATTGATTTAATGCACTGATTTTAAAATTTCTTAAAATTCTGTATTCATTTTGTTTCTAATTTAAAAAAAAATATTTTTAATGAAATTTTAAGGGAAAGTTAATTTATATAGTATATCTGATTTTTTTTGTTTATGTTTGCTGTAAAAAATTTATTCATTAATTTGCATTTAAACTAAATTTACATTTAATTTTTTCACAGAAATTTTTCCAGAACAGTTTATTTTGTAAAGTTGTTTAAGTTAAAAGCTAAATTTTAAAAAATATTACATTTTGAAAAGAAATAAACTTTGAAAGTATTATTGTATTTGCATTGTTTGTATATTTTAAGTAATCTTTTCTTTAATGAATTATATTTTAGCTGTAAATCCATGTGCTAATGCTACTTGCAGTCATCTGTGCCTTTTGTCTCCTTCACATTCTTCTGGGTATACATGTAAATGCCCTCCAGGATTTGCTAGAGACACTAAAACAGCTGAAGGCAACTGCATACCAGGTGATTATGCTAAGTTTTAACATTTAGCTGATTCTTGTCTATAATAGAATTTTCAATTGAAACTTTTAGTGATCTTGTCAAGTCTCGTGTTAAATATTTATCAATTTATTAAGTCTTTAAAAATATTTTTATTTTCTTTTTGTATGAAAAAAGTAAAATTGCATTTCATATTAATTTAATGTTTGAGCTTAGTTTTCTTTGTAATATTGTATTTATCAATAATGTTAATAACTAAATATTTAATAAAATGGGGTTAATAATTTTTTAGATTTTTATCTGATTTAGCAGGAAGATAAACTTATTTGTTAATGAATTTCAAGATTGACATGTGTTTGATAAGAAGTATAAGCTGTAATGAGTGCAATTCTTAGATAAAATTTAATAAGATGCTTTTAAAATTATACATATTTTATTCTAATATTCATCAATATAAATATAAATGGTTATTAAATTGGTAAAGAGAAAATTTGTTCGTGAATATGAAAGAATCTTTCTTAATTATATCAATCGCAGAAAACAGTATGTACTTATTCCAAAATATATTTAACTTTTTAGTGGATATTCCTTATTTAATGGTCATGAGATCAACACAGCTAATTGCCATGGGTTTGAACCCCAATGAGAAAACTACAAGTTATTTTACTCCTGTTATTGGAATAGAAAATGGTTATGATTTTGATTATGATAAGAAAGATGGATTTATTTATTATATACAACTGGAGGAAGAAGATAAAGAAAATGTAAGTTTGTTTTATTTGTTCACATAAAATTGAATTTATTTTCTGAAATTCTAGTTTCAATACAACACATTTGGAATGTATATCATGCAAGTAATTACTTTTAAATATGATTAAACATTGCCGATTATTAACCGCATTCACTATTAACTGTATTGCTCCTAGTTCTTAAATATCAATCTCTAGTTAAATATCAATAAAATATCTGTAGTTTTTGTTATTAATCCTCATAATTGTGTAATAATTAGAACTAAATTTATTAATCATGTTCTGTAATTTGTGAAGCTAACTATTTCAATGTTCAAGATTTTAAGAAATACTAATGTTTATGATAAAAGAGGGAACCGTTGGGAATGTGCGACATGTATCATACAGTTCAAATTTTCCCATAGGTATTCCATTTTATGTGCTTGCTTCTAAATCAAAACCATTTGAGACTGTCTTAAATGTTGAAACTGCAAAAATATTCCAAGATAGTACAAAGTGTCATGAATGCTTTGACAGAATTACCTATTATAAATTTTATTGATGCTGAGATTAAATTTCAAAAGCTGTAGGCTGATGGTATGACAATGGTAGTATTGATAAAATCTTACTATATTTTTATTTCACACTCAAAAGTTTGACGAAAACAGAAAATGTATTTGTAAACTTAGTCAAAATATAACTCCTGTATCTTGAGACCAAGATTTAACATGTATTGGTCTTTTTAGCCTAATTTGTATATTATTTTTCCTAAAACTGTTGCCAGTTACCAAGTCCTTCTGTAAACTCTTATTTTAAATAACAAAAAAAAAGCTGCATTATTAAATTAATCTTATATGTACTTTTGTATATATCTTACTGATTAAAACTAGATACTGATAAATAAAATTATCAAAGATAAAAATCTTAATTTTTTTTTAGTTTTATTTTTAAAAGAAGCAAATTATATTAATGTGCCATAACCTATTATTTTTATTATGGTGCTTTTAATTAGTGATATCGATCATGATTTACTCCCCAAATGTTTCCAATAATGATTTCATACATCTTTTGAAATTAAGTGATAAAATCAACTACATTCTTACAATAATGAAATATTTTTAGCATTTTAACCTTGAAAATAATGAATATCTCCTAAATCTTGTTTTAAAAGTACTTAAAATTACCTTTAAAAAGTACTGATATTATGGTTTAAACTGTTTTTAGGGAACAATTTACAAAGTATCTTTATCTGGTGGAAATCAAACGAAATTTTTGGCAGATGCTTTTGTTGGAGCTCCATACATTTTGGCTTTTGATTGGATTGGACGTAATCTTTTTGTTGGAAATAGAAAGGCTTCTAATTTTGAAGTTGTTAAAGTAAGTGAAATTGCCATGCTTATTTTAATTTTTTTTTTAGACTAACTGCTCAATTTATTTGTTCTTTCCTGTGTAGCTGACTGATATAAAGTAAATATTGTGCATATAAATTATAAATTGTATTTCTATATTTTGTTTTTTACGGATTTTTCAGAGTATTCTAAAATATAATTGCATAAAACTTATATAAAATTGCTATTGGTTCTTAGGTGGATGGTGAACAAGACTTTAGAAGAGTGATCTTAAGTAATGATGGCACAGAGTATGGAGTTGCCAGACCAAAGGCTATGGTTTTGGATCCTGAAGCTGGGTATGTATATTGTCATTTGTTTAACTTCACATATATTTTTGGAATTCTTTACAAAACTAAAGCTGATTTTTCATTATAAAATGTCTGGATGTATTTGTTGAAGCAATCTACATTTGAAAGATTTCTCTTAAAAAAATTTCATACTGTAAATATTGATGCATTGAAAATGTTCGATCTTCAAGGATTAATTTTAAACTAACCTTTAATGAAAATGTTCTTATTTTATAAAAATTTAAGTAGTCCTTAAAATGTTTATGGTTGTTTGCTATCAATTAAATATTTGTATTTTAAACCAAGTAAAATTATTTTAATCTGTTTATTTTGTGGTTTTGTATATTCTTATTGTAATTTATATTTTTAGAATGCTTTAT
This sequence comes from Trichonephila inaurata madagascariensis, assembly GCA_019973955.1. NCBI lineage: Eukaryota > Metazoa > Arthropoda > Arachnida > Araneae > Nephilidae > Trichonephila > Trichonephila inaurata. The sequence goes on along the minus strand of BMAV01000472.1, from coordinate 103,896 downwards.
TGGCTTGATGAAGGAGGCTTTGGTGTGAATGCCAAAATAGGAGCTGTTCAGATGGATGGAAACAATTCACATATCCTCTTGAAGGAAGGAGTCAATTATGTGGAATCTCTCACAATCGATTTATTTAATAAGCGATTATATTGGAGTCAAAGATCAGATGCTATGGTATTTAAAATAATTAATTTCCTTTAACATTTTATTTGTACAATATATAATTTTTGTACATTATATGTATTATAATAATTTACAATGTAAGCACAAAATTGATAGTAGCTTCATAGAAATTAATAAAATTTATAAGTTGTATAGCCTAATACCCGATATTTTATTTCATTGTGATAGATTTACAGTATATCAACTGAAGGAAAAGACAAGAAAACTATAGTATCTACTGGCATTTCAAAACCTCAAGGTCTTACTGTATACAACAACAAACTTTATTACCTGGATCCTATATTTGAAGTTGTTCAACGAGTAGATTTACCAGATGGTAGTAATCCTGTCACATTAGAAAGTAATGCATTGGGTCTGATTACCATGAAAGTTTATAGTAAAAAACCTTGTAAGTAACGATTTTTGTGACTAGATTTCTTTTATTGAAATGTGAAAATGTCTACCAATATAAGAATTTATTTGAGTAGTACTAATTTCTCTAACACTTTATGTTTGTCAATTTTTTTATTGAATTAATTGAATGCCAATCTTTTAATGAAATTGTTGAAAGATCATATCTTAGTTTATATTTTTTCTAAATGGCAAGTTAAAGACATTTTAGCTATGTTGTTAAGATATAGCTATTGAACTTAAAAGTTCTCTATTCAATTTTGGAGTTATATAAAGAAAATTACGTTTCTCTAAATGGCATAATAAATCATATTGAGAAACTTTTAATTAGCCCTGTGAATTATTGAACAAAGTAAAACCTTGCTTCAATTTCCTGCTTTTCACAACCTTTTTGAAATTTGATTTTTATTTTAGTTTATTTAAAATTTATATTTTCTTTACTACTGGGCAATGGAAGGATTTATTACAGTCATTCAATATCAAATTTTATGAGATTAGAGCCTGACAGGGCCGTGTACTTCATTCATATCCAATGACATCTTGTAGATAACTTTTCAATTTCAACAAATTCTTTGAGAAAAGAAATGCAAGATTATAATTTCAAATTATATTTATGGAATATGGGAACAAAAGACTGTATATATAACAAAATTTGTTTAGCATATGAAACAGCTTGATGTAGCTTCAAATCAAATATTTAATATTAATAGCTTTTATTAATGTTTCTCAGTAATTTTTTTCTCATATTATACAGATTATTTAATAAATTTAATGCTTCTGTAATATCATGGAAATTTATTATTTGCTTTGATCTTTTAAAAAAAATTTTAAGAAATCTTCCTTTTAGATTTTATTTTTTAAGAATTTGAAGGAAAAAACCCACTAATTGTTATTCTCTTCCTATTATTTAGCTCCAGAAAATCATCAATGTATTAAAAATAATGGAGGCTGCCAACAGCTCTGTATTCCTCTTGCCAATAACAAGCGACGATGTATGTGCGGTACTGGATATCAATCAGATGGAGAAACAGGTTGTAAAGCATATCAATCTTTTGCTATTGTTTCTGAACTGGAAAAGGCCAGAGGATTCAGTTTGGAAGATCACAGTGAAGCCATGAGTCCTATTTCTGGCTCTGGTAAGTATTTATATTTTTGAAATGTGAACTGATTTGCTATGGAAAAGTCCAATTTTGTTTTTTGAATGTAGGAAATATTTGCTTATAGAGATATAAAGGAATTTTTTATTTAAGAAAAATACATTTGGTTGGGGACAATGATTTTTATAAGTATTTTATTTTTCATAGGTCATAATATACTTCATTTGGATATACATTATGCTCAAAATTTCATTTACTGGGTTGAATTCAATCAAGGAGAGAAAAATGGAATATACCGTATCAAACCTGATGGTACAGAACTCAAACATATAATATCAGATGGAATAGGCAGCAATGGTATTAGAGGATTAGCTGTTGATTGGATTGCTGGTATGTTCATACTTTGAGATTTACATGAGATTTCATGAATAGTTTTAAATATTGTAGATAGTATAAAATTGTTAATATATATCCATATATATAATTTCTCTGAATTGTCTTATAAAATTGCATTAATATAATTCTGTAAGTAATTCAAATATCTACCACAAGGCAATTGTAGAATTCTTTGGTGTTCATTCTTTATGCTTTTTATTTCTTAATGTAACTGCTTATCATTACATATATTTTTATTTTGCACCAAATAATTCAAATATTTTAAAAAATATTTATTTCTTTAGGTAATTTATATTTTACTAATGTATTCCCTCATGAGACATTCATTGAAGTATCTTGGCTTGATGGTTCAAAACGTATGGTTCTCTTGAAAACTACCAGAGATTCACCCAGAGAAGTTGCTGTAAATCCAATCAAACGATACTTATACTGGATTGATTATGGACAGTATCCCAAAATTGAAAAAGCTTTCTTAGATGGAACTAATCGTGTTCCTATTGTTGTGACGCAAATCAGCAGTCCTAGAGATCTAACAATTGATATTGAAACTCATGATGTGTACTGGGTTGACTCTAAAGAAGATGCCATACAAGTAAGTAACTTTTGTTGGTTGATTGCTAGTAAAGGTAAAATTTTCATTCTTTGTATAATTGTATTTGATCTATAAATCAAAAGAGAGCTGCTGGTAGTAATTTGTTTATTGTACTAAAAATATGGCAGATATAATTATAAATTCCTATTAAATTTGCTAAAGTTTTATTCCTTTTTTAAAATTTTCTAAGGTACAGTATAAATTTATAATGTAACTTTGTTGTATATTCAAGATGGCATAATTTTCTGTTTTTTCTTTGTCGAGATACTGCTTGAATAAACTGGTAGTTTTTCCAATTGTCTGGAAAAAATATTTTTCAGATATGAATATTTTTACAAATTTCAATAACAAACTCTTAAATGTGTGTCTAATTTTTAAAGTTAACTCTTGGAAATTATCTGTAATGTTTTGTAGAATTCTCATATTATGGTACAGTAAATTTTTTTCTTTCCCAACCCTTATAAAAATTAATTTATTATAAAAATTGGGCTATCTGGATTGAAATAATTCAAGTATGTTTGCTCTTCATCAAATTTATTCAGATTTTTTAAAAAGTAGTTGAATGTGAACAAATTGTAGTAATTGATTTCTAGAGTATTTGTAATAAAATACTTTAATATTCATCTACAATATAAAAATAAATGATGCTTTAAAAATTTTCTCACTGCTTATTAGATTAATAGTGTTTGAAGTAATTTTTTTCATTTATAAATGTATCTACAATTATAAAGTATTTCTTTTAGTGATGGGAATTTGATTATAAATATTATGTATACAATACTTGTTAAAGAAATGAAAATCTAATTTTTTCTAATGAAGAACTAAAATGTTTAGTTATTTTTTATTCAGTCATTGAGATTAAAAAATGTTTTCATTTTCTAGCGAGTGACATATAATGGGGATAACAGGCAATATGTGTACAGAAATTATCCTAATCCAATGGGTGTTGCAATTTATGGCTCTAAAGTTTATTGGGTAGACAGAAATCTTCGATCCATTTTCAGAGGAGACAAAAATCCTGGAAATGATTCTAAAGTAGAATCTATTAGAGCTGATATGGATACCTTACGAGACATTGTTATATTTGACAGCAAGAATCAGCCAAAAGGTAGTCCTTATAGTATATCTTAGCTTGTAATCATAAGCACACTTTAAAATATTTAAAATGTTTTCATTCTTTTCCTAGTAATGTTCATTTAATACTCATATATTTTTTTACAATTTAACAGCACCAGATTCACCCTGTTCTACACTTTCATCTACAAAATGTGAACAACTATGTTTTGCAATGCCTGATACTTATACTAACAGAACCTTTAAGTGTGCTTGTTCATCTGGTATTTTGATGAGCGATGAAAGGAAATGTGGTGGTAAGATATTAAATTTGATTTAGATATATGTTCTAATATTTTGAAAATTATTTAATTAACAATTTGATTTTAAGTAAACATGTTTTTTTCTAAATATAGATTTGAAAGAATACATAGTATTTACTACTAGAAAGGAGATCAGAAGTTTACATCTTGATCCTAAAGTTACAAGTATTCCATTTCCTCCCAAAACTAACTTATCAAATGTTGTTGGACTTGATTTTGATTATAAAGATAAAAAGATTTTCTTCACTCGTAAGTATTGAGAGAGAAATTTAGTATAGATATTTTAATTTTAAAATAAGTCTCAATTGTAATTTCAATCTTGTAGTTAAGTTTTTATAATTATTAAACTTATTATGTGAGCAAATAATTAAATCTTTAGTTTTTATTTTTAAATTTTAGTATTATATTAAAAATTACCGGTATTTGTAATTTTTTACTATTAATTATTTTCTCGTGTAGTTTTATATATAAGTATGTTGTATTTAATTGAAAGCAGTTTTCAAGAAATTGGTATTGGTATAACTTTACTTTTTGGTATGTGAACTTAAATGATCTATCTGATTGACAAGTTTAGAACTAGTGATATGTATTTTTAAGACCATTTAGATTCTAATCTTTTTGTGGAATTAATATAAATTCTTCAACAAACTGAAGGGTAATATTTTTCAATTTTTAGTTTTATAGAACTTCAATTTTAAGTATTTCTTAATGATCAAACTTTAAAAATTCTTTTGTTTTAGAAATACGACCAGATGGAAGCATTTCATGGGCAAGTCTAGATCAAATGGATAAAGTTAATGTTATTTTGAACAAGGGAATAAATCCGGAAGGTATCGCTTATGATTGGACCAGACAAAAAATATATTGGACTGACTCTGGTAATCGCAGTATATATGCTATGAACATGGATGCAACAAATATTGTTATGATTACTCGTGTTGAAAGACCTAGAGCACTTGTACTAGATCCATGTGAAGGGTAAATTTTTTTTTATATACTTACTATATTTTACTTAAAGTGCACATAGTATTTTAAATAAAGTTAAATTTGATTTTTTTCTGAAATATTTAAGTATTTTTGCTCAAATTTTTATACTTTATTTTTACAATCAGAATTTTAAAGGATTGTAGCATATATAGATAAAGTTAAATCTGATTTCTTTTGATCATTGGATCTCTTTAGTTATCCATTATTGAACTATATAAACTTTTCCCCCCTAAATCTAACTATACTTGCCTTGAGTGTACTTGTTGTGTACAGTTATAGGTTTATCTTTTTTCCTCCCTATTGTGCATACTTCTGAAAACTTATGTTTTTCTTGTCCGTTTTCTTTTATTTACCAACCTAATGTTTAAAAATATTTTGTATATTTTAGCTATATGTACTATACTGACTGGGGTAGATTTGGAAATACTGGAAAAATTTTCAAAGCCACTATGGGTGGTAATAACAAAATTGCTATACATGATAGTAATCTCACTCAACCCAGTGGTTTAGCAATTGATTATGAAGACAAAAAACTATACTGGACTGATGCTCTAAGGTATTGGAATGACATAAATTTGATTACTTTGAATAAAATGAAGCCAAATGGAATTATTAAAGTGCTAAATGTTTTTTAACAATATTTCAGGGAAAAGATTGAGAGGTCAGATTTAGATGGATCAAACAGAGAAGTTTTAGTGTCTGCCACTATTTATCCGTTTGCTATTACAGTATTTGGAAAATATATTTATTGGACTGATTTGCAATTAAGTAAGTATTTGTTTGAATGTTTTACAACTTTTTAAAGTAGTTTGAGTATAATGTACTGTAAAAAAATTGATTTTTTTTTAAAGGAATATAACGCAGTAAGAAAAATATCCATTAAAAATATAAGTTTGGAATTTCTAATTCTTTATATGAGAGGGTTTTATTTGCTTTGGAGGTTATGGTGAATTTTTTTTTAAAGATTTCCGAGGTTTCATATATAGATGAATATTTGTAAAATATTCTGAAAGGTTTTTGTTTTATAAAGTACTTTGTTTAGAGCATATATATTTTATACTGGGAAAATTTTAATTAATAATGAATATGATTTAGAATTTGGCATTTTAGTTCACCTATTCATTTATATTTTTCACTTTGACAGGAGGTGTATATAGAGCTGAAAAACATACTGGTGCTGGTATGATTGATATGATAAAGAGATTAGAAGAATCTCCACGTGATATCCATATTTATGCTCCTGATCGACAAGCTTGTAAGCTATTTTCCTCTTTTATGATTTGTTTTGAATTGTTTTATTTTTCACCAGTTTTTTGGGAGCTTAGAATAATGTTTTTTCAATGCTGAAATGGTATTCTATATAAGGATAATTGTTTTCTTAATATGTTTAAATATAATTAGACTTTCAAACATTTTCTTTGTTGTGTTATCATTTTAAACTTTCCAGATTTCTGTTGGGGGTAGCATTAAATATGCATATAATTATTAATTCATATTCATTAATAAATGGAATATTTTAATTCTGTTAACTGATATATGTATTATCTGTATGTTATTAAGAATTATTTGATAATTTGAAAATCTGTTTAAAAAGTTTTCCCTTTTTGTAAAACTTAAACAGATTTTCCTTTTTCTCTTGTTTTGTACATATTTCTGAAAATTCCCTGAAAATTGCAAATTAATGTACTGAATATATAATTTGATACACTTGGTTAAAACCATAATATTATAAGAAACTATTCAAGTGAGCTTTTTACTGCTCTTGTGATATTTCAATAACTTGATTAGTTCAAACATTTGTTAAGTTCTTAAACTTGTAAATCTGTTGATTTATAACTCTTATCCTCATATTGTTATTGGTAACAAATTTATTATTTGCAACTTAAAAAAATTTTGACAACTTGAGTATTATTTTTCCATTGTACTGCAAATTCCTTTGAATTCTATTCAAATTAAATGATACTTTCTCTAGGTACCAATGATCCTTGTAAAGTAAATAATGGAGGTTGTGCCCATTCATGTCATCAAGCGCCAAATGGAGCTGTTGAATGTCTCTGTCAAAGTGGTTTTAAAGTTGTCAATGAAGGTCGTATGTGTGCAGGTAACGCAAAACTCAATTTTTTTTATATCTGTAGGCTGTAGTTCTTTATGTATCGTCTCTTATTCTAACATTTTTTAGAGTTGATTTTTTTTAAATGAATCTATTATAATTTTACATGTAAAAAAAAAAAGTTATGCTGGAGAGTATTTTTTACATTAAATTATTTTTACCGTAAGGTAATTCTGATGCTGTAAATATCTAAACATTTATATTACTGAATTTTAATTTCAAAATTTTGCTCTTACAATTTTCTTAAGAGTATTTAAAAATTTAAAGTACAGTTTAAATTCAAATTTTTAAGTTACTTGATACATATTCCTGGTTAATATAAATGTTATAATGAATATGCATCTATGCAAAGCACATATATACTCATTACAATCCAGGTATATGTTGTAAAATTGTTGAATCTTTTCAATTAAATTAAGAATGTAAATATTTTAATCATCTAGCTAAAACTTTTCCATTTTCTCTTAAATGTTTTTATTTGAGTTTTGTATTTTTTAAAATAATTCCAATCTAGACAGTACAATTCTGATTTTATCTTTTTATGAATTTTCAGCTGAAAATGTTACCTGTAGCGATAGTAAATTCACTTGTGGAAATGGAAAATGTATTCCTCGTTTGTGGGCTTGTGATGGTGATGATGATTGTGGAGATAATACTGATGAAGATCCAAAATTTTGCTGTAAGTTCCTTCCTAAAATATTTTTTCAAAGTTGAAATTTGCTTTTATTTATTTAAATACTTTGATGTAATATATGAAATATATTCTTGATATATATATTTTTCTCAGCATTATTCTCCTGCATTTAAAATTGTATTTAAATTAACATGTAAATAAGGGCATGTTATTTTTTATTCACATTATGGCATTGATTTAAGAATTTGTTTTATTCTAGCATTGCATACATGTAGCCCTTCAGAGTTCCGATGTGGTGTTGGTCGTTGTATTTTCAAAACTTGGAGATGTGATCATGAGAATGATTGCGGAGATGGAACTGATGAGTTAGATTGTGGTATGTGTAGTTTTTTAGCTGTTATTGAGTTACACTTTATCGTATTATTCATTATCTATCTCGTTTAATCAAAATTACTTTCATGCTCTCCCTCTCTTTTGTAGTTTAAAAAAATATTTGTTGTATATATCCTATAAACGAAATGCATTCCGAAATAAAATGTATAAAATCATGAAATATTATTTTCATATTTGGCTTAAATTTTTTATATTTTATTTAGAATACCCATCTTGTGCTGACGGAGAGTTCACATGTTCCAATTTCCGTTGTATACCTCGTTCTCAGTTATGCAATGGAGTCAATGATTGTAAAGATAACAAAACATCTGATGAAAGTTTAGAACATTGTGAGCGTAACAGAACATGCCCTGGTAATCACATTAAATGTAATTCAACCAACATCTGTGTAGAACCTTATTGGCTGTGTGATGGAGACAATGATTGTGGAGATAACTCTGATGAAAATCCAGCTTTATGTGCTCAGAGAACTTGCCCTCCAAATAGTTTCAGGTAATTTGCTATTTATAGTGAAAAAAAATAGTGTTATTTTGGGATTTTAAGCAATAATATCTATTGCAGAAATGTTTGTTTATAAAAAAATTTAAAAATCTTATATTTTTTTATACAGTTTAAAATTATACTATCAATGAGCAAGTTTTTTCTTTTTTTATGGAGGGGAAAGGCGAACCTCTCCTCATAATTTTAATAAAAGTATTATCACAGTAGTAGTGTTCTATTTTGGGTGATTTTTGTACTTATTTTTTGTTCATAAAAGAATCTTCTTTTTCAAATGAAACATCACAAAAAAATATTACATCAAAAATTCACTGAGAAAATTTATTTTAAATTTCTAGTTGGATATGAGCCCTGATTAAAAAAAAAAAATTAATTAAAAAGAAAATTAAAAAAATTTTTAAAATTTTTATTTTTAAAAATTTTCGGTTTATATATTATAAATTTTGACTGTGTATTATGAAATTTACTTTAAAGTTATATTTTACACTTGTTGTATTGGAAGTTTTCTCATGACTTTTATAGTTTCTTTTCAAAGAAAAATAACTTTGAATGATGTTTTTAATTATAATTCCTAGTTTAATTTTTTATCAGAAATGCATTTCCTAAACATTCATATTTTTTGTTGGAATATGCAAGGATAAGTATTTGTGTCCTGATATTTTTGAAAATTGTGTAATGTTTATTGATGCTAATCCATTAGTTATGTTAAATGTAATTAATTTTTATTGTGAAACTGAAAGTATACTTTATAATTATTATTATTTATTTTCTTTTTTGCTATATTCACACACATGAAGTGATATTAATTGTGAAAGCTATTATAAAAAATCCTGTATTTTGTCTCAGATGTTCAAGTCATCGTTGTATCCCAGCTACTTGGTATTGTGATGGTGATGATGATTGTGGTGATGGGGCTGATGAACCTGAAGAATACTGCAAGAGTGAAAAGAAAACTTGTTATGGGGATTTATTCACTTGCGATAATGGAAACTGTGTTCCTAGAATTTATATTTGTGATGGAGATAATGACTGTTTGGATAATTCTGATGAAGATACCAGACACCAGTGTGGTTAGTAACCTATTCGTTGTTTCATCATCGATGTGTTTATGTCAGTTATTTAAGAATGTATGTTTAATAAATGAAAACATAATTTCACTTTGAAAAAATAGTTTAGTATTTTTAAATTGTAATAGTTCTTCCCATTTTGATCAATTCCTTTCATTAAATTAATATTATTCTTGTTTTACTGATGTATACTTTAAACAGCTTTTTACTGTATTTAGTAAACCTTTTCCTTTTATTTAAGGAAACTTTGAAAGAGTATTGAGCTACATTTATAATAAAAACTACATTGATTGTTGTGTGGTATTAAAAATATGAGTTTGATAATCAAATAAGTGTTATTGCTTCAGCTTGAATATTTAAATATTGTATATTTTATTTTCTTTGATGGTATGATTAAAAAAATGCTATAATTTATTGGTTCATGAAGATGTGGTAGTTAAGGAAAATAAGTTTCATAATTTATCTCGTATTTTAGAACTAAAATATTTATTAAATTTTTAATCTATTCTGCTTATTGAGATATATTTTGAAAACAAAGTTTTTACAGTATATATTTTGAAGTTTTCTATTGTATAAACTTATTTGTTTTTACAAATATTTAATTCTAATATAAATGAAACTATTTTATTAGAAACCAGAGAATGTGATCCAGAAAAGGAATTCACATGTCCACAGAACAAACAATGGGGACGAGCTTCTTGCATACCCAAACGCTGGGTTTGTGATGGAGATCCTGATTGTGTTGATGGAGCTGATGAAAATAGTACAATTCACAACTGTCCTCCACCTGAACCTTGTGAAAACAATCAATTCCGTTGTGACAACAGGAGATGTATTAATAAGGAATGGGTTTGTGATCACGATAATGACTGTGGAGATGGATCCGATGAACCAAAAAATTGCAGTAAGTGATTTTTCTTATGTAATTATTTCACACTTTCAAAGAGAAACAAAGATTTCTTAATAAACTGTGATTTGAATTTGTATTCTTTCTTGTTCAAATTTTCACTTACAATTTACTGCTGAACCATTGTAGTATATTTTTAGTAGGAATCTCAAAATTTGAAATATGTTAGTTTAATCTTTTGTCTAAATTCATTTGAATTTATTTAAAAATTGGATGTTGTATTTCATTCTGAAATAAAAATTTAAAAAACATCATAAATAAAAGGCTTGAAAGTATTATTTAAGTAAAATTTCATAATATTATGCAACTTTAAAATTTAAAAATATTTAAAGGTTAACACACATTAATGTTTTACAGTTGAAAATCATACATCTGCTTAGCTTTCGTTAATTTATCATGCTTATTTCTTTTGTTTTTTAGCCTTTAGAGCTTGCACTGATGAGGAATTTGCATGCCGTAATGCTAAATGTATTCGTAAGATGTATCATTGTGATGGTGAAGATGATTGTGGTGATGGAAGTGATGAACTTGCTAAAGATTGTGCTTCTGAAGCTCCAACATGCTCAGGGGCACAATTCCGTTGCAAAAGTGGACAGTGCATTCCCTATGAACGAGTTTGTAACAAACAAATTGATTGTGATGATAGCTCTGATGAACCTGCTCATTGTCATGTTGATGAGTGTGCTAAAGTTGAAACAAATCAATGTGAACATAAGTGTGTTAATACACTTACTAGCTTTTATTGCGAGTGCAGTGAAGGATATGAATTGGCTAAGGATGGAAAAGCATGTAAAGATATTAATGAATGTGTTGTAAAGCCTGAAGTGTGCTCTCAGTATTGCTTTAATACACCTGGTTCATATTACTGCAAGTGTAACGATACCTATTATGAGAGGGAGACTGATGGTCGTACCTGTAAAAGAAAAGATAGTAAGAACTTGCTCTTCCTATATGTATATTTGATTTATTTTTAAATTATTTCATGAAATAGAATGTTAGTTGAGACTAAGTATTATATTTAAATCAATTATAGATTTCTAATCTTAGAAAAATAATTAATTTGAAAAATTGCTTTATAAAGATGTAGCAATTATGTTTTTTAAATTAATGATCAAAAACATAATATTACATGATATTAAATGGTTAATATAATATAATAACTTCTATTTAGTAATTAATTTGAGGCTTGGTATAATTAGTGACATACATAAAAATACAGGAAATAATTTCAAAATAAATTTAAGTTGCACAAATATTCTTGAAATTTATCATTAATGTGTTGATTTTGTTTTAGATACCGAGCCATGGTTGATTTTTACCAACAGATACTACCTACGAAACATGAGCATTGATGGTACTCAGTATAGTCTTATAAAAATGGATTTGAGAAATGTAGTAGCTTTAGATTTTGATTACTTGGAAAGCCGTCTGTACTTCTGTGATGTTGGAAACAAAACAATTAGTCGTATTTTCATAAATGGCACTGGGGAAGAAACTCTTATAAAGCATGATACCCAGGGCTTAGAAGGATTAGCTGTTGACTGGATAGGAAGGTATGTATGTTTTGTTGTTTCTTTTAATGATCATACTTAAATTGTAATTTATAATTTCCAATTTTATGATTTATAAAAGTTGGCTTTGTAAATTTTTATAATTCTAAAAACTTCTCCTTTTTTTTTTCTTTGTTGTTCACATTAAAAATAGTTATTATTGCTATCATATTTAAATCATTTCTGATTTATCACATTTAAATGTTCCATTATAATATTTCAAATTGTAGAATATTTAAATTAGTTAATTGATGCACATTATTTTATAGAACATCGAATAATAATTTTAATTTGATATAAGGCATTAAATTTTTAGCTTAATTTATTTTTTCAAAAAAAAAAAAAAATAATAATAATAATTATTATTCTAACTAATTGACTAAAACTAAATATTTGTGTCTGTTCTTAAACCTGTATGTCCTTTTACTTGTCTTGCTCTTTATTAATAAGTTGTATTTAATATCCAATGGCATATTTATTAGAATATTTTAGATTTGGATTTCTGCAAATAATTTTATAGATTTCTGACATCAATTTATCATTAAACTAAATACTTTATTTTTGAAATTTATTAATATTGACCCTAATGTGTGTTTGTATTGCTTGATGTTTGAGAATTTTCATTCAATAAATGGGATTTCCTTCTAATTTTTAGCTATTTTTGCTTTCTGATTTAGATTAATTTTAAGCTCATTAAAAATATTTTTAAGTTTCTTTATTTACACATCAATAATATGCATTAATTGCTATTAGGTAGGTTTTTCTCCCTTAATTCATGTCATGTAGTAAGCCAGTGATGAGTAACTATGACTTTCCTAGAGATTCTATCTGGCCTGTTGCAAATTTTAAAACAATAGTATAGAAACTTTCTATATTAGTATTAAAAAAATTGGAGGTCATGTTCCAATTTTTGCACTTGAAAAAATTTCCATAGAAATTTGAATTTTTTTCATTACATATCCAAAATATAGTTGTGAGACTTTATATAGAAATTAATTAAAAAATTTAATTTTATTATAGAATTCCACTGTAACAACTATACACACTTTAATATCGTACATTTTTATCAATAATTTATGCTGTTTATAGGAAACTTTATTGGTTGGATCGTACTTCAAAACAATTGGATGTTGCTGAATTAGATGGTAGCAATAGAAAAACTTTATTGACAAGAGGAATATCGGATCCTAGAGCGATTGCTGTTCATCCTGGAATTGGGTAAGATTTAGTTTTTTCCCCTTTGAACAGTACTGTTTTAAGTGTAGAATACAATTATGAAGTTTTATTTTATGAATTTTTTTTATCTTTGATAGTTATCTGTATTTTACTGACTGGGGACATCATGCTTACATTGCTCGAATGGGAATGGATGGCAGTAATTTTTCACGTATTGTTCTGTATGAAAACAAGCTTGTTTGGCCTAATGCATTGACCATAGATTATTTCAGTAATAAAATCTTCTGGGCTGATGCTCATTTAGATTATATAGAGTAAGTATAAATTTTTTATATCTTAAGGGATATTTTAAATAATACTTTAATATTAAAAGGTTGTTAAATTATGTATTAGATTAAGTTTTAAATATTTTTATTCAACTAGATTAGCGAATAGACATATTATTCTTTTAATATTTATCATCTATGAATAAATTTTCATTAAAATATTGAATCCCTTTACATAAAGTTGAAACAGTTTTTTTAATTTAATTTTTTTTCTAGATTTGCTGATTTTGATGGAAAGAATCGTCATCAAGTGTTAGCTGGCAACTCAGTTCCTCATGTGTTTGCAATTACTGTGTTTGATAATTATATTTATTGGACTGATTGGAATATGAAGGGTGTTTACAGAGCTGAGAAGTTTACTGGTGAAAAATTGGAAGTTCTGAGGAACACATCTCATAGGCCATATGATATCCATATCTATCATCCACTGAGACAGCTACCTTGTAAGTATATACTTATCTGGCATAAAGAGATGTAATAGATATTTGAAAATATTTGGTGGTTAATTAAGTAAAAGTTAATTGATTTTTTGACATAATACTTGTTAAATCAAATTTGAATCTTCGTTTTACCCTTGTAACTTCGGGAAGCATTTGTGGTTCTCATTTTTGTAAATATTTGATAAAAATTCTTTTCTCTAGATACTAATCCATGTGGCAGAAATAATGGTGGATGTTCAAATCTGTGCCTTATTGCACCTGGAGGTCAACATCATACTTGTGCATGTCCTGATAATTTTGTAATGTTGCCTCATCCTGTGGGGGAGAATTTCTGTGTTGCCAATTGTACAGCTGGTCAGCATTTGTGTGGGGGAAAAGAATCAAGGTGTATTCCTATCTATTATAAATGTGATGGTAACAAGGATTGCAGAGATGGTTCCGATGAAGCTGGCTGTCGTAAGTTAAATTACCACTTTCATGTTTTAAGATAAATGACATACTAAGGAATATTTATGTTAATGTTAAATTCTTACAGCACCATTTGTATGTAAACCTGGCCAATTCCAATGCAAGAATAATCAGAGTTGTATATCTCGTATTCGTATTTGTGATGGTACTGCTGATTGCAGTGACAAATCTGATGAAGAATTCTGTGGTGAGTTTTTGTGATTTATATAAAAATAATGAAAAACATTCGAAAATTTTAATGATTTGAATTATTGAAAAAAAAGCTTCCTTCATTTGAGAAAAAGTTTTAGAACACAGTTTAAATTACTAAGGAACTTAAAATGACTTATTAATTCATTTTAGGTTTCAAATTAACTTATAGATTAATGAAAAATATTAGTTAACAATCAATTTATTAAATTTATGGTGTTTTAAAAAAAGTATTTTACTAACTTGTATTTTGTATTCGTAGGGCATGATTGTGGAGAACATAGTTTTAAATGCAACAGTACTGGTCGCTGTGTATCCGAAGCTTGGCATTGTGATGGTGATGAAGATTGCCCTGATGGTTCTGATGAAGATCCAGCACTCTGCCGTGAGTTTCTAATTCGTATTTTTATGTTATTTTAATTAGATATTTTATTTATTTAATAAAGTCTAAATTTTAATATGTGAAGGCTTTTATTTTCAAATGCAATTATAAATGCAAATATCAAAAGTTAAATAAATGTGCATAGTTATAATCGGATTTTTTTTTAACTACAGATAAGAGAGAATGTGACCCTGAAACACAATTCAAATGTAATAATGGTAAATGCATACCAAAACTATGGTACTGTGATTTTGATGATGATTGTGGTGATAATTCTGATGAACCTTCACATCGATGTAGTAAGTAAACTTCATACTGGAATATTATTTTCATGAATTTAAGTTGAGAACCTTAATGACTGTAAACAAGAAATATATATATATATGTTTTATAGTGTAATATAATTTTCTTTCTTGTCATTAATTTTGACAATTCATCAAATTCTATAAAGTTCTCTAATGCTATTCCTTTATATTCAATTTCATTATATAAACAGTAATTTTTCTAAAAATTCATTTTAAACTTTTCAAAATGATTGCTTTTATAAGTTTAAAAACTAAAGAATATTCTAGTTTAAAGTTATAAGAATTAAATGAAATACACATAATAAACTTAGATTACTTTTCTGCATTAATTTCATTCTTTTCTCCAAAGGAAACCAAAATTGTACCACTGGCTGGAGAAAGTGTCCAACACATGGAAATTATCGTTGTATACCTAGTTGGCTGTTCTGTGATGGAAAGGATGATTGCCGAGATAACTCTGATGAAACTGATCCTGTTTATTGCCCCAAATGTCATCAAGCTGGTGATTTTGAATGTAAAAACAAAAGATGTATACCTCTGAGATGGCGTTGTGATTTTGAAGATGACTGTGGGGATAATTCTGATGAAGACCCTAGCATTTGTAGTAAGTAGCATTTGTCGGTATTATTAAAATAGTTTTTCCCCTGTATCACTCATCCATATTTATACTAGTTAAAAATATTTTATTTTTCAAAGTTTTTAATTCAATGAATTTTTGTTAGAAGTAATACATTTTATGTAAAAACATAGTAAAACTGAAGTTTCTGAACAAATTTGTTCTTTTATAACACAAATATAAAACCTTTGTTTGATGTGTTGCAGAATTTTTCTTTTGCTAATTTATTTTTTTTTTTGTTTTGTTTACTGCAATTGACATGAATTTCTGCAATTTTTCATTCAAATTTCCTTTATTACATATTAACAAAATGTATATTGTCAGATGTTCTTGTGTTTATTTGATGTGCATTAAAAAGTAAGATGTATAATATTATTGATAAATTTCATTTTGTACTATTCCTTATCAGCTGAGCTGTATCGGGAGTGTACCGAAAGTGAGTTCCAATGTCAAAACAAAAAATGTATTCCTATGCGTTGGCGCTGTGATCATGATGATGATTGTGATGATGGATCTGATGAACAAGGCTGTTTGAGTTATGAATGCCCAGTAAGCTTTTCCCCCCCTTTTACTATGTTAAATATATTTTACTTCAATACATATGGAATGTATATTTTAAGATAGAAATATTTGTCTTTTTATTTATTTTTTACTTAAATTTCGGTACTTATACATTATAATGTCAACCAATTTGTCAAATGAAAAGACATTACCAAATGCTGTGGCATGTAGTCAAAAGTGAGAAAACTTCCCATGCATGTACAAGTAAATATAACGTTTGGTGATGTCTTTTAGATTGGTAAAATTGGTCCACAGTATGCACATGTACCCAAGTTTTTAATAGAGAATCAAAAATAAAATTTTTAGTATTAATCTAAAATAATTTTCTGAAATACATTTAAACTACTTATAGAAATCTATGAAAGTGATTGATATATCTAGTATTACAGCTAAAGCTCTTCTGTTCAAAAGATTTTATTGAATTATTTTCCTTTAAATTTTAAACTGAAATTTGAAATGTTGGTAAAATTTTAGGCAGATCAGTTCAAATGCAACAGTGGCCACTGTATCGCAAGTCGTCTGAAATGTGATGGTAACAAGGATTGTAATGATGTTTCTGATGAGATAGGATGTTTACCTAGATTCCCTGATGGAAAATACTGTCAAGAAAATATGTTCCAATGCAATAACACTGTAAGTGAAGAATAATTCAAATCAATATAAATAATTTCTTACTTTACCAGATATTTGGGAAAAAAATTATCTAGGAAATATTAAATCTGATGATTTTTTTTAATAGGTGTGCATTCGTCGAGACTTTTTGTGTGATGGAGATGATGACTGTGGAGATTCATCTGATGAAAAACCAGATTTGTGCCGTAAGTTTTAATTTTCTTGTATTAAACTTTGATTGCAATTTTGCAGATAAGTTTTTATGTGCTGTATGTATGTAGATTTTTGTTTTGCTACAATTTTTAATGCAACTCCTATTATGTTTTTTCAATGCACTGTGGATTGTTATATAATTAAAGGAATTTTTTCATTTCAAATGTTAGTTTTTATTAGTAAATTTAAGTTTTGACAATTCAGTGCTTAAAATATTAATCATTTTATTTTAAGAATAACCTTTATTAATTATTCCTTTTGATCATTATTTCAAACAAAATTATGTGAACCACCTGCCACAACCAAGCTTTGATAGTTACTGAATATGATGCACCATATGTTAACAACACACTCTTACGTTTATTTCAGCATAAGTCAACCAGCTCCTGATAAGTTAGGATTCCTATCAGGTACAATTATAGCCTAACAGAAATTTCAGCTTATGCTTAACAATACACATCATTTGACCTTCCAAGACTGAGATTAAAGACTGAATGCCCAGACTGTGCAAGATAAATACGTGATTCAAAGATGTTTTTCACAATATTTTAAAAGACAAAAGTCTATTTTCAAAAATGTATCTTATCAAAGCTAACCATAAAATACCAATTTCTGAAAAAAACAAATCTATAATTGCCATTTGCATCTTTGGGAGTGTATGTATTTAACATGAATTTTGGAATTAGAAATGTGCTCCTTCAATGCTTCAAGACTGATAAATTCTGCGAGTTGGATTTTGCTTTTTTGTATAAAGACGACATGTAGTGATAGCATCGTCCTTGGTAGTAAAAGTGATGTTTGTTATATTGTACAAAAACAAGGCCTGCACATAAGTGTTGCTAAATCTGATAGAAGCTGACTAAAATGGAATATTTTAGATATGTCCACTAAAGGATCTCTTTTGGGGGCATTGTTTCAGTTATCAACACTTTAAAATATTAATATTTGAACAAACTGAAAATAACTGAACGTCCACACAATAGCTTTTGTATTACTCTTTATATTAATTTAAGACTTATTAGATTTAGAATTGTTTCTTTTTTAAATTCAGATTAAGTTAAAGTAATTTTAATATTTATGAAAAAGATATGTTTAATTTTCTGATTTTCATATGTTCTTTAAATTTATACAGGAGCCTTTTCATGTGATATGAGCCACAAATTCCAGTGTGATAACCATCGTTGCATTCCGGTATGGCACGTATGTAATGGACAAGATGATTGTGGTGATGGTTCAGACGAAAATAACCACACTATGTGTGAACCACCTTCAGTAACATGCTCTACTGAAGAATTCAAATGCCTCACACAAAAATGTATTCCATTAATTTCTGTATGTAATTTGGAGGATGATTGTGGAGACCTTTCTGATGAACGTGGTTGCCGTAAGTAAACGTTTTGAAATGTTAGTTTTAATTGAACTTTTTCCAGTTTCTAGAAATTGAAGTTATGTGAAATACACAATTTATATTCTGAAATTAGTTTATTTCTCTGTTTGCTTATTGTTTTATTAACGGTTTAAATTAAGTTTTATGGAAATTTTTTTAGATCTTGGCAAATGTGATATTGTTTCTCGAGGAGGCTGTCAGCATAATTGTACATCACTGACTGGTGGAGGTTACATTTGCAATTGTCCTAAAGGATATCAAGTTAGTCATGAAGATGCTAAAATTTGTATTGGTAAGGAATCATACCTTTGTTAATTTAAATATATATTTTATAAAAAAAATTAAGTTTATATTTAGAAATGTTTGAAATTCTGCAAGGATATTTACACAGTATAATTCAAAAAGAAAGAAAATTAAGTGTTATCAGATTTGAAATTTTATTTTGAAATTATAAATTTATTATTTCAAAAATTACTTTTCTATTTAGAATTGTCTAGCCAAATTTTTAAAAACTTGAAAATAAAATTTTGGCTTTGAATTTAACTAGAAATTTTATTATGCTTTTTTTTCTCCTGTATGCTTTTATAGAATTCAAAGATAAAAAAAGTCCTTTTAAAAATGCATTTATAAAATGAGAACAATTAATAGGTTAAAATGATTTTCTACCCTATGTTTTAATAATAATACCTTAAAATTGGTAAGTTTTTATTTCTTAAATGTAGTTCTTTTGAATATAGGAATAATGAGCTAATTTTTTCCCAGGATAGACTTTTAAGAAATAAAATGTTATCTTCCAAACAAAAGATCCCTTCTCCCTTGAATATTCTTTTAAATATATATTGCAGTAATTTTTATATAATATTAATTTCTTATGAATATGTAAACATTTGTAATTACTAATAAAAATGCTATTTTTGCACAAAACTTATTAATTTCAAAGGAATACTTGAAAATAATTTGTAGCAATTGAAAATTATTCTTCAGTATTTTGATGCTTTATTTGCAGATACTGATGAATGCGCCAAATTTGGACACAACTGCTCTCAAATTTGTGTTAATTTAGAAGGTTCTTATCATTGTACTTGTCATTTTGGTTATGAAAGCTATGGTGGACAATGTGTAGCAAATGGTGAGTCACATTTTCTTAAAGTAACAGCTTTTTTAAAAAATCTGAATTATTTTATTTTTGTTTTTATAGAAGATTTTTAAATATTTAAAGCTACTTTTTAAAAAAATTATAAAGTTAAGTTTTTTAAATTACAGAATAATTTTATATTAAACTACTTTTCAAATATTAGTCTTAAGAGTTTTTGATTGTATTGATTTCATTCTAAACCAAGAAATTTAAATTGCTGTATTAAAATTTTAGTGAAATGAGAAACAATGATTTATTAGAATATTTGTGCATACAATATTTAGTTAAGTTAATGTTAGAATAATTATATGCCATTTTTAATAAAATTTCTGTTAAATTTTAAGTGCTAAATTCATTTTTTATTTTATTTATAGGAGCACCTCCTGTAGTTATGTATACATCTGGTTCTGAAGTAAGAGCATTTCAATTAACAATGGACCATCAGTTTGCATTTATAACTGGAGAAAGCAGAATTCAATCTATTGATTATGATGTATCAAAAGGTAATAGCTATTAAATGTACTTTTAATTTTTTTCTTATTTTTAGTCTTCAATCTTAGTCAATTTATTATGATAAATTTGAACCAAAATGTGATCAGCCAGATTTACATAATATTTTATTTATGTGTAAATTATTTTCTTAAAGAAAATAATTTCAAATCTTTTTTTAAATAAGATTTACAATTCTTACACACAATGGTTTTGGAGTGTAAAAGTTCATTCTGTGTTTCTGTCATCTTGTCCTATTTAAATATTTTTATAAATAGAAAAGAGTAATTTCACTGTTATAAATTTTACTTTGTTTAAATAAATACTTGTTTACTTATTGTTTTTTTATATTTGTGTTTGATATATTTAAAGCAAAATGTGATATTGGAGTAACTCTTCTCTTTTAGGTATATTATACTGGACTGACACTTCTGAAAAGACTATTAAAAGATCGTTCATTCCTGATGCTATGTATCCAGATGAAATTACAGGTTTTGCTCAGAATTTGGATCTTAAAGGATTAACCAAACCTTCTGCTTTAGCTGTAGATTGGGTTAGTGGGTACGTATGACTTGGGTTTAATTTCTTTTCCCTTCAAAAACATTAAAGAAAAAATTAGATGTTTTATTATAATTTGTCATTATATGTAAAAGATCACAGTCTTGCCCCAAGAAAATGCTGTTATAGTTTTCTTGGTTTCCTAAACTGTGAATATCAATGTTGAATTGTCATTTTGTGAATTATTTTCACATTTAACTTTTCAACTACAGTAATGAAGCCCAGTGGCTGGGTGGTAGTGTATCGTGCTTCCACGCCACACAACCGGGGCTCAAAACCCCAGGATGGGCAAGGTCGACTCAGCCTTTAGTGGTAGATAAATGAGTACCAAGCTTTCTTGGGAACTAAACACTGAGGGTTTTGCATTAGACTGACCACTTGACCGGAACATCTTCTTGTGCACCTCACAGACCAAAGTCATGAAAACTGAGTTGGACACAGTAGGCCTTGGCCCTTATGGGTTGTTGCGCCTCTAAGTTTAGTTTATATGACAAAGAATAATTATTTAAAGTAAACTTTTCTCAGTTTAACTTTCAATAATTGACTTTTATTTGAATATCATTGAGTTTTTATTATAATCTCTATTTGTAGTCATTTGTACTGGATGGATACAGATCTTTCTAGTTCAAGACCTAAAGGACGAATTTTTGTTAGCGAATTGGATGGCCGTTATAGACATGCAATTGTTACATATGGTTTGGAACAACCTACATCTCTTGCTTTAGATCCAGAATATGGGTTAGTAAATTTTAAAGATTATTAAGATAAATTTTCTCATTTTTTATTTCTAAATTATTGTTTAATGCTGCCTTAGATAATTTAATTGCTTTTTCTCCTTGACATTTACTTAAATTTTAATAACTTTTAGTTGTATTGTCTTAAAATTCCAATATAAGATTTAATTTATTAAAATTCTGTTCATTTTCCAGCTTTATGTACTGGACAGATTCAGGCATTGCACCAAAGATTGAAGGTTCTTGGATGGAGGGTAGCAAACGAAAAATACTAGTAAGTGAGCGTCTTGGCTATCCTACTGGCATCACCATGGATTATGCTGGAGGCCACAGACTTTATTGGTGTGATACTAAATTAGACACAATTGAGACTATTAAAATGGATGGAACAGACAGAGTAACAATTCTTTCAGGTAACTATTTTTATATATATGTTATGAAGATATGGGTAAAATTGTGATAGGTTTTCTACAGCATTGTATAAAACTTATGTTCATCAAAAATGCTTTTTTTCAAAACATGTGAATACCTTCTATCATTGAGTTTGTTATAATTGTCTATAAGATCTTGATTTTATTGGCAAAAGTCTGCAAATAATTTGCATGTTTTAAATCATGCAAAAATGTGCTGTACTTATAATATATTTTTTAATTTTGGATTTTCAACATTTTTTAAATGTTTATCACTGTTAACTTCAAAAATTACATTATTTTAAAGCTGTTTTAATTATTTACACCCAAGAAGAATTAGTTAAGAAATTTTTTTTCTTAATTACATTCAAAGTAGTAAAATAGAAAATGTAGCTGATTACATATTTTTGTAATGTGTTTAGGCATCTAATTGTGGATGACCATGTATCAATTTAAAATGTTAGCCTGCAAAAGCTAAAGATATTTTGATACCTTAATTGAAAATTACTAATGTTAAGTGTTAAACAAATATGTATAATTCATAATGTAACAATTAGAGTGAAATTTCAGTGTTTTTTCAAAGATAATATTTCAGTTAAGGCTTTAAGGATTATTTAACTTAATTTTGAAAATATATTAAGATATTCTGACAAAGGATTTTCTAAGAATATATATTAGGAAATTTGTGTAAAGAGTTGCATGTTAAAACTCCAAGGTAGTCATTTTTAATATCTTGGAATTTCTAATATATTAAAAACATTAGTTCAAAAGCTCTCTGTGCTCATAGATAGGAAAATTAATAGACTTCCCTCTTTAATAATATAAGGTTTTTTGAAAATGTAATTGTTCAGCATTTTTACTTTAAAAATACCTTTTCAATACTTTTTAAGTTATTTTTGTAGTTTTAATAAAGATCAAAGAAAAATTATTTTTACTTTTTGTAATCAACTTATTTTGAAATCAATGTAATTAACAATGATGCTTTTTATTTTCAGGTATTAACCATCCAGCCTCATTAGATATTTTTGAAGATCATGTTTATTGGTTAACAAGAGATTCAGGTGAAATTTGGAGACACGACAAATTTGGTCGGGGTGTTAAAGTTAGAGTTCGTCGAAATGTGGAGACTCCTACTGCTGTTAAAATATATCATCCTCTTCGTTATAATACATCTAGTAAGACATATTCTTTTGTTGTCTAGAAGTTTTCAATGAATGTTTTGCGTTTTTCTTAAGTGACATAAAACATACATGTAATTACGTATTTATTTCAGTTAAAAATCGTTGTCCTACTGAAGCTTGTTCTCATCTCTGCCTACTTATTCCTGGTGGATATCGATGTGCTTGTCCTGATGGCTCACCAATGTCTGTTCTTGGTGTTATGTCTTGTAATGCTGGTGAGATTTTTGTCCTAATTTTTTAATTTATTCGCAAAACTTTGATATCATTAGGCTGTATGTCAGAATATATTTACGCAATTAAATTAATATTAACAAATACCCTTTCTACTTTTAACAAGTGTAGGTATAAATGAAAAAAATCAAATTTTTCATTTGTTTGCGTATTACTGATCTTAAAATTTCTTAAAATTCTGGAAAGGCCTACTCGATTCAAATGTTTATTTATGTGAATATTTAAATTTGTCTTAACCTATATTCATATATAATACTTGGATTTTTTTAATCAACTGTTAAAAAAAGAATGATATATGTTGATTTATGCGAATTGGGAATAAATTTTGTTCTTGCCCTACTTTTTTTCCAATCTTACGCTATTTTCTAGGATTTTTTCCCCGTGATAGTTGATTAAAAAAAGAAATTATTTTCAATAAAATGCATAGTCATATATTAAATTTAAAATGAACTGTAAATTTTATATTTGAAATTGTAATAGTTTAAATTCTTGTCTTAACAGGATTTGAAACACCTAAACCACAACCTTATCGCTGTCCTTGCAAGAATGGAGGTCATTGTGTTGCCGATGAAGCAAATAAAGTAACTTGTGAATGTCCTGAAAACTATAGTGGCTTGCATTGTGAAGAGTATTCTCCAACAAACGAAGCACGTTCCAGTGTTCAAAGCGGCAGTATGTATATTTATCATTAATTGACAATAGAATTAAATACTTTCTTTTGAAATTATTTTAGAATTCTATTTTATGTGCTTATAAATATTTTTCTGTTATTAATATATCGATGAATATTATTTATTAAATATAAATAATAAGAGTTTGGAGTGATGAGGAAAAATGTATTTTTATTAATAATTGCATTCTTTTACTGAAAAGCACAAAGCAATTTAATTGAGTAATAATTAAAATTTAAAGCTAAAATGTGTAAATTTTTTTTTTTTGAACAAAATGCATAATAATGATATTTATATTAGTATATGGCCACTGTTATTCCAAATACAACATGCCAATTGTTTTGGTAATAATTTGTACTGGTTGTTTCAGTGGCATGTAGCCTTTTAACGCGGGGGGGGGGGAATATTTTAAAAAAAGACAAAATGTCAAGGCCATAATCTTAATGCTATAAATTATTAATTTGTTTGTCTATTAAGGGTTGAACGCTTAAAATCCCATCCTTGGTTATGCCAGTAGATTTTTTCAGTGTTAAGTTCTATGATAGTTCATGTATGTTTCTTTAACCCTGACATTGAGCTCCTGCAAATTACATAATATGGGTAGAATGGTAATGTAATGGTAGTAGATACCGCCACACAGGTGATTTATCCCATGGCATCTCATACATTCTTGATGTGAGATGAAAATGTTGGCCATAATAAAATATTGTCATGTTGTAGACAAGGTCATGAAGCTTCATTGCTTAACTGCTAATTGTCATAGTAACAATAAGCATCTAAGCATTGCCTTTTTTGGAAAAGTGGTTGGAAATGAAATCGCAACAGAATTTAATTTTGGCCTGTCAAAGAATCCACACCATGATATCAGGTCTTAAGGATATGTGATTTCTCACCATGAATCATGTATCTTGACACTAACCACGTTGTTTTTTGTAAACAAAATTGATCATTGTCTCCAAGTCAGATGCGAGACTCGTCAGGGCTAGTACAAGGTGCTATTTGACACTGCCTGTTACAATTCATTCGAATTTTTACAATTTGTTCGATTTCTGAATCTTGTTTTTTTTTAAAGGCAGTCATCATAATGGTTTATACAAGTTTAGTCCTATGTCAAAGTCATCGAGAAATGGTCATTTACTTATGGAATGATTCGTAAAGGAGTCCTGCTTGCTAAATGTCTGCAACTGGATTAGTGCACATCTGTCTTACAACATATCAATCCTCTCTTGGTCTGTTTTGTCTGGGCCTCTCTAAATTTGATGCTGGAATTTGCCTATTAACCTCTGCAGCAGTGTTCAAATTAACATCACTACAATATGCTGCACAGTCTGTGTCACAATTAGAGCATTCACTTCCTCGAAGCCCTATTATTTGGCCTCTGTCAAACTCTCCTAGTTGTTTAAATTGCTTGAGCTTTTCTCTGAAGTATAATCCAATGAGAAATGATGTAACCAACACTACAATGCATATTGAATGGAATTGCTGCTGCTGTATTTAATGTTCTTTTATGTGACACAGCATACATTGTTTGAAAGCTGCCCTGCCTGCTTCCTGTACTAAACAAAACTGAAAATTTTATCATTCCCTTTTCTTTAAAGTAGATGTACCATTCCTTTGAATTTCAATCATGCCAATCAACTCCTTTCTGGTGTAACATTTTTATTTTTAATTTATTTTTATCTTGGAGTGAATAAAAGTGTACTTTCCTTTTGGGGTGAGATTTTTATTAGCTTTCATCAAAATTTAAGCACTATGTTATGTTTTCATAAACATTATTTAGTTAGATTTTATACATAGTTTTCATTCTGATTTTTATGTTAATCTCTCTAAATTTTTAATAGGTGTTGCTGCAATCGTCATTCCTATTTTTGTGATATTAATTGTACTTCTTGGTGGTGTATTTGTGTTTTATGTATTCAAGAAGCGACATTTGTAAGTATATTATGTTAATTTTTTACATATAAGCAAAATTTCTAGAAATCTAGCTTTAAATTTTTAATAATTCTTTATTTTCAGTTCATGTAATTGCTGTTGGTTATGCAAGAAATTATTTTTATCTATTATAGAAGAACAAATAGTTTAATAATGAGTTATACAGTAGAAGTGTTGCAAAAAAATGAAAATGTTTATTTCTCAAAAATTAAGTGTAACTTTACATTTAAATACGTTACATTTCTATTTATCAGGAAACCTGGAGGTTTTGGTGGAAGTAGTCAGAGTGTATCATTTAGAAGTGGCACAAATGTAGAGTTTTCTCCAACATTTATGGGTAGAAATGGACCTACAGAAACTATGACAGAGGTAAGTAAAAGTACAGAAAAATATTTATTTTACTAAGCTTTATTTTAAATTCAGTAACTATTAAAATAAAAGCAGTTTCATTTTTTTTTTAATAAAAGCATAATTTTAAGTTTTTATGCAGGAAACAAAATAAGGTTGACTGAATTATTTAATTTCTTAAGTCTTTATTATTAAAAATATCAAAATTAAATTTTAAAAATCTCATTGATTAGGATGCTAAAACTACTAAAAATTTATAAAAGTTAACTTCTTTAGATTGGTGTTTTAAAAACGATATCAACAAAATAAGTTATTTAAAAGTGTCAAAGCTTTGATTTGAATGTTACTGCTTTTGATAAGTCTTATGAATATTTTATAGAGGGTACCGTCTAATATCAAACCCCAAGGCTCTCGCCTTGTATAGTAGTCAGACATCTTCATCGTTAGCCAAATTATTGATTTATCCAATCAATAGATTTATTTCCTTCTAGTTGACTAATCGAAATAATTTGAATAAAAGGAGATTAGATATTACTTTTTATATTAACAATTTCTCTATAGATTGAAGCTCCTGAGAATTATTTCATTAATAGTGATAAGATGTTATATACTTATATTTATGTGTTATGTGTGTGTTTGTCATTGCTTAAACTTTGGATGTATTTTGAAAAAATTAAACTGTTGCTAAATATTAAATTTAACGCGCTTAGTGTAACTTAAAAGTTTTTAAAACTTAATAGATTTTAGATTATTTTTAATAAAAGTATCTTGACTTAATCATATTTTTAAAATACTTATGTGTTTACAGGAACCCCTTGATACACATTTCAATTTGGGTGACTTCGACAAACCCACGGACTTCAGCAATCCTATGTATGATGTCATAGGAACAACACAACAGAATGACAAGAATTCCCAGCTGTATGAAGTGCCTTCTGAGGCTAAAGCAGCTGAAAAAACAAAATCATCTCCAGCTGTTTTACAACTAAGAAAAAGTGCTTTGGATCCAATGACTGTAGAAACGGATAAAGATACAGCGCAATTAGTTGTAGAAGATAAATCAGAATGTTGACATGCAAAAATATGCGAATTTATTTCTAGATGAAAAGGCATTTGTGTATGTGTTGTAAAGTATACTATGCAACGAAAATGTGAAATGAACTATTTCAGAATATTTTTCGACCAGTGGCTTGTAAATATTAACATAATCCATTCCAATTTCCTATGATGCACCATTATGTGGAAAGATGTAAAGTACAATATACAGCTTTATATGAAAAAATGTACAGTTGACAACCACAATGTGCTTTAGGAGTACAGCTTCTAGCTGTTGGATATGACATTTTTATCATTATTTTCCTGATTTTTTAGGAATTTTTCAAAACTTCTGTGAGATTGGAATATTATTTTGTTCTAAATCTTCAAAGTTTGAACTCTAGATGTACATATGTGTGTACTATTTTAGGATTTTTTAAAGGAGATATTGCTTTATGCATTTATTTGTAAAGAAAATTATAAATTAGGATTTTTAATATATATTTATCTTCTTGGTTGTGACACGATACTTAAAATTATTGTCCTAAAATGTGTTCTTAGTCTTTATATGAAATTTTTAAAGAAGAATTTAAGGTAAAAAAATCAAAATCGTACAAAGATATATATAATGTCCTTTTAATGTTTACTTTTTAAAAAATTGTCGACTTTTAAATTTTAATCTGTGTAAATCAAATTTTTATCCTGTTTCTTTATTTTATATATATGTTTTGTTATACTTGAAAGTTTGTTCTGTATCTTGGACTAATTTTTAAAATTTCAATTCAATTTTAAAAATTCATACATTCCATTTTGTTAATCATTTTCTGAATTGGTACATTTTAGAACATAATTTTAGATTTAGCATTATGCCTACTTGTTTGTTAAAAAATAAAAAATGGCTTTTTTAGGGATAATGTTCTACATAAGTGTATGGGAGAAGGCATTTAACAAACCCCAAATATGAATTGAATTTCATAAAGAATGTGCAAAAAGGAGTTAAATCCTTATTGCTTTAATGCATGCCTGTCTCTAGAATAATTTTTTTTTTTTTTGTCTTCAAACATGATTTGGAGAAAATGGTTTGTCAACATGATCTCCAGTAGATCTGGGATGATTATGTTGAAGTCTTTCATAATAAATCTGTATAAGCATTTTATTTTTTAATTCAGTTCATGTTTGCTATATGTGTAGATGGCTGGTATTTTTGTGTGTTTGTGTGAGTCTTTGATTTCAAGCATATAGATGCCCTCATAAAAAATTAAAATTTTAAATTGGTGCATTTAAAAGTAGAATTAGTAAAGTTATTGATGTTCTTAATTTCATAAAAATTTGTGGGATAATTTAAGGAATTTATCAATTTTCCCAATATATCTTTTTTTTTATAATAAATTCGAAATCACATGCAAGTTTTTTAAGCCGAAAAATTACCCAAAAGTGCCATTACAGTCTAAAATTCATAAGAAAGTACATACTTGAATCTAAATGATAGTTAAAAATTTTACCATTTATTTCATTCATTAAAATATTGTTTGATTACATTAGGTTACAGCTGTCAAATTTTGAAGCAATTTTTAATTGTATTTTTTTTAAACTTCTACTGTAATTTAATTACAAATCAAATCTTTGTTTTCTACAACATATTTCCATTTTCGCATATTTTAGTGTCAATACAATTAAATGAACAGTTCCATTAAAAAAGGGCCTTATACTGAACATTAAAGTGATTATTATTAAGCATTTATTAAATCTATTTTTAATATAGCTATTTTTTTGCTAAAATTTTGTTTTAGACTTTGCAACTCGTCAATTCTTTTGATTAGCCATTTTTTAAAATAAAATAAAAAACATGATTCTTTTTTGCTGTTACTGTTTTATGTTGTGATTTTTTTTTGTTTGAGAGAAAAAAAAATGTCTACTATATTGAGATTTTTTTATAAATTTCAATATTGTTTTGTTGTGTATTTGTTCATGTCTGTTAATTCATGAATTTGGTAAGAAAATTGGGTATTGTTCTGAATGTTGTCGCGTGTGGGGTTTAAAAGTAGTTAATATAATGGCAGCTGCTTATGAAGCCGTCCATCAACGTATACTGAAATATTTAAATAGTGCTTCCACATTCCATCTCAAAGTATATACTCATTCTCACTATGCTAGAAGGTGAGGCTCAGAAAAAAAAGTATTGAAATGTCTTGTAATCTTGTGTAGGTTTTCATTCATTGATGCAAATTTTCCCTTTTTTCATACTAAATTTGTCGCTAGTTTCTTCACATTGTAGAAGTGATCATCACTCAAGTGTCCTTTTGAATATTTTCCTGGTTATAGCAAAAATAAAAACCTTTGTAATGTTGAAAATATTCCTCATTAAAGAAATATATTTTAATAGAAATGTGTGTTTCTTTTGTTTGTCTTTTTTACAATAAAAAAATTCAGTGCAAATGTTGGAACTACAAATCTGGGTAGGTTTTCCTTTTGAAAATGTCAATGACTTTGTTTCACGCAGGGGCAGCTTGAGGCATGGGCCCAGGCCTCGTCTTAATAAGATCATAATTTGAATAATTTCAACGGTCAAATGTTATTTCCAGTTTTATTTTCTGAAGAGCAGGGAATTTCGGACGATATGTTAACTGACTACGTGTGATGACAGTCATCCCCACATACAGACTTAGGCCTACCACCATACACTCTCATTACTCAATCATTCACAAGGTAACAGTCGGTCGAGCCAGTTTGTGCAATTGTAAGTAATGCACATTTGTTTCAGGTTATTGTTCGCATGAGTACAGTAAATATCGGACAACGTTTGATATGTACTGTCTACTTAAGGGCCATAGGTGGGGCACATACATTTGTGTAGGGGCCTATGGCCTACTTTTGAGTAGGGGCCTAGTGCCTCAAGAAGTCACATCCCTGGTTTGATGCTGCATTCAAATTACAAAAAATTATTAAAGTTACATTTTTTTTCTAGCTTCCTGTTTTTTTTTACTTATTATTAAAATAAGAATAAATTTTCTGCTGAAAAATGTGTGAATAATTATGGAGTTACGTGAGGGACATATCTTTGATTACTTAAACTGGAAATGCAATAAAAATGTCTCGTAAGCCTTTTCGAATGATTGCAAGATAAATTGCTACTTACTTAAACGTACTTCCAAATCATGATGTGACAGTAAATTAATACTTTTTGCAGCACAATTGATATTAATGCTTAGAAAAGAAAGCAAAGGTAAAGATAGCATACTACTGCAAAATTCATTTTATGCATAAAGTATTAAACTAAATGTTAATAGTGTTAATTATAGCTTTAGTGTTATAAATGATTTTCTATAGAGAGAACAATAGATGCTCTTCATAGTTTGGGATATGACCTCCCTTAACCGCTATCGTCGCTTGGCACAGACTCTCAATAAAGGCGTGGCTGCCGTTTGGTCATGGTCACAAACTCGTGGAAAGCGAGTCGCGAATTCTAATCCTGGTGCCAATGAAGACCCACTGTGTAGAGGTGCCGATGCATGTTAAATCTATCGTGACAAAGTCCTTTCGTAAGGGTAGTGTGGAAGTTAGAAATGGGAGTGCCAATTCAGGGGTCGGTCGAGGATCAGATTACGAGGTCCGTTGCCAAAAGAATGAGACGTTAATCAAATCTAGTAATATCTTTACTTTCTATCAACTCTTCGATAGCAAGAGCCCAATGGGGTCTTGTTTTATCTTTCTTGGGATCGAAGTATACATCAATGGCACATCAGAACAAATGCACTTTGTGGGGGGGGGGGGGGGGGAGATCATTTCTCAAAATAGCGACCTCCAAGGAAAATTTGAAGTCGAGTCCGTTTTCTTATCAATACCTAGACAAGCAAGCCACGACCATCGTCACGATTACTAATTTCGGTGTTCCTAATATAAATCCTTGTCCCTAACTTTCCGCACTAAATGCCATTGAGAACAACTTGTGACATTTAAACGAATCTAGCTCCAATCTAAATGGCAGCAGTTGTCAGAGGTACAGCATATTCAAGACAGTGGACGAATAGATCATGTTTAGGAAGGTGTCTCGCGCTGTAAATCGTACAATGAACAATTTAGCAATGTTGTTCGCCGATTAGTATCGATCTCTTTTCTCCTGCATCACGATATATTAGTTACCACCTAATTTTCTTTTCAATCATCGTCAACCTTTCTAACAACAGTACCTGCGTCTTTCATAAACGAAAACGACATGTGTCGATTTTAAACCGTTGGGTTACACAAGTTACTCTATGGGCTATACTGTAGCCTGTTTGGATATGATAACGAACTCCTGAATGGCGTGTTATGAGTGCGAGTCCAAGGGCCACTGAAGGCCAGCCGTGTAGAGGGGTTCAAAGTCCTCCCGTTGACGTGATGTGAAATTTTGAGAATTTGGAATATTATTGCGTGTTACTCTCGCTTCACAATGGCTCAGAATTATGAGGTCCGTCGCCAATAACCCACATGTTTATTCATATTGGGATATTAAAAAGCTTTCAAAGTCTATAGCCAATTATAGCATATAATTAATATGCATATTTCTACACTAAGTCGATGTTACCTCATTACTAATATATGGGGAATCTACTGGCATGCCTTGCGTAAGTATAAAAAAAGGTATTTTGTATACTCCCAGTGGATACCATCCTGCATGTAAATATTGAAGGTAGGGAAAAAGCGGATGTATTTGCCAATAAAGGTACAGAGTTATTTGTTGAACGGAATCCCATTAATTTATTTCTATTCCCTTTGGAGGAAGTATACGAGAAATAAGTTAGCGCGCAACCACAGAATTATCAATTAAATCGAAGGGTAGACTGGGAGAATATTTTAGATGATTGTGGAAGGAATTTTGTCTCGTAGGGCACACACATAGATGCTGTGTCTGATTTCACACAAGTTAAAAACAGGACATGATTGTATCCCCTAGCATGTCAGCAGAATAGGCACACTAACAAACAGCTATGCCCTATTTATAAAACTGGCTCTATAAAATAAACAACACACATACTCGCCTGCCCAGACCTAGACACTAAATTACAATAAAGAGATGTTTAGCTGCTAAATTGGATTGTCAGAAAACACGCGTCCTGATCGCAAGATTGCTTTCCCTCTAGATTTATACGCTTTCGGTCCTTACAATTTTAACTGCGCAAATTTTTGCGTGTTTTTAGCTTTTGGTCTTGTCATGTTTTAACTTTAAATTTTTAGTTTTGATGCGGTATATTGTTCTTTGGTGAGAGTCCCGACGTTATTGAACTGATTTCCGATTTCGTCATTTGAAACAATGACAATATTCATGCAATAATTTGTCAAAATGCTTACGTCTGCCGGCCATTTTGAATTCGTGAACATAACTTTCCAGAGAAATTTTACTCTCCTCCAACCTAGACTTATGTGTTAATTTCAAAGAAATGAAGTGTGCATTCGAAAGCAAGCAAAATTTGAAGTATTTCTAAATGAGAATCATGATAAAATGCTATTAATAAGATAAATGTAAAATATTAAAATAAATGGGGAAAATTCGGGATTACCCGTGGTTAGAAGATTCTCTAATTTTCTGAACCTTCTTTGACTGAAGGAACCGTAACGACATTGAATGGTGTGCCATCTTAATTTACTCAGTAAATTTATTTTTGAGATTGGACTAACCATAAGGAATGGAAAATATAATCTTGCTATAATTTCCTTCCCAAATGCTTGCTTCAAATCTGACCGGTATCGATCGTAAATTCTTTTCTATAATAACGCATTGATTTCAATTTCTGTTTTCTTATATGGCTACAATAGTTATCACAAAAAAATTGATTTATCAATAATAAATAATTCATTCAATTTTTAAAAGAAAAACCTAATAAAAACAAGTTTTCTTCTTTGCGTATTATTTTTTCAAAATCGTTAACCTCCTTAACCCTTTAGCGTTCATTGGTTTCACACCGAAACCACACATTGAACACTTTTTTAAAAATCAAATTTAAAATTTTTATCCCAATAAATATCCCATTTTGAATTTTCGTTCTTTTTTCTAGCAATAAATGGCAGCACAACGGCTGTATTTAACGATTGAGACCTCCTAAATAGAAAAATATTGACGTCTCTTTATATTAAGTAAATTCCATTAGCTCTTATTCTTAATAAAAATATTAAAAAATAGAGTCAAGCTCTCAGTGCTTGATGCCTACTAGAATCGGACCAAGGCCATATATCTTTGGTTGGACCCCCATACGAAGGTAGTGAAAAGACACAGCCACGGACTCTCATTGGTCAAATCAAGTAGCGCGCGCTTACGTCACATCCTGTTACACATATCCGTCCCTTTTCACGAAATCACTCCCAGCAAATATCCGGCAACCGAGAGGAAAAATGTTACACATCAAAAATAGTTATTTTAAATTATATCACGCGATCTTACTATGAATCTTTCTAGTTATTAATTACAACTCAATCATTTTGATCAGTAAACAGAAGAGCGGAAAAATGAAATTAAAATTTATGGTTTCACTACGAAACCAAACTCTAGAAAGAGGCGGTATTACAAGTCTCTTGGCATCCGTTCTAAAGCGAAAATTCTCTCAGCAGCTGACTTTCTGAAGCACTGTTTGTTTATTGTATGTTTAGCAAAATATTTACTTTAAAATTTTTGTGAGAAATTTTTATATTTAAATATATTTATCCGAACACTAAAATTCTGCCACTTTGTGCAGCTGCACATGCCTAAATGCGACCCTCTGTGTACATAATAGACTTAAATATTCTCTCTTTATAGTTATAGATAGAAAACTTCTATGTATTAGCAATTTTTTATTAACAAATATAAATTATTTTTAGTACGTAATGTAAAATATATGTAATTTTAGGTTCAAATTTGTATTAAAAATTTTAAAAATGCAGAAAAATTTTAAAAAATAATTAAAAAATTTTAAATTATTTTTTCTTAATTTCTTTAAAATATAAAGTTTTATGGTCATAAAATATTAGATTTTTTTTCTGAATACTCTTTTGGATTGGTCGGTTTCAGAGTAGGAAAAAATGGACCGTTTCACAGTCAAACCATATAAATTTCTCGAAATTGAAAAATGCTAATTTTTTTTTCTTTGTATATTTGTGATCACCTTCATGTCTAATAGTCATTTTTGAAATTATTTTGTTAATTTTTCGAAGGGAATATGTAGTGAACTTTAAAGGGCTCAATTCAATTTTGAATGTCTTAGGCTTAAGATGATTGTGCTGTAATAAATTCTTAATTCAAGCTTGTATGTATGAGGCTTTTAAATAGTTTCATATTCATTTTAAATAAAGAATATATATATATAAGTATTGATCAATATAACTCTCACATATTCTCATTTGATAAAACTAAATGTTACCCTTCAGGGACTCATCTTTAGGTAAATATAAGATTTATGAGATATCTGAGGGATATCTTTCTTTTTGTCTTAGGATTTGCTGTTTTTGATGAATATAGGTGACCCATTGCTCCAGAATGCTCAGGATCTTTTTCAACTTTCGATCCTTCTTAAATTCAATCTCCCTCATTTTCATTTTTTGTATTTACAGGGTTAAGTCTAGCTTACAGATGTGCATTTTTTTTTCTGTAATTACCAGATGTTTGGCTTAATATGACCTTTATGTTAATGATATCAACCTAATTGAATCTTGTTATCACCCTGTTGATTTAAATAATGAGTAAACAAAATCGTATGTTCTACTTTTACTCGAAAGAAAAACTTGATGACTTTTTAATGAAATAAGAAATAAAGAGAGGAAAATATACAAAAACACAAAAAAAAATAGATTTTATTGTTTACAAAGTAACAGTTCATTCTTTGTGAAACACAATTCACAACCGATTAAAAGTAAAAAAGAAATGTAAGATCTCATTTAATAGAATCTTTCATACTTTTCAACATTCTTCAACTCCTTGTTAATCGCATTTCTTACTGGACCTTCCAAAAGCCTAGACACTCCTCTGCTGAAGAATCGAGCCACCAGATTTGTAAACCGAGAAGCAACTCGATTCAAAGGTCCTAGGCCATCAAAATTGATCTTGACTCCTTCCAACTTGTTGATCTGAAGCTTTTCAATGAATGCCTTTCTGTCCCCTGATTCGTCAGGTTGTCTTTGTCTGGTGTACAATACGTCAGCATCGACTTTTCCAATGAGCATGTCGAAAAATCCACGGAAAACTGGAAGTCCTGTGTCCATTTCCCAGAAGTAACGTCCTGTGAGATTACGGAAGCTGATTGGAACCAGAAAACTGAAGGTTGAATCTGTGCATCGTACCAGAGCTGGGCCGGTTCGTTGCACGTTGGAAAGATTTTCTAATGTGCCATTGAAAAGCTTTAATCTACCGAATCTCTCTGGAAGAAATGCTGGCTCAGGAATCTTTGGTCTGACTTCATCCAAAACTTTGTCAATGAATTCGTCAGTGTTTCTTTTGGATGCGGTTGAACAGCCAGCTTGTTCACCTTCCGTTAAACTTCCTGCTTCAGAGTCTGTAAGAGAATTTCTCAATGAAATGAATGCATAGATCTGTTTAGTAAAAACGTGGCAATATGAAAAACTAAAGCAATTTAAATAGAAAAAAAATGATGCCCATCAAATGTTTCAATCTGAATTTAATTTGTGGTATTATATTAATCTCTCTCACGTGCTTTCTAAAACACATAACAGTCAAATTATGTATAAAAGAATATTAGCCTCTTAACCAATGCATTTATAGATTAGCTTGGAATGATTCTATAAACAGTGACGTACCCAAGGGTATTCTATACGTGACGTACACTCCCCTCTTACACACAGAACAACAGATTTTTAATTTGTACTACACTGACCTTTCATCTACGTGATTTTTAGAGAGAGAATGCAACCTCTCCACATAAGAAAGATCTATGAGCGCTACTATCTGCCAATACAACTTTTTGGAGGGTAATTTCGGAATTTTTTTTACCCTGAGCAGTGTCAATTTAAATTTATTTCGGGAGCTGTATGCAGAAGATCCATATGCCCCTTGCTTTTGCGAATCGAAATTTATAATCAGAAAATCTGTTATCCAGAAAGTCCAGCTTATCCAGGCCCCTGGGCGCGAGGTGCTCGAGTAATCTGTTCTTTTGCTCTGGGCTTTATTGTTCCCAGTAAAAACAGATGTGTCATCTCTTTTTTTCCCAAGTGCTCTCTTTATATTTTTGTCATTTTATAGTCTTCTTGTCTTTCTTTCATACCTTAAAATTTTGTCCAGATTACACGGACACCAATTTTTACCCCCGCATAAATTAGGAAATGTTCAGCGGAGCTTTAGCGTAGTCAAATTCAGCTTTTACGCCAATACTTGTACATATGTATTTATTTCAAAAAAAAAAAAAATTAAAATATATTATCATGAATGGTATCATAGTAGAAGGAGTTAGGTTTCACTGTTCCATCAGTAAAAATAGCAGAAGTTTGAAACTGATGTACTTTGAAGGTTTTGGTTGAAATCTATATGTTTCCGCAATGGAATCCACAATCCCCTCAGTCAATTCATTATTACCAATTGGAATAATGAATAGTTTGACATCACTAAGGCCCTTCTGATCGAGAAATGTTGTTATGTAATCCTATGATCAAATCTTTACTAATTATTACAATACATTAATGGTGGAGAGACTTAGTGTTGTTTGTTCTTTGAAAATGAAGAGGAAAAGAAATGACACATGACGGAATATGCTTGTAGATTCATAATTAACATATTGATAGACATGCGAGGTTATTTTTTCTGGTATTCATTTACATGTATGCTAATTAAGTTACAGGAAACAGATGGAATTGCATCCATTACATGAGGAAGGTACTGAGACTTAGTGGAACATAACTATGTGTAGTGCAAGTAATATTCGGATGGGAAAACTTCCAAAATGTAAAGTTAGGTTTATTTGATAAAACTTAAGAACTAGTATATTTTACCTTTCATAAAACGAATTTCACTGGAATTTTCTAAAGAATTTAATTTTCCTTAAATTAGATGTTTATTTTTCTTCCCATTTTGAGATAATTGTTTCAGTTTTTATTTTTAAATTATCAAAAATGAAGTAAAATAAATAAAATTTTATTGTTTTTGCGATCTTTATTTTCTTTTTTCATCCAAATAACTGAACTCGTATACATTTCTTAATCTTCTGAAACGACCGTTTTAATTTTTAAAAATATATGCCGAGGTGTTTTTTTGCCTAAAACTTATAGTAAAACAAATCAAAAATAACAATTAATCAAATTAGTCATCAAAGTAATAAAAGAAAGATTGAAAAAAAATTGTTATAATCAATTAGCCGATATTATAAGTTATTATATCAACAAAGTCAGCAAATAGTTATTTTAATGATAAATTCGTTCTGGACTTTTTCATTCGATTATTTTCAAAGTTCTTTATACTTGATATTTAAACTTTTACAGATGTAGTAATAAAAAAAAATTTAGCTACACCTGTAAATATATCGCAAAAAATATATACTTTTAAATGCCATAAGTAAAAATATGATCTTTTGCATGTGATTAGATGTTGTTTATATTAATAAAATATACTATGAAATTCACATAAGAAAAAAAATTCAGTTATACGTGCATATCAATTCACTGATTCATTAGTATGTATATATTAAATTGCGTATTAGTTTTGGGATTATTAGTTTTCAAGGTATAGATATTGAAATCCCAAATTTTCAAACTGTTCAGGATGGAAATTCATATGATAAAATTCAAAAAAATTCTTACAATTAACTTCTTTAACAAAAACGAAACAAAATTAATTGTTTTAATCACATATTAATTAATTTAGTGAAATATTAATTTAAATTTCAAAAAATTATCTCTACAACTTGTAATGATTCGTTATTCTTCGTAAATTATACGCTGTATTAACTCTTTTAGAGGCTACTTATTTTGATAAATAAAAAAATGATCTTAAGACTTTTTACCGTAGAATAGATCCTTTCCAGCCTCAATATTGTCTAGTTCTTTTTCCAAATCATCGGTTCGTGAATAATCATTTTGTCTTCTAAAAGGGATGTGGTCCCTGGAATAGGCATTTCCACAGCCTATGACAGCAATTATAGTTGCCAAAATAAGAAATATTCTTCTTGTATACATCGCTTTACTTTGCTGCCAAGTTTACCTTGGAATGTTTGCCAAGCACCGAAATAATAAGTCTTCACCTAAGTGTAAAAGAAAACATTAAAGGTATTTCATTGTAGAATAAAGCTAGAGAATCTTTAAGTAATTTTATACATTTTTTAATAATTCTTATACAGAAAAATATATTTAGGCTATCTTCAGGGGCTTAGCTACCGCCGTATCAATGATACGGCGGGACCCAACTACAGGGGCCCCGACATGTGTAACTATAGTTTCACTAACAAGGCTCTCATATCTAAACAAAAGCCCCGAAGGAATTTTGATACAGGACCCACTCAAAACTAACTACGCCAGCTATCTTTCAAAATTATAAACTCTAAAGTCCACATCTTTTTTCTGAATCATAGTAGTTTGGAATATTTAATAAATAGAATTTAGATTTTTGGCTGTGGAAACATTATAACATTATAACGATGATTATAACATTTTCTGGTACTTACGTATTAACCTCATGCAAGCAATTTATCGCCAAAGATTGACTGCAAGCCAAAGATTTTACAAGTTATGGCAACCTGTTTTATTTTGAATCTAGAATCAGCTTTATGAATATATTTTTCTACCTATAATTCGCGAAAGGCAGCCAATGAAAGAGGATTAGTACATTTTGTATCAAATGTGCGATTCCCCCACCCCCATTCTCCTTATGTTGTATTTATCCTTTAGTCGTATTTTTTTAAATTTTAATTATTTGAAAAAAAAAATTTAAATCTTGTATTAAGAATTTAACACAAAATCAAAATGAAAAAATATGCAGGATTATTAAGAACTGAAGACGTTGATACAATTTTTAAAGAATCAATAATCAGCGGAGTGTGTGTACAAATACTTGTACTCCACGTACAAGTACTTGGAGTTATGGGACTTCCACAGACCAACAGATTTTTAATTTCTAGCATGAAGATTACGTCTCGGTGCTTTTATCTACATTTTTTTCATAAATATAACTCCTCCCCCATATAAAAGTAGTCCGCGTACGGTACTGTCGCGATAACCATAATTGAAAGGTAGTTAAATTGTACTATTAAATATATAAAGTTTCTTTGAATAATGGAATAAAATATTATATACATATTGGCACATGACATCCAGCTTTGTCAGGGACGTCTTAAGGCATGGGCTTGTGCCCAGGGCCTCTGCAGCAATAGGGGCCTCGTCTCGTTCTCGACTCGGCCTTAATAAGATCAAAATTCAAATAATTTCAACGGTCAAATATTATTTCCGGTAGTATTCTTTAAAAAAAAAAAATGGGTATTTCTGACATATGTCAACTGGCTACATGTGATGACTGTCGTCCAAGCACAGGCCTAGGCCTAGGCCTACCACCATACACCATCATTACTCATGCAGTCGGTCAAGCCGATTTGTGCGATCGTAAGTCAGGGCCATTTATTTGTTTCGGGTTATTGCTTGTACGAGTATTTGACAACGTATGCTATGTACTGTCCACTTAGGTGGGGCCTGCATTTGCGAAGGGGCCCAGGGCCTCAAGAAGTCTTAAGACGTCCCTTAGTTTTGTATTCCTAAGTTCATTTAATTTCGTTGTGAATATAGTTACCAAAATTGCGATTTTTAAAAGGGACAATTAATGTTATAAATATCAAGGTGACTCAGGAATTCTTTTGAAATTAATTTTCTGATTAAAATGTTTTTATACAGAGAATTCATTCCTAAATTTAATAAATTCTAGGTAATTTTTAAAAAATTCAAACTTTTTGTCTCAATAAAATTAAAACACTGAAATTGAATTTGAAATTAAATAGAGGGGAAATCTATTCTATATGCACTGTTAACACTTCAGTGAAATTTATGTTTATTTCTCAAAAAGTTCGTTTCTGAAATCAATGTTTGCAATGTGGTAGTCTCATTAAAAAAATTATCTTATTTTTTTTATGTGTGTATATGTATATATACAATGAGTTCTTTTTTATTCTTAGTTATCTATCGAATCATCATCTAAATCTAAACCACTATTAAATAAAATTTGTCATGCTTTATAAAATTGTTAAAATGGAACTAGTTATAGCACTATAGTAAAATGTACAAAATTCCTCGCCTATACTTAGGTTTCAAGATCTAATCAATTCATTTCACATTTTTTTAAACTTGGTCTCAGAATTTTTTTTTTATTATCGCATTCTTAATGTTTATTTAAACAATTTTATTTTCAATAAATACTTACTGAAGATTCATTGAATTACTGAACCAAATTCTTAAATTATTCGCAAACTTTAAAAATCCTCAGAATATAAAATTACAAACGTATATACTAATAACATGATTCTCTTTTGATAATATCAATTGTTCAGTTCGATCGAAAATGGCTCTCTTAAAAAATATAACGAATTCGAAATAGCAAACGATTTAGCAGCATTTTGAAGGGTATATGAGATGCAAGAAATTTACACCGTTATTATCTATTTACCTCTTTGTACCAATTAGTTAAAATTAAATAAAATAACGGAATAATATTTAAAATAATACTTACGTTCGGCAATACGAAGACAAGCTTGCTGTCATCTCGGTCATTCTGTTTATATACAATTCTGGTATCGGAAACCATCTCTCAATTCATGTCTCAACAACAGGAAGAAGACCTAATTTTTTGAAACATTTTAGTTTGTTCTACAAGAAGGTTTGCTGCCGGAAATAGGAAATAATTGTGCGAGTTGGCACCCTAAGCGGATATTGGAAAATTTCGTATATCCGATACCAGCCTTGGAATGCGAATGCAAAAAGGTATGAAACAAGCCAAAGAGCACTACTTTTTGAATACGAATTTCAACAGTTATCTGTTAGTATCTATTACAATATTCCGTTCCGTTTAGTTCCTGTTCCAGATTCCTTTATTTTAAGTTTATTAATATTAATCTAAATTTGATTTGAACTGACCAAATAAACCTAGAGATTGTGGAGACAAATAAATAATTTATAATGTATACAAAAAATACATTGAGCTGATACAAAAGGCATCAGCATTCTTTTATGCAACAACATTCTGCGCCAACACATTTTCTATGAACATTTTGGAAAGCGGTGCTGCATGAACAATATATGTATATATATTGGAGCTTTTCCTTCTCAAATTGTGCATATTCCGATAATTTTCAAGCAGATAATATAAGAGCGAAATTAATAGTTCGAGGTATAAATTATAAGCCGTTACTCACCCGTTTCGCTGTATATTTCCTGACATTGCCAGACTATACATTCTTTTGAAGTTATTGTTATCTAAACCCTGGAATTAAACTTTCGATTGTATTGAAAAATGTTCTTAAAGCCCTTGCATCTTGATTTAATAAGAATAAGACTTGAATTTCTAAAGCTGAAATTTGAATGTATCATTTAAGCCTCTGTAACCTTTCTCTCATAGGTTAGCTCATCTGTACTCATCAAAAGAAACATGCTTTGCCGAATTCCAAGCATGTAAGTCATTGTTTTTAAAAAACGAAAAGTATTTTTAATCTATAACGTCTTCGTAAGCTTCCGCAAATTTCCTTGGCAATCAATTTCCACAAAACCCGTTCTTAGCGCATATCCACTCATCAAAAGAAATATGTTTGCAAAGTCTGTTAATCTAATAGTTCAAAAATGGGAACTTTTGTCTATAATATCCCGCAACACCCCTTAGCAGTCAATTTTCGCAAACATCGTTCTTATAGGATCTATACTCTACAAAAGAAACAGTCTTGTCTAATTTCAGGCTTAATAGTTTTGGAGATCTTGTGATGAGTGAGTGAGAATTGCTTTTCTTCTATATATAGAGAGAAACTTGTTTAAGGTATCCGACTACGTTCGTAACCGTGGTTTTGCAAAAGCGTGTAAATGGATAATATTTATGATATTTAGTGTCACTTAG
Organism: Trichonephila inaurata madagascariensis; assembly: GCA_019973955.1. Classification (NCBI taxonomy): domain Eukaryota; kingdom Metazoa; phylum Arthropoda; class Arachnida; order Araneae; family Nephilidae; genus Trichonephila; species Trichonephila inaurata. The sequence continues at coordinate 61,301 of BMAV01000472.1, read as the reverse complement.
ATTAGAATACATGTATAAAATTGTTTTAAGGACATTATGACAAAAAAAATTATTTAAATACATTATTTTGGCAAAAAATTAACTTAGAATAACCTTTTTTCCAAATGTTCTCCTTTTGTAAAAAAGGCTTCTATTGTATTAATATTTTGCCTGTATTCAGCTCAGACCTCTGTACAGAGGCTCAACTAGAATTTTTGAAATGCATTACTTGGAAGTCGGTTTATCCATGTTTTACGAAAACAGAAGGGAGAAATTTTAAGAAAATACGCCGATCATTATATTTCAAATGGTTGTAGCTCTGAAAATAATGTGAATTTTTCAAAAATCATAGTTGAGCCTCTGTACAGAGGTCTGAGCTATATACAGGTAAAATATTATTATAATTGAAGTATTTTTGACAAAAGGAGAACATTTGGAAAAAAGGTTATTCTTAGTTAATTTTTTGCCGAAATATTGTATTTAAATAATTTTTTTTGTCATAATGTCCTTATATAAAACAATTTTATACATGTATTCTAATCTAAGGGACACTAAATATCATGAAAATTATCCATTTATGCGCTTTTTTAAAATCATGGTTCCGAACGTAGTCGGATACCTTAAAGACGTTTTTAATACAAGAAATGAAAATTTAAAAAAATTTATGAATACTGTAATACTTTTTACCTTATTATGAAGTTTGTAAGGCTTTGACCTTAAAATGATTTCGAAAGAGAACGCAGACTTTGAATTCAAATTTTCATAAAGTAACGTAAATAAATGGCGATAAGGTTATCAACCAAACTGGTACCCCTTATCGATATGTTTCAATATGTCATTTTGAGCTACTGCAAATCGAATTGTTTTAAGCGAAATGGAAATCATCAAAGGGTTACGTCACTACCAAAATACTTCATTCTAATAAAATATTAAACAGAAATTTTTCTCGCGATGGCATAATATTCGAGGATAAATCAAAAATAAAGCGGCTTTTACAATTTCTCTTTTCAAGGTTTGGCAACAGCACCAATATCCATCACTGAAAGAGGGGTAGTCGGCAATACTTCTATACAACGTGTCACTCGTCTTTGCTCGTTGTCGTTGAAATGTAGGAGACGGTTCAACTTAGCAGCTCCATTGTCGATCTGCACCAAGGATGAAAGGAGGGCAGTGATTCGCTTTTTGTATGCAGAAGGTGTGATACCTGCGCTGGATACTAGTCATCCCTTCCATCAATATATTCTTAACGACGACGATCCTCAGTGATTGACGTTCATGGAGTGCTCGATCTTTCGTCGTCACATAAAGATGTTCTTCTCTGTTTGAAGCACTCTATCCATTCGTAGATCATGCTTCTCGATAAACAGCTGTCTCCATACTGCGTTTGCATGCAACGAATAATTACCACAGGTTTCACTCCTTCAGCAAACAAAAGGGCCGCGGTAGCCGAGTGGTATAGGTATCGGATCGTGGCTGGCTTCATCATGAGTTCGAGCCCAGTACCACTAAAGACCCGCCGTGTAGGGCAGCGATGCACGCGAAATCTGTCGAGAGCTGAAACGTTCTCCCGTTGGTATGGTGTGATAGTTAGGAGAGGGGAGTGCCAGCTCAGGTGTCTTCCACGTCACTTGACCATGATTCAAAATTACATGGTCCGTCGCCAAAAGACCTCGTGTAGCTAAACAGTGCGACGTTAATATTCACTCACTCACTCACTCCGCAAACAAAAAGCATATAACTGTGTCCTCTTCTCCTACTTGGTGCATACCCCTCAGGGGGCTCACCTTCTTTAGGTGGGTACGGGTGTCACAATCCCGAGGTACCCTAGTGATCTTTTCCTTTTCCCAAGGGGTTTACTATCTTTGTAAACACGGGTGTCACGACCCCGGGGTACCCCAGTGATTCTTCTCTATTTTCGACCCTCCATCTTGTCATCCAATTTCTCCTTTTCTTCTTTTCCCGTCCAGACCACAGACCTATGAATGTTTAGCGCAATATAGCCAAAACTGGCTCTTGCGCTATAAAACACCAAACTCACTCACCCTACTTGGTGCAGATCGACAATTGAGCTGCCATATTGAACAGTCTGCTACACCCCCAATGACTACAAGAAAAGACGAATGACTCATTGTGTAGAAGTATTGCCGACTATCCGCCATTCAGCGCTGAATATTTGCTCTGTTGCAGAAACTTGGGAAGAAAAATTGCAAAAAGTTCCTGTACTTTTTGACTTATACTCGTATTTTTTTTAATTAAGTTCTATTAGTAAAAGTAAGCTTGGGTTGTAACATAAGCACGGTTGAAAAGTTATTGGTTGAACTCACCAATTTATTGGTGGTGAAAACTATAATACAATAAGAGTGGCTGTAAAATTTAATGAATTTGTTCAACACTTTTCCTTGTACAACTCTTAATTTCAAAAGCGGAAGTACCTTATAAATTCTTCACCGCTAGTGCACATTTATTTTAAGCTTAAATCTAATCTATATTCTAAAGTAGGGGTCGGCAACCTTATAGCTGTGGTGGGCCAAACAAATCCACCATTATGATTCAGCGTGCCACACTGTACGAAATAGTTGAAACAATTAGATTTTCACGGCAGTGCATGCAGAGTTAGCGAGTAATCAAAAATGCAGATTTATGGTTTTATTATATATTAATTATGCATCATTTAAGGTTATTTATATTAACATAAAAATAAGTAACATAAAATATATACCTATTCCTTTAACATACTTAAAAAATTCACATTGTACATATAAATATGCATCTTGTAAAAATATTGTTTAAAATAAAAAAAATAACATAAAATATAAGTATTCCCGCAATATAATTAGTATATCTTCAATAAAAAAAATTTTTAATTTAAATGCGAAACTTGTCCCTTCAAAGTTCTACTTAATATCGCAATATCAACTTTATAATTTGTAACTTTCAATTTGATTTATGATTCTGAAAGTTTTCAGCTATTAAACAATTTCTTTGAGAACTTAAAATATATTTCATATAAGGAAAAATTTGTTTCCGTGCATATATAGAACCAAAAGCAGACAGGAGAGCACATATAGTTTTCTTCAAACAATTAATTCGCTCCGGAAATGACATAAAACAATCTAAAATAGATGTCGATTTATTGATAGAGTTATCTAACAGATATTTCCGTAATTCAGTAAATTCTGCTTTCAATAAATTTGAAGTTTTCTTTTCACGACGCAGTAAGAAGTGATGCTTCATTTTATAAGCATTACACCATCTTTTTTACTTGTAGTGAATATTTAACATTAAGAATGAGTCACATTTAAACAGAGGATGTTTTTCTTCACATAAATCATTCTAACTACACGGAAGAAGATTCAGCAGAATTGTTTTATGACAAAGAATTAAAAGTAAGGGAAAAAAAGCCTTTAAATAAAAATGTCTGAGGCGTAAAAAGCAGACACAGAGAGAGAGAGACAGAGAGTGATTTATATATATATATATATAACTTTCTTATAACTTATAACTTTGTATAGTGATGTAGAGTGTCAGTGAGAGAATTGTTCCGCTTGCCACATGTGACACGCTTGCCATAGGTTGCCGATCCCTGTACTAAAGCAAACAAAGAATGAACTCTTAAGCCACTAACAAACTTTGTTTTTAGCAAAAAAAAAAAAAAAAAAATAGACAAAAATAATTAGTTACAAAATGTAAACTACGCGTTAATACTGACAATTTGCATTAAAAAATTTTTAAAAATATTTATTAATTTCTTCCAAAAATTAAATTTGGGTACTTTTCCGTTTCACCGGCCATAAAGTCGCCAAAAATGGACATCCGAGGACAAACGAAATCTTCCCGCTGGTAAACTTTTACCACCACATTTTCAAAACAAGTCGTGATCTTTCTTATGAGGAACCTTTTTTTCATAATACATCAAAAATGGATGAAAAAACGAATGAGAACTAATAACTATTAATATTTTTTATGTGAATATTGTAGCTGCCCAGCCGGTTTAGTGGTTAGTGACGCTGACTGGGGTACCGTAGGGTCTGGGTTCGAATCCCGGACAAGGCATTGATGTTTGTCAATGTATAGTGCCTTTACGGTATGGGAGTACTCTAAATAGCCGTCGAGCCGCAAGTCCACTTGTGTGGTTGGTGGAAGGAAAAGAGAGGTGGGAGGCCTCTGACCCCATCCCAGTGTCCCCTCCCTCAAAATTGGAGTGGAACCGAGCCAAATCGTACTGTCACCTGTATGGGGCTCAAAGCTAAGGCTAACGACAGTCGTATAACAAGCCTTTTACCACGATGAATTTCGTAGACCTTGATCTGATGTTCTGTCGATCAGGTGACATAAGTAACAACAGCATGTGTATATTGTGTGTTGTCACAAATAACCCCAACGGCGAGATTTTCGCCGCCGAAACGGAAAAGTATCTAAATTAGTATATTGAGTAGCGGTACTTAATAAACTTAGCGTGTTAATAGTTATTTCTAAAAATAATTGAATTTATTAGATATAAAATTACAAATGACTTCAAATCTTACATTTTCGATTTGAAAACATATATCAAAGAATATTCGTAAACACAACTGTGAGTGCAGTAAGTAAACATATTCGAAACATCGTTTTCAGAAATCTTCTGCAACAATAGAGCCTTCGCGATGATTGATGAATTACTAAATTCTAAGCTTTTAACAAATATTTTTGTTTAAAAAATTATTAAGCTTGCAATTAAATAAAAGTCACTCGAATCAGTTGCATATATTTACTTTCAAAATTAATGCATTTGCAGTATTTACTCGAATCTAAGTCACACTTTTTTTCCAATTTTAATCCTACTGAAAATCGGGTGCGGCTTAGAATCGAAGAAGAAAATTCGTTGGATGGGGCAATTAGAGCAATTACATATTAATGCATGTATTTAAAAATTAATAATACCGATAAAAAAACTAATTATTCACTTCTTATTATTTCTCATTTTAAATTTATTTTAATTTCGCAAAATTGGATATCGATAAACCATTTTAAATATTTATCATTTTTAACAAAAACTTGTTGTGAATTTGGGGTGCAGCTTAGAATCAATGGTGGCTTAGATTGGAATAATACGGTATATTGGTTTTATTTTAATAAAACAACACCTCTTTTTCAAAATTAATATTCTGTCTGTAAGTTATTATGGTATCCGACTACGTTCGGAACCATGATTTTGCAAAAGCGTATAACTGGATAATATTTATGATATTTAGTGTCACTTAGATTAGAAAATTTATATAAAGTTGTTTTTAAAATATTATTATAATAAAAAATTATTTAAGTACAATATTTTGACAAAAAATGAACATAGAATGACCCATTTTCAAAATAGTCTCCTTTTGTGAAAAATGCTTCTATTATAATAATATTTTGCCTGTCTATAGTTCAGATTTCTGTACAGAAGCTCAACTAGAATTTTCGAAATGTATAACTTAGGTTTATCCATGTTTTACGACAAAAGAGGGGAGACATTTTAAGAGAAAAAAAAAATGCCGATAATTATTTCAATGGGTTGTAACTCTAAAAATAATGTGAACTTTTCAAAAATCACAGTTGAGCTTCTGTACAGAGGTCTGAGCTATATACAGGCAAAATATTATTATAAGAGAAGTATTTTTGACAAAAGGAAAACATTTTGAAAAAAGGTTATTCTAAGTTAATTTTTTGCCGAAATATTGTATTTAAATAAATATTTTTTTATCAAAATATCCATAAAACAATTTTATACATGTATTCTAATCTAAGTGACACTAAATATCAGGAAAATTATCCATTTATGCGCATTTTTAAAATCACGGTTCCGAACGTAGTCGGATATCTTAATCCATACGTGAGAAATATTCTTTTATGTTAGTTAAAAGAAAAAAATTGAATGTTTCATCATCGTTCATCAACCCGTTTCAAAAATATTTGCTTAAGGGGCGTTAATAATGTCAATTTGAGTTATACCTTGTTTAGCGATTTACTTAAAGAAAATTCAATTTCCTTTCTGTCAGTTTTAGATAACTTCTTTTGATCCCTAATATGTTAAATATTCTATCCTCTTAAAAATTATAAATTCGACGTAATTCTTCTGTACCTCTTTAGTAACCACAATTTCCTTTATGAACAAACTGTTCTTTTCAGGAACACAAAGATTTTCCATTTACAATTTTTGGCAAGTATCTAAATGCCAAAGAGTTATATAAGTTGAATTATTAGTGGCCATGGAATACATCGCAGTGATTCCTAAATCGAAAAGTGACGCCAATGTTAAAGAATTTGAAAAAATTGAACTATACGTCAATCAAGAAATTCTACCAGAAGATAAAATTCTGAACGATTTATCGCCAAGTATTCATTTGATCTCGCTTTTTGGAATTTTTCCTCAAGACAAAAATTCGGATAAGAAGATATCACAGTGCCATCGTTTTCTTAGCAGAACGGTTCAAAACATAATTCACGTGTTTTGGTTACACATCCTGATTGTTGCATTTTTACTGGTGATACCAATCGCCCGTCCGCTACGATCAAATTTCACTCTGAATCTAATGGATATGGTAATAGCTATCATACGCTTTGTTTTTCACTTGAAAAAGGATAGAATTTATTCAACTATTCGCAGTATTGAAAATTTCTATTTTTCTGTCACGAATGATACTTATAAACCGATGAAGAATTCTTTAATAGCATTATTTTGTGGATGTCTGTTGGCTTCGTTGGCAATGGTTATACCTTCCCTCGAACATTTGAGAGTTGCTGGAGTTATGGAAGATTATTCGAAGAATTACATGTTTGGTCTAAACATCACAAAAGACGAATCGGAATTTTTCTATATCCTCCCGACTGTGGTAGCGACTATAGTTGTTTTCTGCCACCATTTTATCCCCATGACTTCATGTATTTTTATTTGTAGTATTTATCTAACGTTCAAGAAATCCATTGATAAATTTGAAGAAAAAATCAAAGCAGATCGATTAATGAAAAATGTGAACATCAACATTTACACTGCTCTGTACAACAAAATGATAGAAGTTCTTGCAGAAGTGGAAGACTTACTGTCAGCCTCTACTTTTTTCTTATATGGCTGCTTGTTGACCAATCAACTCTGTGTGTTAACGCAGATAATTGCCAATGGTGGGATGTTAACTCATCCAGCTTCGATTACGATGCAGGCATTGGTATCGATAAAGAATACTGTTATTTTCTTCTCCATAACTTGGATTGGCTCGTCTGTGACCATAGCGATGAGTAATGTGGGAAGACAATTAAAATGCATGACTGTTGAATCTAGACATGATTTCGAAAAATTATCGCTACTGTTGCAAAATGCTTGCAGTACCTCTCCTTCTCTGACGGCATGGCAAATGTTCCGTTTGAGGAAAAATTTGATTTTGACAATGTCAAGTGTGATGATATCTTATGGAATGTTATTAGTGCAGTTTACGAATCAAAATAAATGACAAGCAGAATGTGCATCCAAGTTGTGAAACTTCATATTAAAATCCTATCTTAAGCATTAGTACAATAACATTATGCCCTTACTTTTAATTGGAATATATCAATATACCTTCAAAACGCCATTTTCTGCTAAATTATTAATATTTTTTTTTTATAATTTGTGATTTTGATGCCTGATCTTTTATCTTCAAGAATATTTTTGAGAATATTCAAGACTATTTTATCCATATCTAACTGAAAATTATATGGAACAAGTTGATCTTGAAATATTGCTACCAGAAGTATACTTCTAGCGTTTTCAGAATTTTTTTTCTATTGTATTTTTCATTGAAGCATTGTAAACATTTTTCATATTTTCACTTTTTCATTGCATTTTCATGTTGTCGCATAATTTTATGCTTTAATTAATCTCAAGCTCTGCATATATGTTTTTGACATATTTATGCAAGAAATAGAGAATGATCTATATAGCTTACAGATTGATTAGACTTTTTAATTATACTTAAAGGTGAAAATTATAATAGCTTTTAAGGAAAATTTCAGCAACAGCCTATGGTGAGCCAAGGCCTCGGTGTCCATCTCAGTTTTCATGACCTTGGGTACTGATGTTCCTGAGCAGATGTTCCGGTCAGGTGGTCAGTCTGACACGAAACCCCCAGTGTTTAGTTCCCATGCAAAAGCTTGGTTTTCTTTTATCGACCCACTGAAGGGATGAAAGGGTGAGTCAACCTTGCCCAGTCCTGGGATTAACCCCGGACCTGGGGTGTGGAAGCTCAGCTTTTAAACACTTAATTATTATATTCCAGATAAAGTCAAAATCATCAAGTGAATAGTTCATTCCCTAAAAAAATAATCAGGATATTCAGTTTATAAAACTAATTTATTCTTTTCTTTATGTGAATTCTTTACTGTATTTATTTCAATTAACTTTCTTTTTCGTTATTATATTTTGAGAAAGACCCGATTCTTGCTAACTTTTAGTATAAAAAGAGTAATATAACAGCAACAAAAAAGAAGGGAGTCTAATTTTAACCTCTCATAAAATCGCAAAGTATACATTTCAGTGGAAAATTTCACAAAAATCGACCCCAAAAGTGCACTGACACCTTAGTGGTAGGTTCTAAATATTTTATGTCTAAAAGTAGTTCTGATGCTTCTAATGTTCAAGCCCTGACATTTTTATCAATTTTTTCTATTAGTTTTAAGTGAAAAACTTCTTGAGCTAAATTACATCATATGCATGTTTTTCAGTGTGTAATATTCAAATGGAAAAATTTCGTTTATAAACTTTTGTTTTAAGGTAAATAAAAGTTTTAGTCATGCATTGTGTTTATTTCCCATTTTTTTGTGTGTAAACAGTTTTCATTACTTGCGACATCAAAAAAATAAAATAATTCAGATATTTTTTCCTCCCTTTTTGTTATGTGTATAATTTTCCAGTGAATTCTTTTGGTTCCTCTCTTCGCTCATTGTTAATGTGTGAATAGGGTTTGAATTCTGAAATATTTTTTTTGTGAGATAAAAAATCTCATATAAATCTTCTAGTATATTTTATTTCAGCAGAAGACAACCTTTTTTGTGATGACATGGTACGATTTACGCAAAAATTTTTAATTTAAGGATTTTCAAATTTTTTTTTTTTTTTTTTTTTTTTTTGGTTGCCTCCTATGTGTGTATACGGTGTAAAACAGATTTTGTGATCAAAATTTCATAAAAAGCTAGCCATTTAATTTTTTAAGGAAAAAAAATTTGTGAAGTGATTTTAGAATGCTACTCCTTCTACAAAAATTTACGTACACGCTGAAACTTGATTTACAAGTCGTCAAATTATGTATAACAAAAGATTGTATGGGTTTTGCGATAACAAGATTTGTATTCGTACAATACTTTTTTTATGAATGCTTATTGAAAATTCCTTAAAAAATGCATAAATTCTGAGTTCAATTATTTTTTTTAAAAAAAAATAAGTATTGTTTTGATTTAAAAATGCATACCAACTTTTGTTACATCTACTATTATCAATGGGTTAAAAAATTCAAAGCATTAGGCACAATAGAAAAAAAGCCTTGGTGTTTTAAATGAAGACAAACTAGTTATTTTATCTTTCTGAGATACGTAAGTTTAAAGTTTTGATTTGCCATAGGAATGTGAATAAAAACGAACATAAAAGCTATCATAATTCTGCGTTTTTTAAATTTAGAACTTTCAAATTTCGTGAGGTTATAGAAAAGTACATAAAGAATAATTTTGGCTAAAAAAATTAGATTTGGTTTTTTGACCGATTTTTGTCAATTGAATCGTACTGTGTCCTCTTAATAATTTATATACGAATAAATAAATTTTTCATATGTGAAATACGTTTTTACTTTGTTTTTGTGCTTCAATGACATGTGTATGTTAAATTTAATATATACTAATGGAAATTCAAGTTTTTATAGAATGTTTCTAAATTTTTGAACAGATATTTTGAGCTTGGTTGTGGTTTTCTTGCGTCTGAATTTAGTGAGTTTTTATATTAAGAGTACCAGGACATGCTCAAAAGAGTAAATTGCCAAAATTAAGGCTACGGGACATATATTTTTGAAAATTTCCAATAGAGCTTAGATTTTTTTGTGATCTTAATAAAGATATTTTAATCATTCAGTAGGAGTACAAAAATAATTTTTTAGTTAAAAAAAATTTTTTTTTCTATTTAATTTCAGTTGGACATAATTTTTGAGATCTCACAATACATGTTTATGGTTAGGTAATATTTTTTAAAAATGTACCTCCTAAATATGTAAAATATTTTTTGCACATATATAAAACAATACACAAAATATAGTGAACCTATTTTTTGAGTAAAATATTTAGAGTTTCTTTAAAAAAATTATAAAACTTAGTAATTTTGAAAAAAAAATTTCTTCCTTTTTTTATACATAAACCTATTTTTTTAAAAAATTATGTGCTATTTAGACTTAAAAAAAATAGGTTCACTATATACACAGGTACCCTGTATAGAAGTATAAAAAAACTTGGAACAACACAACAACAACCATATAATGCAATAATTTTTTTTTAAAGTGTACCTAAAAGCAAAAAATTATGCTTCGGAGAAAAAGTGAAAAAACTAAACCTTTTTAAACGTTAGTTTACATTTCTGTCAATTACTTTTTTTCATATTTCAAGCTTATTTTATCAACGAACATATAAGTATTATACATTTTTAGATTCTGAAATATATGCACTATTTTTTAGTGCTAAAATTCAAAAATCGATTTTTTTTAATGTGTATGATGTCCTGGTTCCCTTGACTCAAAAACTACCTTTATTTTGTTTTCGATATAATTTGAGCCAATGTCGCTATTATGATAAAAAAAATTGTCTTTTTTCTCCAATGAAAACTTGGAACACATTTTTAACTTTTTTATAAGTAAGAGTGCTCCGTTATTAAAATAATTTCATTTGGTTGCCATTTAGCAAAGTGTGCCCTTAAGGTATACGACTGCGTTCGGAACCGTGATTTTTCAAAAGCTTATAAATAGATAATATTTATGATATTTAATGTCACTTAGATTAGAAAATGCATATAAAATTGTTTTAAGAATAGTATTACAATTAAAAATTATTTAAGTACAATATTTTGACAAAAAATGAACATAGAAGGACCCATTTTCAAAATATTCTCCTTTTGTGAAAAATGCTTCTATTATAATAATATTTTGCCTGCATATAGCTCAGACCTCTATACAGAGGCTCAACTAGAATTTTTGAAATATATAACTTAGAAGTGGGTTTATTCACGTTTTACGACAACAGAGGGGAGAAATTTTAAGAAAAAAACGCCGATAATTATTTCAAATAGTTGTAACTCCTAAAATAATGTGAATTTTTCAAAAATCATAGTGGAGCCTCTGTACAGAGGTCTGAACTATATACAGGCAAAATATTATTATAATAGAAGCATTTTTCACAAAAGGAGAATATTTTGAAAATTGATCATCCTATGTTCATTTTTTGTCAACATATTGTACTTAAATAATTTTTTATTGTAATAATATTCTTAAAACAATTTTATATACATTTTCTAATCCAAGTGACACTAAATATCACGAAAATTATCCATTTATGCGCTTTTTTTAATCACGGTTTCGAACGTAGTCGGATACCTTAAAATTTTGAAGTATTTCATAAATACACTATTTCGCAATTTAAAAAGTAAAGGTAAGTATCAATTTAGTACGAGGGTGAGCCGGAAAATAAGTTTCCCCTGTCGACTGTGTTCAGAGTTGTGTATGAAAATCAAAACTTAGAATGAGACATTAAAGATAAGACATACTTTTATTTTTCCAAATAAGTATCAAGTACATTGAGGCATGTGTCACATCGTTTGATAAGCTTCAAAAAGACCTCCAGGAAAAACTCAGGGCTTTGCATACGGAAGAAGTGTTTAATGGCTAATTTGACTTCAGCGTTGCTTCCGAAGCACCTTCCGGCGAGATTCTTCTTCAAAGCCTGGTTCAAAATTACGAGGTCCGTCGCCAAAAGCCCTCGAGTAGCTGAACAGTGCCATGTTCATATTCACTCATTCACTCTTCTTCAAAGCCGGCAGCAGATGAAAGTCACTTGGTGCGAGATCAGGACTGTGTGGCGGATGGTGTAGGCACTCCGAACCAAGAGTTGCAATAGGGTTTTGCATTGCCGTTGCCGAGTGTGGTCTCGCATTGTCATCCAACAATAGAACGCCAGATCTGAGAAGACCAGACCGCTTTTTCCGAATTCTTTTTGATCGCAGTCGACCTTTACCCAATTGTATATCGGTATCTTGCACATTCACCTGCTGTTTCGTTGTTCGCTTATAGCCGTTAAACGCTTCTTCCGTATGCAAAACCCTTTCCTTGAAGGCTTTTTGAAGCTTATAAAGCGGTATAACAAATGCCTCAATGTACTTGGTGAGTGAGTGAATATTAACGTCGTAATGTGGGCTTTTCAATATGCTTGGTACTTATGTGGAAAAATAAAGTTATGTCTTATCTTGAATGTCTCATTCTATGTTTTGACTTTCATAGACAATTCTGACCACAGTCGACAGGGGAAACTTATTTTCCGACTCACCATTATATGAGACACATTACATTATATGAGATGCGTGCGTGAAATAAAAAATATATTGTATACAGGTAACAATGGTTTTTATTCCAATAGAGATGAGTAATGTACGAAAACGTATTGCTCTATCTAGGATGGAGAAGTCTGAATTTATAATATTAATATCGTGATCGCAAATTGTTAATACCTGAATGTGATCATGAAAAGTGTCTGGATTTTGCATGAATTAGAAAAGTCAGAGCTCAAAATAAATTTTTTTTCAAAAAAGTAAGAGAAATTGATTGTTTATTTTAAAAGTATAAAGTAATGAGCTTTGAAACGGAAAGCAGCATTTGTATATGTAAATGAATATTTTTGTTCGATTCTTCCTTCGTTGTGAATAACGTTTCCTCTTTGATTTGAAATCATCTGTAATTTTTTTGTTGTTGTTGCTAGAAGTTTAATTAGTAGTTCGCCAGTACTCACAAATTTTAGTTCAAAAAGTCTATTATCATTGCTTCAAGTTTAGAACAAATGATGAGTAAAGTTTAATACACAAATCAATTCCATGTGAATGTAAACAAAATTTTATTACTAAGTGTCAATCCTTGGAGCTGTATATGTGATATCTGAAACTCTTTTTCTCATGTGTTTTGTAATTTTAATATGTTAATAATTTATTCAAATATTTCTATTTCAAATGAAGCTGCGGATTGCTCTTTACCATTGCAGACCTAGTACATTCCCCGGGGGGGGGGGGCAGTTTTACTTTTCAGTGCAGCACCATATATAGGTGGAATACGAATCACCACAATTTAATTTTGACGTCCTGTTTCCTCCACAGAGGAAGGCACCTGGGCTTTGACGATGCGAAATGGTACTAGGAATTAAATCTTGTCGAGAGCACCTAAGCCAAACAGGCCCTCTAGGGTCTTTAAAATGCCGCATGATCATACGACATGTACACATTTCTGCATCATGAAAATCCATCGACTTTGGCCGGACTGGGCGTACAAGGCCAGCGATAAACCAACTACGCCAGCCGGCCCTCTTTCATTTAAGGCAGGGGTGTCAAACTCAAAAGCTAACTCGGGCCAAGCTAACAAGGTTTAACAACCAATATTCATATAATGCATTATAATAACATATATAAAAGAACTACAAAAAAATTAATGTTCATACCGTGAAACTTGACACCTCTTTTCTGCTGCTATCTTCCCAGTTTCGGAAGAATTTTTTAAAAATTTTATTATGTATTATTGAGTGGGGGTGTTTTGATCGGGCCACGAGTTTAACACCCCTTATTTAAGGCATCCGACTATTCTAAAATTGTGAATTTTGCCGAAAATTGAAAAAATATTGATTTTATATTATAGGCCATCTTATTAGCTTTATAAAAATACCAAGCTTATTATTTTCCATTCACTAGAACAAAAACTACAAGTGTTTTAGTAAAAGCAGATGCCACTATTTTAAGCAAGATATCAAACTTTAAAATGCGTTTTACTCGAAATTTGTTTTTTTTTCTTTTTCGAAAATGCTCAAATGGAGACTGCGATTGCTTAAAAAATTTTGAAAATGATTAGCTGAAATTTTTTGTGTATGTTCTGTATGATAGTAGAAGTGTTTTAACCTTCAGATTTATCAATTACTGTTTTATTACAAAATTTACAGTCCCTTATGTGAATATAATCACTGTTTTTTTAAGAAATTTCATATAACTAAGATAAAGTGCTCTAGTTTTTGTAAAAATTAAAATATCTCTTATTATCAAGATCATTTCTAAAATGAATAGCAAAACAACACATCAAACTTGAAAATTGTCTCATAAAATTTTTTGGAAAAAATTTGGATTTTTTGTAAATTTTTACCGATTTTTTTATCATTTTAGTAAAAATAATTTCTTTTTTTCTTAATCTTAGCATTATTAAAAAATATATATGCTAAGATTAAGAGAAAAAATATATCTTTACTAAATAAATCTAAAAACCACAAAAAAAATCCCCACATCTCCATTTTTTAAATAAGTAATATAAAAAAAAAATTTTGTTACGTCAATTTCTACTTCGTTAGAAAAAACGTACTGGCGCCATCTGTTGCAGCTAATTGTAACTACAAATTACATAACGCAGAATAAATTTAAAATTTAATTAATGAATTAGTATTTGAGAAAACTGTATTAACATCAAGTGTCATCCGCTACAAGTTTAAAAAAATTTATTTGAACTTGATTGGATGAATAGAAATTATTTTATTAACGAGTGAAAATTCCAACATGATAAATAAATATATAAATGTACAGAGAGTGTGAGCTAATGGTAGGAATTGAAAAAAAATACTTGAATTTTCCACAATTTTTTTCTGCAATTTCTTTTTCTACAAAAATGTAAATGTTAAATTTTCTTCCGAAAAAATTTGTTATTTGTGTTTGTTTAACTCTAAACGAACATGTACAACAGTGTTTTTAAGAACATTAAAATGATTATTCGACTTGGTACTATCTCATAAATGAGAAATTATTTTAGTTACTCTATTGTATTTTTCTGTATTCTTCTAAATACTGTGATATTCGTTATTCTGTGAAAAAATACATTTATACTTCAATCCGTTTACATAAATACTTTAAACAATTTGCTTAAGAATATCTTTTTAATAAAAAAAGAAAGTCAGTATATTTTTACAGAAACATAAATAACTTATCAAACATGATAAATGCAGTTGAATTTTCATATTTATGAAGTCTAAACAATAACTTAAATAAAAAGTAAATAAGTCCAAGCATTTTTTTAAAACAAAGAATACAATGACACATAAAAAATATCACACACAATATTTTTAATCGGTTTTTTTCTTGCACCTAAGTAGAAAAAATAGAATTTTAGTGATGTATTATATATATATGATTTGTTTATATTTATCCAACATTCCCTGCCGAGAGCAACAATTATTTTATTCAGATGAAAAACCCATACGTGTATATTGAAGAATCAATTAATTACAAATGTAATGTACAAATATTAAATAATTAATACATTGCTACAAAATCTAAGTACAGAGATATATAGTTAAACATTTCATCACAAGATTAATATACAGTAATATCAAAAAATGATGTTATGTGTTACATATAGTTAATATATTGGTATTATATAAAGTTGTTTTTTTATTGATTATGAAAGTGAAGTACAGAGATCACGAAATTAAACCCAATTTCATTTGAAATTAATATACAGAAATTATAAAACGTATGTTGATTATTACGAAATAAATGTACAGAGATTAAGTAGTTAACACTAGAAATACTGAAACTTAGTATATATACCTATATTTTTCCCAAAAGCAGTCAAAATGACTGCATTGTGAAAGAATGATTAATGTGTAAAGAAATTTGTTTAAAATTAACTTTTAATATTTTTTGTGTATTATTTACAGTCACATAACAAGTTATTAGTAAATATTAACAATAAAAAAAAATTTACTTCACTTGGAACAAAAATATATTCTTAAAAAATTCTAAGAAATTGTACACTATATACGTAATTCTTGTTCTAATTGAAATTAAAAAGCATTCAAAATGACTTCTTTGGGCCATCTAGTGTTAATTTATGGAATAAAAATAACATATAGATTGCTAAGCATTGCTTTTTGTTTAAATCAAAATTAATTGCTGTTATTTTTATTAATTTCCTACGGGAATAGGTATCGTCATTACAGGTGATAATACGGCAAATTTCCAATTTATTTGGTCAGAATCAATTTAGTTTACTTTGTCGTGTTAAAATTTCTTATATTTAACGTATTTATGTTAATTATTATTATTCTTTTGTTAAATAAAATAACATGTGTGTCGGAATACCTCCTAAAAATTTTATCTTTCGTTGCAGTTTTATTAACAATAATTAAAATCAAACAAGCGATGACTATTTGTAATTTAATAACTTTGATATATTCATTTTATTTGAATAACCTCAAATATTCAGACTTCAATTATTTTTCTCCCCACAATCATTTTACACTGGAGACTGTGATTCCATCGATACAAAAATCAAAGATTTTCTACAACAGAAAAAATGTACAACATATAAAATTTGACTTATTGAAAGAATTAATTAATATTTTCTAACAAAAACTCTAAATATTAGCCAAACGATTTCCTATTTGAGATTTATAATCTATTTGATTGTTTGCTTTGTTAACCATTAGCTATTCCATTAGAGTTTTGTCGTATTTATTTATTCATAGTAACCTAAATACAATTCATTAAAAAATAAATAACAAAGATGGATTCTTTTTTAACTGATTGAATTTGTAAAACAAAAGCCGATACATTTATAAAAAGTTCTACTAATAAATTATTAAATATTCAGTTTGTGTAGAATTCTAAGAGAGTTACATTACTGTTTATTTCTCAGAATTGATATTGTAAAATTGTTAATTGCATATTATTAAAAATACTGTGAAACTCTCAAACACTTATACATCCTGGCATAAGAATAATTTAATCGCCTTGACTGAGACTTCAGTCATCAATTTATACGTCAAAAGGACCTCCTTTTAACTTAAAATGATATCGTTAGTTTGCTCAGCTCTGATTCTAATGTATCTTTTAACAATTTTCCTATCTGATCAGATATTTGCTTGGACCACAAATTCAGTATTATATTTCCCAGTATTTTAATGATGGGATTGAAAGGTCCCAGTCCACTAAAGCCAAATGTGATTCCTTCGAATTTAGTCAAAAGTGTGTTTGTGACATCCAGTCTGATGCCATCCCCCATGTCTAATGACACTTCAAGGTCAAATTGAACTTGTTCGGCCTTTGTCCAAATTTTACCTTCAAAGGTGAACAAGAAAGTTTTTTTCCAGTTGTAGCTGACTGTAGCATCATTCAAACCGAGAAGTGTATGGACTATCACCTTTTCGCCATCGCAATAGACATCAATGGCAGAATCGTTGTGCAAGGTGGATAAGCCACGCAGGACGCCATCTTGTAAATTTCCACCAAGAGCTGAACCAATTTCCATAGGATCGTACTTGTGGAGACCTTTGAGTGCTTCATAGAATAGCTGAAATAAATGGAATAAATATAATTCCATTGCAATGATATCAAAATATAATGAGCAAAATTTATGGCCATCACGTGATAAATGCAATCATGAGTTCTCCATTCAATTTGAAACTGACATTAGACTTACGCTTGTTGTTCTACTTGTAAAATTTAGATAAAATTTCAAACTTGATAATTTGATAAAAATGTTCGGTACTTACGTATTATCGCAACAATTCCAACTTTCAAGATAACTCGCCAAGTTGGCATCCCCGATTTCACAGGTGTCGCACGGGATGAATTGGCTACCATGTGCTTCTCGTTTCATGTAAAATCGACAATACGGTTGCGATAATACGTAAGTACCAAATGTTCAAATATTAAGATTCTTCTAAAAGTTTTCCAAATTGAAAAAAAAAATTATAATATACGTGTATTTCTATTTCAAGCAATTTGTTTTTCTTATGTGAGAGTTATTGTTGTTGATAAATATGTACTTTTAAGAGGAAGTATCAGTAAAAACGAAAAGTTGGCAACAATGAAGTGCGTGAACTGATTGGCTGAAACACGTAATGGCATTTATCATAGAACTATGACATTACATTAATTTATGAGCTGATTCACTGAAACACGTGATTGCAGTTGTCGTGTAACTATGACGTCACATGAATTTAGCCTATTGGCATTTAAAATTTCTAAATACTCAGATTTTATATTCATTTTCGAAAGGAAAAAAATGTCAACAAATTTTAATTTATTACAATGAAACGGATTAAACTCGGTTTAAATTATTATCCTAATTATATTTGTGTAATACGTTTCTAGTTAGTGTTTTAATATTTATATTTTGATCATATATCAGAATTTTACTGAAAAACTTTAATCCCGTTTTCTCAAATATGCTAAATGAAGAAAATTCTTGTATAACAAGTAATACGAAACAAGTTTAAAGTCAATTCCTACTTGGTTCAACAAAGAGAAATTTTACTCTTTAGTTACTTTTTATTAAATAATTACAACTAATATAAATATGTTAATACATATGACAGAATCACAATATTAAACAGCAAAATAGAAAGCCATTTTCCTTGCAATTTTCCATTTTCCTTTCTATATATGGTGTTGGACTATTATTTTTGTGTGTTACTATTTATTCATTTCTTAATTTAATTAATGAATTAATATTTGAAAGAACTGTATTAACATCAAGTGTCATCCACTACAAGTTTAAAAAAAATGTAGTTGAACTTGAGTGGATGAATAAAAAGTATTTTATTAACGATTGAAAATTTGAACAAGATATATATGTATATAAATAAATATAGGGAGAGTGTGAACTAATAGATTAATACTAAAAAAAAAAAAAAATTCGCTTTTAGGGTTATTCTTAATCTTTTAGTCGCCAAATCTGCAAATTTGTTATTAATGATTATCCTGATCAGGACAATGGAACAAATTTATGAAATTATTGTAATTTCATTGGTCTTTGACAAGTTTGCAAATTTGCAAAATTTCGAATTAACCTGACCTTTTAAAGTGGGTAAAAATCGAGTTCAAAGATTCCGTTGCATACAGGTGAAACTTATAAAAGCGTGCTAAAAATGGGTACTTCTAGTAAATTCTACTAATTTACTTCTACTCGCGATATACCATATTGGTGTGTGTGTGTGAGTTCGGCATCTAATTCATTGGAGAAGAAGAATGAAGATATGCAATGCAAAAAGTTTTTGATTACATGCATACATGTTTGTATTTACAGCTATATTTTAAGTTTTAATTACTTTTAGAATTACTTTTTTACAGATGTATGCTTATAAGCGGTGTCGTGCGATTCTTTTACGAGTGGAAGAATATATTAAGTAACATACTGTACATAAATCATACAGCTATTTTAAAAGGCAGGCGAATGTTTTCGAATCAATGGCTGTTTCTGCTTCCAAAAATGTAGATTAAAAACTGTTTTTAACATTGCATTTCCAAAATGCTAGAAATATACCTTCATGACATGCGAATTTAAAAATGTGCACTTCTGAGGTAAAATGTCGTATCCTTGAGGTAATGTGTATTCTTTTTCCTTTTGTTGCAGCCAAGTTCCACAACCTCATTTTTAGAAATTAAGACAAATATTTGAAAATAGGGGGAAAGAGGGGGATAACGAAACAGAAATCTCTGATGCGAATGAAAATGACTAAGCCGTTTATCAAAACAATGGAAACGACGTGTGTGATAGTCACGAAGCAATGGCATCGGGTTACCAGAATTTGGCACATTTCTTAACTTTGGCGATGTCCAGAAGCGTGGATGCGTTAATACATAATTACCTAAAAACGTTTATCACATTACATTGATACTTCTGAGATAGATTCATATCATTAACATATAAAAATGTTTTATTGCCATTTACTTTAATTCAAAAATTCATCCCTTATTCTATAATCTATCTGATTTTTATTTTTATTTACTGCTTAAATGGAGATCTAAAATTAATCAGTTGTGTTTGCATTAAAGGAACATCTTTCATAATTACGCAAAAGCAAATACACTTATTTTTCGAAATATCATTGAAATTTTTCTTCTGGGTTGAATATCCCATTTATTTCAATTCTATTTTTTTTTTCCTTTTGTATTTTATTTTAGTCAAGAATATTCATATTCAGCTGTTTGGGTAAAAATATTGCAAAAATCAAATGTTAGTAAATTACACTGCCCGAAAATTTCATGATAAAGTGAAAATAAAACTGCTTTAAACCGAATTCGCATTATATTTGAAGCACAATGCAACTGGATAAAATCACAGTCAAAATCTTTTACGTAAACTCATGTAAACTAAAGCTTACCTTCATAAAATCAAAGTCATACATAAATACGATTGATGAATTTGAAAAAAAAGAATGATTTTGGAACATTAAATATTTTTATGTTTACTCTGTTAATTTTTATCGACTTCATCATTCAATATTTCCCATTGCTTTCAGTAGTTTTAAGCCAAATAACAATGAATAAAGTATTAACTTACATCTGGAATCAAGCCGGTGAGTCCAAGAAAACAGATGATATTCCTTTTCCGACGAACTTTGCCATTTTTGTTCTCAGGTTCTGCTAAAAAATAAGTACAATGAGTAATGTTATTTTATTCGTAACAATATTATGGTGACGTAAAGACAATCTTTTGGAATTTGGCTCACGAAGAAAAAGACAAGAACAAAGTATGCTTCAGAAACAATAGCTTTAAGTTTCTCACGTTCAGAATTTAATTCCCTCTATACAATATTTTGAAATAAAAATAAAAATCTTAAAGATTTATATTCATTCCGTAGTTTGAGCATTAGATTCTATACGTAGATTACTGATGACGGAATAAAGTTTTGTGAATTCCCAATGAATGTTGTACGAAAGAAATATCTGTGACGTTGTGAATATCTCATGCTCAATGATGATACATTAATGGTGCATCAATTTTTTATTCAGCCATGATCACGACACATAAAAAACATATTTTAAAATATTAATACTTTTCCGAGTTGGTGCTGACAAAACGGGCCATGAGGCAGTGTGGATTTAAGCTCATTTCGGGCCCTGGGTGCAGAAGATCTGCAAGCCCTCTTGGCACTGGAGGATCGAAATTTATAACCAGAAAATCTGGTTAAGTCCAGCTTATCCAGGCCCCCAACCCAAGCGCCCAATGGATAAACCATGAGGGCATCCATCACACTTGCCCTTGGTAGATACCAAATCTCCACATTTTAGTGGAGATTACCAACGACTCTGCACAACGTACATACTCCGTATACCACCTGGGATACTTTGCTGTTCGGCTCGCGCAAGAGCAGTACATCGCGTGAGCCTGGTTGCCATCTACGGTAATGGAATGCTGTTCTTCGCAATACAAAAGCTTTTAGTAAAAGATCTCGCAATGTGGGCTTCCAATTAAATGATAAGGATGATACTTGAACTTATATTCCCTTCAACTAATTTCTACTCTATTCAATGCAAAGCTTTTGAGGTTCATTTCATACGCACAATCCTCATTTTTCCGCACGATGGATCTTTAATGGAATCAGGACTCGAACATGCATTCCGTGTATCCACAGACACAGACATGCATCAACAGACTCATGATTTTACCATTCGACTATCAGGGTATTAAAATAAAGCAGGCACGAAACAAATTCAACGAAGATCAAATTCGCATACGTGTGAGAGATGTACAATGGATTAGCAGCTCATCACTTTAACTACTAGGGCACCTATTCTGTACAAGTACCTCTCTAAAATTTTCAGGAGTATAGATTTCGAATACACAGTGTCTTTCGGGTATCATAAAAAGCTTACATTTAGACATCCCTTAAACTAGGTATCCAAAATTATAAGATTAAGATCTCATAATCTTTAATCGAGACCAAGTGTTGTGGTCGATTTCTAATTAATATCGTCTTTTATTTTCCTTCTTCCTCTCCCAATTGATGATTTTGTTGACAACTCGTTTCAATCTCATGACTCGCTTCACCGCCTTAAGGTATCCGACTACGTTCAGAACAGTAATTTTAAAAAACCGCATAAATGAATAATTTTCATGATATTTAGTGTCACTTGAATTAAAATACATGTAAAAAATTGTTTTAAGAACATTTTGACAAAAAAAAAAGTTATTTAAATACAATATTTTGGCAAAAAATTAACTTAGAATAACCTTTTTTCAAAACGTTCTGCTTTTATAAAAAATGCTTCTAAAATAATAATATTTTGCTTATATAAAGTAAAGACTTCTCCAGAGTCTGAACTATTTTTTTTTGAAAAATTCACATTATTTTCAGAGTTACAGCCAATTGAAAAAATTATCGGCGTTTTTTTTTTTTTAAATTTTTCCCCTTTGTTGTCGTAAAACATGGATAAACCCACTTCCATTTCAAAAATTCTAGTTGAGCCTCTGTACAGAGGTCTGAGATATATACAGGCAAAATATTATTATAATAAAAGCGTTTTTCACTAAAGGAGAATATTTTGAAAATGGGTCATTCTATGTACATTTTTTTGTCAAAATATTGTATTTAAATAATTTTTTATTGTATTACTATTCTTAAAACAATTTTATATACATTTTCTAATCTAAGTGACACTAAATATCATAAATATTATCCATTTATACGCTTTTGCAAAATCACGGTTTCGAACGTCAGATACTTTAAGCTTTGAGTCAATGTGGCTAAAATATTCGAAGTAAAAATTTTAGCTTTTAAGAGAATTATTTCTTCAAACAAGCCAGTTAGATAAGCCGATTGAAATCAAGCAACTTCGTTGGACTGATGTATCTACTATGTAAATAAAAATCAGAGTTTTAGTATTTCGTTTACTATTATAAACATATCATATTTTTCATTCCGTTCGTCCGCAGTTTTCAGTGTCAAGTACAGTGTAATCATAGCCAGCTATACGATGAAAGATCTGTAAACAAGGTATAAAAATTGTAGTTTTTGACAAGATGTTTTTTTTTAATTATGAATAGAATAGCATTAGTATTTTAGTCTCTTGCGTTAGAATTTCAATTATCTACCTTCCCTATTGTAAAGAGTGAGACCCTATGATTTTATCAATTGCTTTCCTGTGTATGCGAACAAAGGCACAAAACCATTTGGTTCTGTTTCTCTTTGTACATTTTTGAAAGAATTAGCAACATGTGTTTCAGACTTGAATGGAGCCTTTTCTTCTATTCACTTGACATTGATTATGCAATTTACTTCCATTTTAAATGCGTTTCAACTTGTCTTTTATAATGTCTGCAACGCATGTTTTCTGGCTATTAGAGAAATTATTTTCTTGTAAATATTGTGATGTTATTTTTCTTATTTTTATTTTCACTTATGTACCGTAAAATCCGGCGTATAACGCTTACTTTTAACACAAAAAATAAGATCTAAACTTAAGAGTGCGCGTTATACGCCGGGTACAAAAACGATAGTTTTAAAAATAACAAAAAAGATAAACATTAAAAAATGTTACACCTATATGTACCAAAATACTGTTTATTTAAAGGAAATGTGACTTGCCTTATGAGCTAAAAGAGTTGTAGTTCTATAAGAAAACTATTTTGTCAAAAGTCTGGGATAATGCCTCGAATAAATGACTTCAAAACATAAGAATAATGTATATTAGTATTTCAGATTTTTTTTAAAAAAGTGGGGTGTGCATTATATGGCGAATATATCTAAAAATTAAAAAATTAAGCTTGAAAGTATAGGTGCGCTTATATGCCTGATTTAAGGGAAATGTCTTTTAAAAATTTATTTAGGCTACTGATGGGGCTGGGGTGTACAGTACGTGTTTTTATCACTTATTCGTTCCAAAAAGCCTATTACAGGTTTTGTGGGAAACGTCTCTATTGCGTAGATGATCTATCCTAGACAATATAATCCTCTTACGAAACATGTTTACAATGTGTCTCACAGGTATGTAAATACAGTTAAGCCTCTCTCTCTCTCTCTTTTTTTCATGTTTTCATATTCCTATAACAATAATTAGGAGCATATTTTATGTTAATAAAAATGATTTTTAAAAATGTCTAGTAATTTTAAAAATAATATTTTTTTCAATCCTAAAAAATAAGGATTGTTAAAAAGATAATAAAATATATTTATAATAAGAGCAATTGAAAGACACATTTTTTTTTGTGTTTTTCAATTGTTCTTATTATAAATATTTTCATCGTTAAGGAGTTTCTTCTTTTTTTTTTCCCCATTTCTTATTTTTATAGGATATTTCCAAATTTTGTTTAGTAATTCATACAAATATTTGAAAAAATAAAATGTGTGAGAGAAGGGAAATAAAAGGTGTGAAGTAATATGTGAAATGCTTATAATTTTGTTCAAACATTGACCATTTTAAAATTTACATTATGTGACATCCAGTGGCGTAACATACACCCTTGCATGGTGGAGGGGCCTAGGATTCTAGAGGGCCCAAAACCAATGTTATGTTATAGCTTTGCAATAAATATAAGATCCGGCTTGGAGCCCAAAACTGGACTTTGCAGAGGGAAGAAAGAGCACTCCTTCCACCCAGAAGGAGCAGTCAGAAAATTAAGCAAATTTCAGGAAGACACAACTCACCGTGCAATGCAAATTATGTGAAATGTGTGTGTGCGCAATTCTATGCTACACGTTGAGTAGGATATAGGGGAAGAACCTACACAATGGAAAAAATATCCCTACCAGTTTTTCCAACAAGGAAATTGTTTTGTAAATTTTTTCTTCTTTGAGGGAACACATGTAATAGCAAAAAGATGCCAGACCACAATCCATCCAGTTGACCGATGATTCTACGAGAGGCGTGGTGACGGAACTGAGAAAGCCAGATTGGTCCATTCGTTAAAACTCAGCTGACATCAACCTAGATGCGTTTTCATTGTACTAACTGCGGCAGAAATTGTTGGGAAAAGGAATTGTGGCAATTTTTAGGGGTGCTGGTGTGGTCAGAGGGACATCAGCATACGGGAATCGACGCATCCATCGACATGTGGTGGTGACCTCGTAAGCCCTTTCTACCTCCAGTTTGCAGCATGGGCAGGATACCCTTGATATTCCCATATAGATCAGAATAATTATCCATAGATTCGTTGCTAGAGTAGTGTACTTTCGTAATAACGGATGATCCTTATTCATAATATCGGACCATCCTTACTCATAATAACGGATCATCCTTACTAATAGTAACGGATTCTTGATCCTTACGTCTTATTGGCTGTTAAAACCTACTATTGAATTTCATTGGTCAGAAGAAATGTCTTCTGGCATTTCTTCTGTCTTCCCAGAATTCCACTCTGACGAAGGGAATATATATACTCGAACTTAATTATTTGTTATGGCCTGGCCTTATTTGTTGCCTACTGGACAGCTGCCGCTCGTCCAATCGCAAAGCACAACTTCTCAGCATGACAACACAACGATATGCCATGCCCGTAAAAAGACTTTTGCCAGACATGGGATTGAGGGTTCTTTGAAACCCAGACGCCCGAACAAATTCCCGCAGATTTGTTATGTTGAAATAAAATTTATTTTTGTAAAATCACTGCAATTTTACTTGGCCACTCAACACAACACACTAAACTAGTAGCCCGCAGTCGTAGGAAACTGTATTTTCACTCTATAACTCTATAAGAAAACTGTTATTTTCATCAGAGCACAGGTGCATCCAGTGGCATAACTAGGGTTTCTTTCCCGGGATCCAGGGAAATCATAAGGTATCTGTACTTTTTCTTTTCCCGGAAATTATACTTCGTTCCCGGGAATCGTACGTTGCAGTTACTGTTGATACTTCGCGATTGCCTGGTAAAAATTGTTTGGTTAGACAAGCCCAAATGATAAAGACAAGGCTTTTCTGCGAAGAAGAGGAATCAATATCCAACTCTTCGCACTCAGAAGAGAGTATGGAGATTTTGAAAGAAAAAACCTCTGACGTTGAACGAAAAATTAGAGAAAGCAATTTACTCTAAAAAAAGTTTTATATTGTTCAACCAAAAAAAGAGTACTAGTTTCAAAAAAAATCATGAAACAAGAGATGAAGTTGTTCGACTCGACTGAAAATCCATCTCACCAAACATTATAAACTATGTGAGGCTTTAAAAACAATTCCTTCAACGTCAGTTGAAGCCAAGAGAGCATTTACTGCTTCATTTGTTCGTCACAAAGTTTAAAACTAGGCTAAGTGATAAAAGTATAAATTGATATGTTTTCTGAAATCCTATTTTAAAAATGAATAATCAATTTATTATATAGTCGAACCTCTATATTGCGACCTTTTTCCTGGAATTTTGGACATTTCACGATTTTCTTCGTAAATAACCTTTCTATAGCGAAGTGCATTTTCTATATAACGAACTTTTTCTTTTGTGATTCAATTTTTGTTCTCCCTTTTTTTTTAAAGTATTTCTGAAAAAATTTCAAGTTTTTCTCTTTTTAACACATTTTATGGTGGTCATAAATTTTGAATTGGTTTTATTAGATCCTAACTCGCCGAGAGCAATTGAGTTCTGGACGTTTCATCCAAGAAGCGCAATTTTTAACCCCGATTGCCCAGTTCACTAGAAACATGTTCGATATCCTCTTTTACCCTCGGTGGAGTTGTCCCGTGTCTCCGTGTTCGAATTATAAAATAATGTATGTTTAATATTACGTGTATGTCTTAAATTTTAAAATGTCCTTAAAATTCATTAATTTTAGTATAAAATTATTTTCTTAATATTGAAAATACAGTGAATTCTTCGGCATACTTTTTTTTTTTTTTTTGATGGGCAAGATATAAAAAATAAACATATATTAATTAACAAAAGGTTGAATAATTACTTTTTAATATATAGTGTATATGAATTTAAAATTTGTTTTATGTGGTTTATAAAGTATATTAAAAGATGAACTTCTAAATAATGAATTTTCCATATAGCGTACTTTCTTCCGGGATTTAGCGACTTCGTTATATAGAGGACCGACTGTATGTTTTTTGTATTTTTAGCTCATTATATAAATAAATTATCATGATCATTATATAATTTTTTGAAATTTTGATGTATTTCCAGGAATTTCGGGAAAGACAATTACATTCCCGGGAATGGAAAAACCCGGGAAATCAGAAATCCTAGGCTTAACGTACATTCTCACAACCCCCGCATTGAGAGGGATGGGCAGGATTCTACGGAACCCGAAGCCTGACTGACACCAAGTACGTACCCTTTGTAAGATTTGTCTTGAGACCCAAAACCTGACTTTGCAAGGGACCCAAATATTCTCCGTTACGCAACTTGGTGCATATGTTAACGCTGATTCCGAAGTAGAGTGATGTGGACAAACGAATGGCACAGGTTCGTGTTCTCAGACAAGTCACGCTTCTGTTTGTTCAATGATAATCACCGTGTCCGAATGTGGTGTCAATGTGGGGGCACAACAATCCGGCTGCATGTGGAATGCCTCACCACTTTACAATATGTCATCATGATTTGTGGTTCTATCGCTACGATAGCATATAGTCTCTGGTCGGTATTCAAGGCAGTATGAAGGTGTGGATGAATGAGGCTGCCAGTAATTCTCCTCTTCAGAGGGTACCCCTTAACCTTTACTCTAATGGGATAACGCCTAACAGGACACTGAACGCATCAGCAACGTGCTCCGCAAGTTGTGCAGAGGCTGCTTTGGCCACCATTTTCGCTTGATTTCGCAGCAATCGAACGTCGACTGGATGTCGTTTGCATGTCCTGCCAACGCTGCGTCCAGAAAACGAAATGTGAAAATTGCTTGATAAGGACAATACAATAGATATTCAATAAATATCAGAGCTAATCTTTGAATAGTTTATTCAACCCCATTGAGTCATTTATATAAAAATTATTAAATATGGCGAACAATTTAACTCTTAACCTGACTCTATCAAATAAATATTATAATAAGATTTCCTTATCTGCAAAATCTCTAAGCAGTAGATTTTTAATAACGGAATTGGATTCAAGGATATGCACTCTGTGAATCTCATCTGATGAGATTGTTTTGACTTTAGTAATACTTATATAACGCTCACCTATATTCCTTCCATCTCTCGTCTATCCTTTTACCTATCTGTCCTCTGAACTTTACCATTTTCATCAACTACACTTCTACTTGAACACTCCATGATGTCCACCTCCAATGGATACCATCACATGTTAACGTTAGAGGTAATGAGTTCGCTGAGAGATAGACTGGCCAAAGAGGGTAGTGAGAATGAAACGGCTACTGTGACACTTCGCTCACTTATCGAGAACTGTACTCCAATACAAGATCTAAACTAAATTTTATATGGCGTATTCTACCTACGCATCAATGGTACAAAGGAACATCCCCTGACTCTCTGCTGGAAATCAAATGTGACCGTCGCTCCAAGACTGTTGTGGCTAGACTAACAAGTAGCCACTTGAAATGTCCTTCCTTTGAAAGTGGCAAAAAAATCCACCTCACTTGTAAGAAATGCGCTGACCATCCAGCTTCACCCGATCACATTCTGAGATGCATCGGACTTTCTAAGGGGGAGTTAACATTCTATCCCTTTATTATTATGCATTTTTTGGAAGTCAACAAACTCCTGGAGCTGATTTGGCGTATGTCAGATCTTCGAGGATGAGAAACAACAACTTAAACAGTAATACTCATTTGCAATCGTAACGGTTTCTTCACAAAATGAGGTTTTCACACATCAAATGTTATACTAAAATATTCCTGGAGGTAATTTAAAATAAATGCACGGGATAACCCGTTATAAACAAAGGGACTGCACTCGTCACTTAAGATATCCGACTATGTACGGAACCGTGATTTTAAAAAAAGCGCATAAATGAATAATTTTCATGATATTTAGTGTCACTTAGATTAGAATACATGTATAAAATTG
This sequence comes from Trichonephila inaurata madagascariensis, assembly GCA_019973955.1. Classification (NCBI taxonomy): domain Eukaryota; kingdom Metazoa; phylum Arthropoda; class Arachnida; order Araneae; family Nephilidae; genus Trichonephila; species Trichonephila inaurata. Next base: position 32,347 of record BMAV01000472.1, on the reverse strand, counting down.
TTTTAAAGACATTTTGACAAAAAAAATTATTTAAATACAATATTTTGGCAAAAAATTAATTTAGAATTATCTTTTTTTCAAAATGCTTTCCTTTTATAAAAAATGCTTCTAAAATAATAATATTTCGCGCGCGCGCGTGTTTATATAAAGCAAAGACTTCTCCAGAGAGTCTGAACTAGGATTTTTGAAAAATTCACATTATTTTCAGAGTTACCACCCATTGAAATAATTAACGGTGTTTTTTTTCTTAAAATTGCTCCCCTCTGTTGTCGTAAAATATGGATAAACCCACTTCGAAGTTACATATTTCAAAAATTCTAGTTGAGCCTCTGTACAGAGGTCTGAGCTATATACAGGCAAAATATTATTATAATAGAAGCATTTTTCAGAAAAGGAGAATATTTTGAAAATGGGTCATTCTATGTTCATTTTCTGTCAAAATATTGTACTTAAATAATTTTTTATACACTAACTACAAAATAACCCAATTTCTCACTGGTCATGGTAATTTCAAAAGCTACTTGAACAAATTTAATTTAGTTCCGACATCTTCCTGTGATTGTAATATTGGTGGCGAGGAAAATGTAGAATATGTGCTCCTTCTGTGTTCCAAGTTTGCCAGAGGAAGAAACATCCTAAGACTGGCTTTCAAGGGACTTAATATAAATTGGCCTCTGAATTTTCACCAACTTCTTTCTACCAGAAATGCTTTCAAAAATTTCTGTGAATTTGTTGTAAATATTTGTATTTCTTCTTAGCCTCAATATATTTTTTTATTTTTTGTTTCCCCTGAATGTGTGTTTAATACTTACTTCTGTAATACTTCTGTGTGATACTTTGTGGTGCACGAGGATTTTATAATTGTTTTCAATAAAAAAAATACTATTCTTAAAACAATTTTATATACATTTTCTAATCTAATTGACACTAAATATCATAAATAGTATCCATTTATACGGTTTTGCAAAATCGCGGTTTCGAACGTATTCAGATACCTTAAACCATGATTGAAATTTTTAGAAACAATCCCTTTGGCGCAAATATAGCTCTAGAGCGACTTTAATTTAAAAACAGTGAACCAGGGAAGTGCAAGAGATTTCGTTTAGGAGCATATTAATATAAATAATTGTCTTTTACTAATTCTCTTGGGGAAAATATTCTTTATCTGTGATTTTAGTTTAAAAACCGCTTGCCGTAGAAATAACGATTTTATATGCAAATGTAACTACTATTTAAGGCTGTCTTCGGTTAATGTTAAAGAATAGGATCAGAATTTGGAACATTTTTTCAGATATAAAAGAAATGAAACATTAATATGATATTCTGGCTTCACTAACCTTTAGAGAGCAGAATTTTTTATTATACTTCCCGTTTTTAACCGAGTTTATTCATTTTTTCTGGTATAAAATGTGCTTCGCGCTTTTTCTCCTATACCGTAATTGTTAAATGGGCTATGCCTTCACGTATTGTAACAAAAAAGAAAGTATTCATGGAATATTTTGGCATTTTTAAAAACACTATATTGTTAACAAAAGTATGAGTTATAATATTGCAAATTTTCATATAAATTGAGGCCTTTTTTTCTGTCTGAAAATGGGCTTCGCGTTTAGTTCAAGCTCTCGTACTTTTACCGAAGACAGCCTTAAGGGCCAGTCGTTGAGTATGCATGTTAATGGTTAAGCTTTAATCGTTAAGCTGAAATCTAAGTGTTAATAAACAATGACTGGTGGTCACGTATCTTAAGATTAATAGTGGCGGAGAATCTACCAGGAATAATGGAAGGTATCAACCTTGGAGCTGACCGTACTATCGGGCTTCAAGAAGGATCATACATGGGGCTTTACTCCAAATAAGTATCTTCCATAATTTAGTTATCCAATTATAGGTTAGTGTTTCATATTGCTCTCAGAGTTAAGTTATAAAAGTGTATTTCGTAAAGTGCTTAAGATTAAATAAAATTAGCTATTTTATGATCATGTTTGCTTCTTCCTCGAACCCTCTCACACCTTCGACTTTTGGACCGCGACATAATCAATACAGAACAGCATAAGTAATTGACAATTTTAATTGCTTAGAATTGCATTTTATTTATCTTTCAAACGTTATAAAGCAGAAGTGTCATTCATAGCAGGAAGAAGTGTAAATCAGATTTCAATTTCCTTACAAGCTGTTCAGTAGTACCCTACAAATTTAAATTACTTTGCGCCATGATTTTTTTTTTGTTCTAGAAATGCAGCGATATTTAGTTTTTCTTTTTTGAAATTATAAAAAAATGAACCGTCATCTGATATTATCATTCTTATCTCAAAAAAATGAATGTTAGAAACGTCAAATTTAAGATCACGAAAACATAGATAATAACGTTGATTTTAAACTGAGATAATTTCGTCAAATGTCTATAGAAAAATAATGAGTCACATTAACACGCTGCTTTAAGCATACTCATACAAGATAGAGACAATTTTTCTCTATATGAAACGCAACAAAAATACTTTAACCGGCGTAAATGAAAAAAAAAAAAAAAAAAAAACACGAACTTCAAGTTAGAAATATAAAAATATAAGTAAACTCGTTCTTTAAAAAATTACATAACAGATGTTCAATAGAGTATGGAAAGTAATAGAAGTAAAACATGGATAAATTATTTTGGTACTAACATATTATACCGTCGACCAATTTCATCAAAACAAAAGACGTCGCCAAATGCAATGATATGCAGCCAATTGTGGAAGCCATCCATACTCATATTCGAACACAATAATAATAACGATGATAGCCTTTGGCGACATATTTTTGAATTGGCGACATAATTTCATTTGGCGAAATTGGTCGACAGTATAATACGTAAGTACCATTATTTCTTTTGGAATAAGAATGCCACTTAAGGTACTCTAGCGGAATTACAGCCAAAATAATTTAAATGGCTGGATATTGAAGCTAACTGTAGAACAGGAAGCTAAGTTTTGTAGTATATTTTAAAAAAAACTGACATTACATTATTAATATACAAAAATATATATAATGAACTCACCCAAACAACGCTGTGTACGTCAGAGACTATCTTTTGTACTAACACACACACAAATCATTTTTCATTGAAATGTCAAACAAAAGTTTTGCCTTTACTCATTTTTCAAAGAATTCTTTTTGAAGGACATAATTCTACATTTTTAAATTTTATTATATAAATTTATGATTTTTTTCAATAAAACTTGTTTTATTATTAGACAGATGTTCAGAAGTACAGCCCGATTGTACAATGCTTAATAAATGGAGAATTTCCTCGTAAAAATTCACGATGCTTTGAGTAGCTTTTATTTTTTATACCTGTGAAAAGTTTATGATGGATTAAATTGATACTGTGATTAACTGATTTAAGTCATTTACATAAATAGAATTTATCACTAAAGATGATATTAATTCCGTATACCTTACGAAAAAATTAGCACGATCAAATTCTTATACTAACATAAGTGGCATGAACAAAAATAAGTATTTCCGCATTTCGTCGAAAAGAGCTTTAATTATTTTATATTAAACATATTTGTTAGAAATTGTATAAACAAATAAATAAACGTATGGATATCACACAACATTAAAGTTCCATAAATCTCCAAAATATCAACTAACTTATATATTTTAAGTGTCTTTGGCAACCAATTCATTCATTTCAAAGACATTTTTTTACATTCTGAGACTCTTCATTGGAATTATTCCAATTGCCAACTTCAATTAACGAATATTTATTAATATTAAAAGTCTAAAAACACTAATTATAAGTAGTTTATTTGATTCTATTTAGCCTTGAAGAGTTGTGAAGCACAAAACTTGAAATAACTAATAGTTTGCTTTTTTCCTGCAGAAAATAAAATATTTCATAAATCATGATCAAGGAAGTGATTTCTAATCAAAAGCAAATTTTTCTTCAATTTAGGAAATATTGCAGTGAGATATGTATCAAATTTTAGTTACTCTATGAAGATGTCCGCTAAACACTCGGGAAAAAAAATTGTTAAAAAAAAATCTAAAATTTATTCATTGCTTATTGTTTTTACATTTAATTTAAATTGTATCTATCTTTAGGGTTTTTTTTTTTTTCGTTGATGGTTTTAAGCTAAAATGGAATTTTCAGTACAGATTTTTTTTAAAAAAACGGCTACTTACCGCAATTAAAAGAATTGAAAACTATCCACAGTATAAAAAATTGGACAATTATCAGATGATACTTCTTACACCTCATCTTTCAATCTGCAAGAGAAAAGTCATCAGTGTGCACACAATTTCTGAGAAGGAGAACAATGTCACCGAATAACAAAGCACAGGTAAATAAAAAACGTGAGGGGAGAAAAAAAAAAGTTCCAACTCATTGTACTCATGTCCGCTTATATGTACGTAACAGAGACTGTATCACTTCATGCAAATTTCCTTGATAGGTTTTATACGGATCATAAATCAAAAAAGTTTCATCAACTATATCAAATTTTGAAATATGCGGATTATGATTTTTTTTAAGTACCGCATTGTAATTTCTTGATTTTAAGATCTTCTTGTGTACCCATGTATCAAAGACTCTAAATAATTTCTTGTGAATTTTCGTTTTATTAAAACACATCATCTCTGCCATATGCATATAATGCGAAGTACACCAATTTTTATGACGCATCTTGTATGAAAAATAATGTAAAATATAACAATTAGGATATGATTTGCAGTTTGCAATAAAATGCTTGTCATGGTGAGGTATTTTATTTTTTTTCAAAGCACAATCAATTCAGAATCGGAATTATCTATTCTTACAAAACACCACAAATTCAATGTTATATGTCTATGTATTAAAAATTAATTAAATTCTTTATATACTACTTTTTTTTTCAGCCCACTGATATAGGCAAATTTAGGGACAGATTGGTTAAAATTACATTTATATATAGTCAACTCTCGATAATTCAAACATTCGATAATACGAACCTCTCACTAATTCTAAGTCCCTAGAAAAACTTCGAACTAAAACAATACGTTTTGGTAAACTCAATATTTATAAGTAAAATCTGTGGCTGGCCAGAGTACAACACACGATAAATCGAAGTTATCTCATAAAACTCTCGACAATTCGAACACTGACTGTCATGTAGAGTCATGTAGCAAAGAGGCTGGAGTTTACATGTTTTGTGTTGCATTGTCTCTGCGTTTCTATCCTGAACGAGCCCCTTTGATGACCCCCTGTCTGCTATCCCTTCTTTGTGTGTCCCAGTTCCTCAGGGTAAAAGACATTTTTTTTACTTTCCTTTTTCAAGTGGACAATAGACCAGCCGCACCTGCTGTAAGACATCCATGTCTTTCGCTTAACCCGTGGCCGTGTTACAACATGTGTTCAGAAAGGATCATCTGCTATCGTGAAGAAGAGATGCATAGGATTGTGTATTTTGCGTCTGACTGACATATGGCCTTATGGCTCATCTGTGTGGCTTATATCATGTGGGACCAAATAAGGGCATGTGCTGGACTGGACCTTGCTTTGGAGAACCATTGGTGGGACAGTGTCTGAAGAAACTTGATGAGAAACAATTTTATTTCCAGTGAGGAATGCAAGAGATTTGGAGGGGCGTAAAAGAGTCATGTTCAAGACATTAAGAAATATAGAGTGGAAAGTGAAAGGAGAGGAGCGATAGAGGAAAGCGGTAAAAGAAAAAAGAAAAAATGGTCGAATTTCTTAGCAGGCTAACTAGACGAGAAGAGTCTACCCAACGTCGATACTTTAAGTATACCCCATAGCTGAGTCTGAAATTGTGTTTTTTTCTTTTAATAATTGTCTTTAATATGTAAATGTATTTTTTTAATACAAGACTTTTAATTTCTGCATAATATTTACACTGTATAATATGTACTTTTTAAAAATACTTAATAATAATTTTATACTTATGTACAATTGTTGTTTTGTTGCATAGTTTCAAATTTAAATGTGTCAGAAAAAATTTCTCTTAGTGTATTTTGGGAGTTTTTTCCTATCCTCTTGATAATTCGAAGTTTTTCATTGGTCCCTCCAGGTTCAAATTATCGAGAGTCGACTGTGTGTATATATACCCTAAAGTTTTAGTTCCTAAGACTAAAAGTATGCTAATGTATTACTGTGGCCATTTAACTTTGACCTATACTGTCTTGTAATACTTCTATTTATTACTTGGCTTCAAATAAATTAGCTTTTAGAAAATTTATAAATAGTTTAGTATAGGATTCATTTTTAGAAATTATAATTAGAAAAATAATTCAAAGAAATAATAATGATAATTTAAATTTAAATGGTAACATACAGCTCGTATTTTTTTTATTTGAAGGTGATTTTAGGCTATAGATTTTACGTACAAGTAAAATTTAAGGCTAATTTTTTTGTATTTTTTTTTAAAGAAAAATATTTTTTCGGTATAGTAATTTTTGTATTACGAACCATACTTTCATACAATTATTGGTGCATTTATGTTAACTTCTGAATACATTAGGAAATTCAAAGTCACATCCTGTATTATTACCTAAGGAACAAAATGCAAGAATCATTGCAAGATATTTTTTAAGAATGCAAAAAAAATATTCGGAATATTCATTGTTTTACTATGCAAAATCTTCTCATATATTCCATAAGATAAACGTTTTTCTTATGACATAAAAGTATTTCTTTTTGTGAAATGCACATTTACAATTAACTCACAGCAAATCAATGGCAAATGAACTGACAAAATACATGATTTCATTCCGTCACGTTTTAAAAAGATATTAAGATAAATTACGAAGCAATAATTTGTTACTGTGTATCTCAAAAACGCGATTTTTATTTTATATTTTTGCAATTATATAAAAAAAAAAAGTGATGCTATCAAAATAGTATCATAGATCAAAAAAACATTTCGATTTTTTTTTTTATCTAAGCAAAAGTTTTTTTCAAAACATCTTGTTTTGCACTATAAATTGTGTGAGAGCAAAATGTATACCCACTTCATTTTGTAGTTTTTTATTCATAACTATAAAATACAGAGAGATTCGTGAAGAACTATACACTTTCTAGATGCTGAAAAACAGTAACAGTTAAGACAGGGGCGACTCTAGGGCCGGACGAACCGGACCCCTACCCGGGGCGGCAAATTTTAAGGGCGCCATTTGAATCGAATTTAATATATTTTCTGAAATATTATTGGATGTGAATTTGGCATTTCATTCAACGTATCTTATTTCCTTATTTTGTACTCTATATGCATTACGTCAGTTTTCTTTTATGTTAAAACTTGAAGGGTTCGAAGAGGGAGTATATGTTATATCATGAAATTTTATATGTTTATATATATATATATATATATATATATATATATATACGTATCTTTCACAAGTAACTTTCTCCCCATCTCGGAGTGGGTCACAACGGACATTCCTTCCAGATATACGATGTCCGGTGTCAGCTATCAAAAAGGCGATAGGGGTAATAAGAGTTTTTTGTAGATAGAGAGCCACAGGAGATGTTTTATTTTGATCTTCAGCGTAGTTACAAAAAATTAAAATAAACGCTTGTGATCCCTACCATCAGTAGACTATTAGCAGTAGAAATTAGCCTGTTGAAATGGGGGATTTTTTCTCTTACATTTTATTCGTTTGAAGTAATAACAGCAGGTAATTATGTTCTTAATTTCGAATTATTTTGTATTTTTTAAGACTAAATATATATATTACAAAAATAATGCCTTTCTGTTCTCAAGAACTATTGAAGTTTTATATATGTGCATTTAGGAAACAATTAATCTTTTTTAATCGCGTCAGACTGACCACCTGAGCGGAACATCTGCTAATGCACCTCAGGGCCCAAGGTCAATGTGTACTGAGTTGGGGACAGTAGGCCTTGGTCCTCTTGGGCTGTTACGCCACTGAGTTAAGTTAATTACTCTCATTAGGCATAATTATGAATTTCTTACATTTATACAATATTTATACGGACGCATTAAATTTTTGTCATTTATATGCAATTTTTATAACCCATTTGATGGTTATATTGTTGATAAAAGACAAATCCTACGTACCTCCAGTTCGACTTACGACCTGGTAGTCGGAACGAAGCTCGGTCGTAAGTTGAGAAGACCCTATAAAAAATAAAAGACGTCTTACAATATGGAATACATACTACAGAGTAGTGGTATCTTAAGTTACATTTCTTCCTTTTTTATACCATAAATCTATTTTAATAATGTATTTGTGAAACAAAAACTAAATTGAAAATAAAAATAAAAAAAATTCTATTGATTGCATTTATTTATTTATTTATTTTACGTTTCTGTTAAACATGCAAAAAAAAAAAATGTATTCAAGCCTTCTGTGTTATAATTATACATTTAAGGAAACTGACTACGTTTGGAATCGTGATTTTGAAAATGTGTATAAATAAAGTGTCAGCTGAAACAGAATATGCTTATGAAATTTTTTTAAGAATATTATTACAAGAAAAAGTTAATTAAATCCATTTTTTTGGCAAAAAATGAGAAAAAGAATGACATATTTCCCAAACTTTCTTCTTTTATTAAAAAAGTTCCTATCATAAGATTAGTTTGCCTATAAATAGCTAAGACTTCCCTTCAGAGCATGATCTAGGATTTATTGAAAAATTACCTTTATTTTTAGTTATGATCAATTGAAATAATAATCAGTGTTTTTTGTTAAAAATTCTTTACTCTGATATATTAAAATATGTGTGAATCAATCCACTCCTAAATTATGTATTTCAAAAATACAAGCTCAGCCTCTATGCGAAAGTCTTACCTATGTACAAGCTAAATCTTAATATTATAAAGGCATTTTTCAAAAAAAGAAAATGTTTTGAAAAATGTAATTTTTTTTTCGTTTTTTTACCAAAAAATTGTAATTTTTTTATATTTAATGTCAGCTGAATCAGAATACACATATGAAATGTTTTTAAGAATATTATTACTAGAAAAAATTAACTAAATCCAATTTTTTGGCAAAAAATGAAAAAATGATGACATGTTTTCAAAACATTCTCTTTTTATTGAAAAAGCTTCTATTATAAAAATAGTTTGCCTATAAATAGCTTAGACTTCTCTTCGTAGCCAGATCTAGAAATTCACTTTATTTCTAGAGTTACTATAATAATCAGTTTTTTGTTAAAATTTCTCTACTCTATTATATTAAAGTATGAATCAATCCACTCCTAAATAGTTATATATTTCAAAAATACAAGCTCATGCTCTATGCAAGTCTTATCTATGTGTGCGTATAGGCTAAATCTTAATATTACAGAAGCATTTTTCATAAAAGGAGAATGTTTTGAATAATGTCCTGTTTGTACCAATGTCGTTTTTGTACCAAAAAATTGTATTTAAATATCGTTTTATTGTACTAATATTTTTAAAAAAAGTTTTATATGCATATTCTAAATCAAGTGACACAAATTTTTTTTAAAAAAAAAATCCTTTATGCGATTTTACAAAATCATGGTTTAAAACGTAGAAAATAATGAAATATATTGAAGGATTTTTTTTCTCTGTTATGTATATTGTCCTTTTTCTTATACACATATTTTATAAACTTCTTAATCTCGGAAAAAGATTCAAGAATTATTATTAGAAAAAAATTCACTAAATTGTCTACATTTATTTATCAAATTTGCATATTCAAATTATATTCATACATAAAAGCGATGAATTTGATTTCATAACTAGCAGTTGCGTTGAAAAATACCTGAAATATATATTTATATAATTGTACCAATATGCATTTTCTAAAACAACTGAAACTAATGTCATTGCTTTCAAGGTTTTACAAAATCTGTTTCTAGATATGACTCATCAAATAAAAAAAAGAATATATTCACAAAACAATAGCATTTCATTATTATAAAACTGAGCAAGTAGAAAAATTCAAAATTAAAGAAATTCAAAAATATGTAATTACCAGAATTTCAAGCGAAATTTTCTGAGTTGTTTCCGGCAGCGTTTTCTCGACTCATGTGTTAGAACTTGACGATGACAACGTAAATTTCCAAATAAATGAAAAAAGCGTATGGAGGGATTGAAAATTCCCTAGAGAATTGAACCCCTCGTTCGGGGAAGGGGGAGTGACGTCAAAAAAAATCCCTTTCCGATATTACCATGGGATTAAGATCGATTTTGGAAAAAATATAATTAGCCATGAGATGAAGCAGCACAGTAACGAAATTTTGAAATTTTCCGTCAGTACAATGGCTGCTGTACTAGATCTTCATCAAACACAGGATTTAGATAAGGAAAATTTTTTGAAAACATTCTGTTTGGATAAAGCGGATTATGCTAATCTGTCTAAGTCTCTATGTGTCATACGGAAAAAGAAAGGAAGGTATTCGATAAGAACTGAAAATCGATTTTACTCTTTTTATACAGCTTCTATCTCTGTCACATTTTCAATACATTTAATACTTTTATTTAATGTTCTCTTTATAGTAAAAGAAAGATAAAAAAAGATATTCACTAAGAATTTAGAGTTATATTATTTGTATACTTAGAATACCTGGATCAATAACGAATTTAGATGATAGATTTTTGATTGATCATGACCGTTTTCTATTCGTAAAGGTGGTATTGGTACTTCTGTAGTAATCTTCCACCGTGTTTTATCTCTTTCGAACAGAAAAGGTTAACAAAGTTATCTTAATAACATAAAAAAAAAAAAAAAATGAATTTAAAAAATTTTTTTTTCAATCAATGTCGAATTTAGAGGAACAAATGCACTAAAATATTAACAATGGATTCGTTTTGTTTCTGTATTGATGCAAAGCTGCAAATCCATTTTATTTATAAATATAAGAATTTAAACGTATATACGTAGTATATAGGATTCAAAAGTTCCCGGACTGATTCTATTACTTAAAAAATATTACCAGTTAAGTTGTTAAAACACATCCTCCTTCGAAATAAGACCTTTGAGCAACAGCACACTTTTGTCATAGCTTGTAAAGTTCATCGAAACATCTCTGGAATACATTTTTAGCCATGTCCTTTAATTCAGCCTGCGATGCACTTTTAACTTCATCTACAGATTAAAATTGACAATCCTGTAAGTGACGTGCCAGCTTAAGAAATATTCTGAATTTTCAGGGAACGAAATTAGGAAGAAGGAAGAAAGAAGTGGCAAAACAGTTGTTTTCATTTTCACCCCGTCGTTGTCTGAAGCATGTTCTTGCGTACAAACGCAGAAAATTTTTTAATGTGTTCAGCGATGCTGGAAGTCTATGGACATCCAGAGCATTCGTCGTCTGACACTTTCCCAGACTTCTCTGAAACGTCGACACCACTCAAAATCTTGCATTCGCAGTAATGTAACACTGCCTTAAACATGCTTCAACATTTCGTAAGTCTTCGTAGCACTCTTTTCCAAGCCAACACAAAATTTGATATTATTCTCTGCTCAACAAACACAATTTCTTTCAATCGTTGGCTACTAAATGCATCCACCTACAAAATACGACGCCGTGGCAAGCCACCGACCACGTGATTTGGGACAAACTTTTTGAGGAAAAGGGAAGAACGCAGTGACACAGAAATGTTATCATAGTCGCTCTACTGTAAAAAATTTTCGCACTACAGGCTCAGTCCGGGAACTTTTGAATCCTACCTCGTATAACTAGACAAAGTGATAATCTACATATCTATGCGCATGATTTGGGGAATCCGTGAGATACTGCTTATCTATGTATAAAAGGCGAAAATGTCAATCTACGTATGTAAGCAAAAAATAATGTTGATTTATATATCTATGCAGAAGTATTAACTATAGAATGTTTAAATTTATTTTGATGTTGCGTGCATATAAAATTTGCTGAAAAACTTCCTACGGCGATCATTTTAAAGTTATAGAGAAGATAATAATTTACTACGGTATCATTTTCGGCATTTAAGGGTTAATTATTGAAAATTTTGAAATCAGAATAAATAACAATAATGAAATCTGGAAATGATATGCATTTTTAGGTATATGTTGCACTAAACTTTCTTTATTGTAACCTAATTAAATAATAAAAAAATGTTGAGCTTTAATTAAATTTAAAAATAATTTAATGGTTCTTAACGCTGACTGTGGTGCCGTAGGGCCCGGGTTCGAATCTCGGAGAAGGCAGAGATGTTTGTAAATGATTAGTGGCTTCGCGGCATGGGATTACTCTAAATAGCCATAGAGCCGCATGTCCTCTCGTGAGGTTGGTGGAAGGGGAAGAGAAGTGGGAGGCCCCTGACCACTCCCTGGGTGTTCTTCCTCAAAATTGGGGTGGAACCGAGCAAAATCATACTGTCACCTGCATGGTGCTCAAAGCTAAGGCTAACGACAGGCGTAAAACTCTAGCCCTTCGCCGCGATGAATTTCGTGGACCTTGATTTGATGTTACTGTCGATCAAGTGGCATAAGCAGCAACAAAAACAATTTAATGTAGCCTTTCAAATTTAAAAGCACGTATCTCATTCTTCCTTTTGACAATCGTATATATTATTAAAAATTAGCTACATATATAAAATCATATCATTTTTAAAACTTTACTTATTTTGCATGTATGGTGCTAATTATGAAAAAAAAACTATAATTCTTTCTAATCTCAATTTGAGAAATTAATGTAATTGTTTTAGAACTTTGACAAGAATACAAGTGTTTGACATTGATAACTGAATTCTGTTTCAGTAGTTTACAAAATTTTATAGACGAATAAAAAAATATTAGGCTAAAATTCATTAATTATAATGTAATAATTATCATTGTAAAATTTCAATTTATTAAAAAAACCGTATTTGAAAGCACAAAAACTTGAAAAGATTTATGTTTCTTATTGTACCTAAAAATCATATTAAGACTAATGATAGAATTTTTATACATATTCTTTTCAGTTAAAGAAATAAAGACATAAGAAAGTAAAAATTCACCATCATTTATATTAAATCAGTGACTTTATTGGTAATAAGCATCAATGATTCTATGCGTGTAATGTTTGGAATGTTGAATTAACCGTTCTCTCCTCAAAACTTTAAATATATTAGAATTTGGAATACCTGAGTATTTAAGGTGTTCAACTACTTGCGACAACTTTAAAAAAAAAAAAAATGGAGATAGGGGGATTTAAGATTTGCTTAGTACATTTTAAGAAAAATATGCTAAAATTAAAAAAGAGAAAAAGAAATTATTATTACTAAAAGGAAAAAATTGGTAACATTTACAAAATATTATATAAACGGGACCCATTCTATACAGAAAGTTGATGAACAAATTTCCAGTTTTTCAATTTTGATGTGTTGCCTTGCTATTCATCTTTGAAATGACCTTCAGGATAAGAGGTATTTTAATTTTTACAAAAACTAGAGCTCTCTCTCTCTCTCTCTCTCTCTATCTATCTTAGTTATTATATATTATAAAACTGCTTGAAAAAACAGAGATTATATTCACATAAGGGACTGTAAATTTTTGTAATAAAACAGTGATTGATAAATCTGCAGATTAAAACACTTCTACTGTTATACAGAGTATACACAGAATTTTTCAGTTAATTATTTTCAAAACTTTTTGAGAATACGCTGTCCCCTTTTGACTATTTTCGAAAAAAAACACGTTTCGAGTAAAACACATTTTAAAGTATATCTTGCTTTTAAAGTAATGGCATCTGCTTTTACTAAAACACTTGTAATTTTTACTTTAGTGAATGGAAAATAATAAACTGGTATTTTTATAAAGCTAATACGATGACCTATAAAATAAAATAATAATAAAAAAAATTGTCAATTTTTGGTAAAATTAACAGTTTTAGGGTAGTCGGATACCATAAGTAAGAGTATATGTTTAGTAATATATTTACTTGAGTCATTTCTTCATATCTTCTCAAGAGTTTTAATGTACTTTTCTATCAAACCAAAAAATTTCCGCCATTTCATTGGCGAAAAAAAAAAAACAAGTGTCATTCTTTTAAATATGAATTTAAAAAAATCATTAAATTTGTCGTTCCTTCAAAAGGAATTTTTGCACTTTGACGTCATTAATACAATGTGGTAAGTTAGCAAAGAATTCTAGGTTATTTCCAATTAACAGCGCTGTTTGCTAATGTGTTATTAGGGTGTAAATAACTTATTCTTCATAATTCTCAAAACATATAGCTTGACACATGCGTGTAGTCAGTCATTGCATGATCATGACAAACGAATTAATATACGTGATCTCGCATTCCAAATTCAAATTAAAACTCAATGCCCAATATTAACCCGTTCAGAACCAAGATCACACAAAAGTGATCACGCGTTTTTTATAAAAGGAGGACATTTTGAAAAAAGATTATTCTAAGTTAATTTTTTGCCAAAATATTGTATTTAAATACTTTATTTTTGTCATAATGTCCTTAAAACAATTTTATACCTGTATTCTAATCTAAGTGACACTAAATATTATGAAAATTATACATTTATGCGCTTTTTTAAAATCAGGGTTTCGAACGTAGTCGGATACCTTAAGGACTTCAAAAAGCAATCAAAGAGGAAGTTAGAAAAATTCCCCAAAAATGTTCAAGAAAGCTCTTTCAGCTTGGCTAAACGTTTACTTAAAGTGTACTATCCTAAAGGAAACCACACTGAAAATTTCAAGTAAATAACTTTATTCAATAAAAATTTATGATGTTCTGAAAATGGTCACATTATTTTTGAATCAACGGGCACTACTTTACGCTTTTCTATTTGACAGATTAAAAATAAACCATTGATTTTCAATGAAGTTTTTTTTAAAATTCTGATAATTAGAAAAATTAAAATTAAAATTCCTGTTATTTCTATGAAGAAAATGGAAATCCTTCACAATAGAGAAAAAAATTATTACACAACGAACTTCACAACAGCACATTTTCCAGCTTTCACTTGGAAACAATCGAACATAAAAATAAAATAAAATCTTGAAATATAGGATAATATACTAAAAAAAGTAAAACAATTCTTTCTTTATGACTGACAGTAAAGAATGATAAATTAAGCTTCAATCTAAGAGTTTTTTTGTTTTTCATTTCACAGTATAATCTATAATTAACAAACTTATTTACAAAGAGTAATAATGTCCTACGATTGTATAAAAAAAAGCCGTAAAATTATACTTTTAATGTGATAAATGATTTAAAAAAATAAGAACATAACCGTATCATTTCTATGTTTATCGAAATACAATAAAATAAAAATTACGCATAATTCTGGCTATATTATAATTACTGTACAAAAAAAAATTCAAGAAAAATGTTTTTTATTCTTTTTAAAACCATTTTGTAAAATAGCTTTCAAATAACTTTGAACCAAATAATTTATTTACATTTTATCTATATACATATAAATAAAAATGAAGTGCCTATTTGTAATTTGAAATTAACAGCTTTTTACTAAATGCATTTAAAAGTATATAAAGTACTTATATGAAAAAATCAATTTTTAAAATTTTTGTCTGTCTGTCTATCTATCTGTCTCTCTGTCTGTCTATCTATCTGTCTCTCTGTCTGTCTATCTATCTGTCTCTCTGTCTGTCTATTTGTTTGTTCCGGCTAATCTCTGAAACGGCTGAACCAATTTTGACGAAACTTTCACTGGCAGATAGTTAATGTTATAAGGAATAACTTAGGCTACTTTATTATAGAAAAAAAAAATTAGAGTTCCTCGAAAATAAAATTAATGAAATGGTGAACAATATTCGTTTCAAATAGGGATCATTTATTTC